>OY757909.1:127482569-127562139 GCA_963585895.1 Sepioteuthis lessoniana | reverse complement strand
GTGGGCTTCATGGGTCAGATATTGCCTCGCTTTCAAACTTCAAAGATCGTCAAAATGCTAATTTGTTCGCATCTTCTCTATGCTCCTCCAACTGAATAGTGAGCAATATGCCACGCTCTTCATTGAGGAATCCTCAGCTTCAAGCAGATCCTGTGTAAAAAAAAAAGATTTAACTCTGATCTGCGTAGTCTACCACGGTGCATTTCCATATGATATAAAGTAATAATCCTCGGTTACAAGATTAACCCTTACCCTAACCCTAACCCTAGGACAAGATTATGTGATGTGGACGCAGTGATTAGTGGGAGACATAACTGCAACTGAAATGAGGGCTTACTATATTACGTGTTACAACGGATTCATGAAGGAGGACAAAAACATTAGTGTGAATAAATCCATCGTCCTTTTTATCCTCCTATATGGCTTGGAGGGGTGGGTTACTTATCACACCACCTTCGATTGCTCAAATGTTTCCCCAAGTGGTGACTCTGTGCCAACCTTACCTTACACTGGAGTGACTTCTTGAGGTCCTTTAAAATGCAAAGATCACATCTCCAAGATGGGAAATTATTGTCTGTCTAGGATATTATAGTGTGACGAGTTCTAATGGAGGCACACCAAAGTAGTCTCCTAGAAAAAATCACCGATGGTCAATCCTAGCTGAGAACCGTGATAACTGGCCTCCCACCACTAATCATGTCGTCTTCTTCTTTGGCATCACCCGTGGGGCCCGTTCTTAATTCAAAATACACTGGAGAAACTGCTACTCAATGTTATCAAGACTTGAACAAATCTTCAGCTGCGGTCGGCGCAATCCTGCCTACTATTTCTTCATCAGCTTAATCAGCCACGAAAGTTCTTACTGCTGGTGATGACCGGACTCTTATTTATTTTCATTTCACGAAAACAAGCGTGTATGTTTAGGTGTGATTTTAAAGTTAATAGTTTTGTCGGTAAATATTTTTATCTTCAAATGATTCTATTACAATAAATCTTTGAAATTAAGTTGTTTAATTTTCTTAATCGGATTCATTCTTTTTTTTTTTTTTTGGTATTTTCGATAATTGTATGTCTTTTAAGTCTCTCGTCCTGTGCTTAACTCCTCGGGAGGTCAAACATTTTGGAGTAATTTAGCAAAGCTCAAACACATTCGTCCCAGTTATCGGCTAGTATACTTGAGTTGGGATGAATTCGAGTCCCATTTAATTTCGAGCTTTCAGTACAAAAAAAATAGTACGTTAAAATTAAACACTGGTCAAATTCATGATTCTCTTTACGTATTTGGCACTCAGCCACATCTTTTTACCACTTTTTAGATAAAACAGTTTGTGTGTTTTCGTTCCAGAAGAGCAACTGGAAAAATGCTGTGTGAACATAATCATATTAGGTGCTAGGGTTTGACATAATCAACCAATTGATCGGATTGGGTCTCTCCAACTGCCCATCAAGGGCCAAAGTAGAGTGTTGCTGGTTACATGATATTCAGGTAGACAAGCCTTTTGTCATTTGCTATAGAGTGAAAATACATGAATATCTATTAGTCTACACCACATGTCTGTCTGTCTCTCTCCATATATATATATATATATATATATATATATAGAACGTATCAACGAAGAAAATCATAGCAGTCCTTATTTTTCTCTTTCTAATTCCTGGATTATGTTCAATACAAATTTAACCTGTGTTAAATACAATACACATTGTTATTTTTCTTTTAAAGGCAGAAATACTATTTATTTATTTATCTATTTTGTCATATCTGTGAATAAAAAAAAACTACTGTTTTATATTAATTTTCTTTTAAGAGACCATTTTAACTGATACATAAACTATTGTAAAATAATAATAATAATAATAATAATAATAATAATAATAATAATAATAATAATAATAATAATTATATATATATATATATTAAATGAATACTTTGATATATTCAGACAACGTTTATACTTGCACTGAGAAATGGTGCAAAATTGTTATAATCATTTATAACAAGAACGTAAAATCCCCTATTACTTACCGTCCCACAAACACAAGCACCACCATTCATATACCAAAATTATGTTATGAAATAAAAGCTTCAACGAATTATAATGTCATTTGAATTTTATTCAATCTCAAGTAGAAGGCAAAATAATGTCAACTAATGTCCTTTGATTTTCCAATGTAAAAATAAATAGACCGTAATTCTGAAAAAAAACATTATCAGATAATCTGTGATTTCTGTGTTTTATTGCCATGTAGAAAAAAGTTTTAAAAGGCTCATATAAAGATTATGAGAAATCAGTTGCTTGGTAAAAACAGCGTTCCAGAACAGGTAATGTAAAATATAGGAAGAGAAAAAGACCCTGGAAAATGCTCTTTTTGTTACAAACTTGTAGAAAAATAGACCCAATGAAATCCAACTTTGCAGGAAGTATTATATATATATATATATATATATATATATATATATATATATATATATATATATATATTAGAGCTTTGTCACTGATTTAATCAAAATCAGAAACCAAAGCTCCAACATCAGCAGAACGTGTCGCTTCTTTACCCGCATGAAAGGCTATTCGGGTTAGATGTAAGTTATGAAATAGATTCATTGTAATCTTTTTTTGGGAGGTGGGTGTCCTATCAATAGCGGACAACTTAATAGATGATGGGAATAGTTTCCTGCGTGAACCATTTGATCATGGCAGTTGACCTATGAGGTTTCTCCGCTCAGCGTCATAGGAAGCGCACAGTTGACCCGCCTTTAGATTCATCTATCTGCTCATCCGCCATTCTGAAACCCGTGGT
Source organism: Sepioteuthis lessoniana (assembly GCA_963585895.1). Classification (NCBI taxonomy): domain Eukaryota; kingdom Metazoa; phylum Mollusca; class Cephalopoda; order Myopsida; family Loliginidae; genus Sepioteuthis; species Sepioteuthis lessoniana. The sequence continues at coordinate 127,559,337 of OY757909.1, read as the reverse complement.
TTCCATTCCTCTACGCTTTTATGGCTCATATAATACTCTCCATCCTCAGATACTATTATCCATTGACAAACCGGCTGGAATAACTATTACGGATTTTAACCTCTTCGGTTTTATTCTCGCAAAAGTATAAATACGCCGTGTTATGCTTGCAGGGGTTTTATTATGCGAGCATACTTTCCCAGAAAAATGGACACTTACGCCTAGAAATTTCTAAATATTGATTATTTGTTTTAATCAGGTTATTTACTTTTCCCTATATGCCTTCGTTATTTTTCTGATTGGATATGATATCCAAATAATTACATAGAAAACTTATATGTAATAAAACTTGTCTTTTTTCAGAGGTATCGTTGTTTTTTGTTTTTTTTCAAAACACATAGAAAAATATGTGATTCAAAGATTTTCTTTTACCTCGGAATTGTGTATCTTGTCACATTTTCTTTCGGTTTTAAAACTAAATTCTTTAATGATCGTATTTAAAATCTATCTATATTGATTCTCAACATTTTTATCTTCAGTCTAAGTAAAGCGTTTAAAATAATATTTTTTTTATTTTTAACCTTGATTGGTTAGCTCACAAAAGCCTTTTTCTCATTCGTCAATTCAGCTTAAAATGAATGTTTATAATTCTTTTGCTGGGCGTTTTTATCTCAAGTTGGGAGCAGACTTTTAAATTAGAAAAAAATAAATAAATAAATAAAAATAAATAAAATTAAAATTAAAAAAAAAAAAGGAGAGACTATAACAGAGTTTACGTTGGCTACATATTCAGATGGGTTAACTAGATTATTTGCTGTTCTGCAAGGATGATTTTGGCATTAAATAACCTAAGAAGGTTAATATGCAGTGAAACCGATTGATTTATGAAAAATGATTAAAAGTATAAATAGACTGGAATGATAGATGAATTAAACAATTTTCTTTCAAAAGGAATTTTACTTCTTGCTTCATACGTTCTCCTACAAGAATTTCTAAAGCCATTTTCTGAGTTCAGCCAGTGCGAGTTTCTTAACTATTTTTCTTCATTTTTTTTTCAAACTTAGAGGCTTACGTATTTTCAACATTGCGACTTTTGATGGTAGGACTAAAAGCACTATGAACCAACTACCGTGTGCTAACATTATCTGCAGCCGAGCGTTAGATTAATCATATGCGTGTAAAAACATAGATATTATCAGAGTAAACTAGAACAAAAATACCATGATAGCTTAATGGACGGATATTTTTCTTGGCATCTGCATGGAAATACTCCACCGATGTCGCCACTGGAGGTATGGAAAGGTGTGTCGGTCCTCACGCCTTAAAATCTCTAAATAGTTTAGAGAAAATACAACCAAGAATGATGTGTATGATATATAATTGCAGCCGCAGCATAACAATTCTCTCTTGCTATAGGCCTACTAATGTCAAGGATAAAACATACAGCATTCTTCTTGAACAAGCTAACTTCTCTGGTTTTTACATCTCTGAATTCAATAACCTGAAACTTGGTGGAGATATGAATGCTCAAGTAGGTAAAGACGAAAATTATCAATTTTTCTAACACAACTCATCAAAAAGATTTTCTATCCAGAACAGGGTGTGTACCTCAACACTAAATTCCAAAAATAGAGGGGGTGCTATGGACTTACTCCAACTCTAAAGAACAATTGGTTGATATATTTATAAACAGAAAGTGGATAAATATCACTTTGAACTGCGACGTATTTTCATCTTTCGAACGAGCAAATACAGATCATAGAATCACCAGAGTAAAATGTCGCCTAAGTGTACACATAAATAACAAATAAGTAATTGATGTCCCACAATATGACTGGTACTCACTTACCAGTTGGGATACAACCCACTAATAAGTGATAACTGCATGAAACAAACTTGATACTCTATTCAGGAAACATCTGGAAGACATACCCCCACATGACGAATAGAAAATCTTTGTTACCGCCGATATTGAAACAGCAGCCGAGTTTCCCCGCACTCCACCAAAAAAGATAATAAAACAAGAACCAAATGGGAGAGTTCCATGGGAGTCAAGAGCAGCCAGCGAAAATGAGATAACATGAAAAAAGTATGTTTTGTTTATAAAAGAAACCCAACAAACCCCAATGCACAAAAACATAAGAAAGCTCAGAGAGAACTAACACACAAATCAAAACATCATAATTTAAATGTAAAAAAAGGATTTTCTTCTTATGATATTGAAATTCATTCCCAGATAATCATTTATTTTATTTTGTTTATCTTATTGCAAGCGATTTTTTTTTATTTGACATATTTGTAAAAGTAATTGATTGCTTGAGTAACTGTTATACAATTGATGGAATGTTGTTTCTAAGGGTTTGGTTTGAAAAGTCCAGTAACCTGGGTTTCAGATTTACCAATAACATCACGAGGCGTTTGAACTCTATGTGTCTGCTATTAACAAAACAGAAAGAAAATTCAGTTTGAACTGTTTAAATATATTGGGTACTTCCTCCGGTTTTCCGTAATATTAGAGAAAAATCGTAATTTGAATACTCATAAAGATGGGATCATAACTTTAGTATATAATTATTTATGTATTTACATAAATATTTCATTGTAATTTAAACAAACAAGTTCATTTTTTAAAAGAAAAGGTAACACTCTATAGGTGAATAATATTTTTTTAATACGTAAGTAACAAACATATTTTTATCCTGATTGAATATTTTTCTTGTGTTTCCGGTTTTAGGTGAAACCAAGTCCATTTTGAAATGAAAAATCTCAAACAAATATTGTTAAAGATTAATGCTTGAGTATAATTCTCTTTTTACCGTCGTAATTAACAAGGCAGTTTTAAATTCCTGTTGCATTTGTAGAATCGGTTGATAATAAAAAGATTATCAAAAACTATATTATTCTAGAGTTTTTCCTAACTTATTGCATGTTTGAAAACCAAACAAAGGGAAAAACTATAATAGAAATTGTCTTTATTCTTGTTTTTTTTAAAGAATTGCATTAATAATACAATATTACTTGAAATATTTTTTTTTGGCTTTTCCGTTATCTGTGATACAGTAAAACTGTTAATTATTTTTCTTCAAGATATCCCTTGAGAACTTTTAAGCAAATATATTTTGTATTATTTTTGTGTTAAATAAAGTTTCTTGTGTTAGATTTCGGGATTTTTAAATTTATTTTTTCATCTTGCAAACCTACAACAGTAGCGTCCCTATTTGCAGACGCTTTTCGTTTTATTAATATCACAATTTATCTTTTATCAGCCTGAGTGATTTTATCATTAAATCATATCTTTTTTCTTTAAAGAAACTATTTGCTATCTTTGTAGAAAAATTAAAAGAGAAATTATTAAATTTTCTATTAAAAAGAAAGAAATTATTATATTTTGCTAAAAATTGGCTATAATAAATTTTTAATTTTAATATTAATATTTCTTATTATATATATTCACACTCAAATCAATAAAATCAGAACATAGTAGATATTATCCTGACAGTAAATGAAAGGAAGAGAAAAGCTCCTCAAGAGCAAAATCAAAGTTACGAGATAAGAAGAAAAACTTTATACGTGTAAAAATCATTTCAAGAATCTGCCTGTCAAACCTCTTGAAAAACATCTATAACATCAAACTTGTATAATTTTTCGAGTAAAACCGGTGCAATACAGAAAGAAAAAAAACCCAGAAAAGTAGCTGGCCTGGATTAAATGCCTTTGTAAGACACGAAAATTTGACGACATACTTCCTCGAACATGCCACGATGAGTATAAAGAACTGTAATAGAGAAATTGATGAAAGCTTAATACTCCTTCTCATGAAAGTAATCTCTGAATCATTAATAACAACTCCTATAGCTGCTAAAGTTTATTATGCCAAACATTTCAGTCGTATCCGACCTGAAATTACAAATTTCTTACAAAAAAACTGAACAGCTTTCGGAGAAATCGATCCATAACATCATATATATTTACATTTAATCTTGAAGGGATTACGAGCAACAAATCTCATGGCAACACTATTGGTCGGAATTGACACCAATTCATTTGATTCCATACTCAGAAGTAATATGGAGAAAATATTACAAACATATTGTTTCATAGGGTTTATACCACTATAATAATATCTTACAAAATCGTGAAAGTAATGGATCGTTCATCGGATCTTTTCAAAATTTTCAGTGCAGTCTTTCAAGAAGATTCATGGGATTTATATATGTTTATGATTAGTCTAACTTACGTCCTACGAACTTCAATAATCTAATAAAATAATATGATTTCAAATTTAAAAAAAAAAATCAAGAGGCTATCTGAGAGACGCTGACAATACAGATTATTTAGCACTTCTCGTGGATAAATGCCCGAGACATATTTCGGCTGAATAGCGTAGAGAAAGCTTCAGGAGTAATTGAACTCAATTTGATCTCAAAATTGTGTTTTAAGCCAAAATGAGCCACCTCAACTCCAAGTGCCAAGCCTCTGAATTAGTAGAAGTATTTGTTCCACTGAAAGAGAAATTAGTATATGAATAGCAAAGCGTGGACTGCTATTGAGTGTTCGTCGATATGTGATTTCTCATTAAAATATGTGCTTTCTTTCAAGCGGTGCCTTAGTTAGTATTGTTGAATGGATGCAACACCTTGACACAAATTAAACTCAAGAAAAATCCAGTTCGAAATATGCTGTGGACTGCTGGGAAAGTAAGGACGATCTCATAACCAACCATTTTTCATGGACTCTCCTATGGACGTGCCAGTGTTGGGTAACCATCCAGGACAAACGTATATCAGCTCTGTGCGGAGTCTAGAAAACTTATCAAGAGTTATAAATGAGAGAAGCAAATGGGTGGAGAGTTAGGAAACTCCATACTATCAGCTTGACTTGCTGCTGCTGCTGCTGCTGATGATGATGATGATGATGATGATGATGATGATAATGATAATTATGATGATTCAATCTTTTACTTCTTGCAACGTTCATGGGACAATTCTGAGAACATAGAATTAAATGATGTGGATGTTTCTTTATCAATGTGTTAATACTCACACACACACACACACACACACACACACACACACACACATACACACACACACACACACATATATATATATATATATATATATATATATAGTGAACTTTATTTTAACTGGTATTTCAAGTCACTAACTCATCAATGTTACAATCTGCTTTTTGTTTCAGGCCTTTTAAATTTAGAAAAATAATTTAAAACCCTACAATGTTTATTTTGGTTTCCGGCAGAAAAACTTGCACAGAAAAGAAAATTAACCCTTTGGTGAATGATTATGAACCTATAAAGAATCAAAAAATATATTCATATTCTTCATGTTTAAAAATGATATGACACAACACGCTGTTTTTTTCGAAAATATTAGTGGTCTGGCAAAATGTTTCAACTACATAAATAGCTCCATATCCATACACCCACCCACACCTTCATTCATGAAATAATGTGCATTTTTATTCTCATTCTGGGATATCATTTGATGTTGTAAGAATATAATTGATTATTTAGCTTTTATTCCCCTCGCTCAACTCTAGATTTGTCATGAAGATATTCCTGAGTATTAAATCTTTCTCTCATAAAGAGGAATTTAGTTTTGACCTTATGCTGTTTGCCGTATAGAGTAAGCCTTTTTGTGAGACTGATCATCATACGGTTTCCTTTTTTAAATTCATTTTCAAAATTCTCGTTTACATAGAACTCTGATAGAGTGGATAATGTACAGATCAGACAATAAAACATTCATTAAACCTAGTTTACACTGGTCCAAGGTCATATTTATGTGCAACTGCAGACAAGTGAACTGAATCAAATCTGTTAGTCTTCTAGCTTGATAATGCACGAACAATTAGAAGTCTTATTTATATTTCTTGATATTTGTGACACTGAGTCTATTACGTAATACAAATTATTTACCGACGAATATGATATGCAGCTCGAGTTATTCATAACGTAGGATTTGAGGCATTTATGCATGAGGACAAAGCTTGCAGTTGGATACTACGTGGTATCCTGAAGACCCAACCTGCTCTCTACAACAGTGAGATTCAGCCTTGCATGCGGATATAGGGAAACTAAAAATTGCATTGATTTTTTTTTTTTTACCACAAATGTAACTAAGTGTCGGCGCGTGCGCTTTGGTGTTTTAAAACATAATTTTTTCTCATCTGTGAAGAAAATTATGCTTATGAATTGACCAGGGAAAGAAATTTTAACCGTCACCAGAGAATTAGTTCACTTTACAATTATTAACCATCTTGAAATTCATGTGTACAAAGAAAACCATAGGATACCTATTGAGAGATATAAAAACGGTTAAAAAAAAAGAAACTTAAGATTTGCATGTTCATTATGTCTATGAAACATGTATATAAAATTATATTTCTGACGATAATTAAGAACTGACAAACTGTAAAAATATTTAGCATCTTGAAAAAGTGAGTAAGTACTCAGTGTCTAACATCATTTTGAGTTTTATGCAGCAATAGAGTTAAGTATTATTTGCTACCACATATATTTCCACCCAAGCAAGAAACAGAAATTTAAAGAAATGAAGACACAAAGAGAAGGAACGTTTAGCAATACCTGATAGCACATCAGTGGAATCTTCAAATCAACTGATGCGGGCAAAACTCCAAGAAGAACAAAAAACAAATCTCTAAAACTCACGAAAAATTTGCTTGGGGCAAGAAAGGCAACCCGCGCTAAAACATAGAGAAAAAGAAAACTGCTGTGATCAAGCGAAGGTATTCATTGACGTTTTTTGCGCCTGCTTGAAGGAATCCTTGGGACATGAGGTGTGAAAAGCAAAAACTGGCGATATTCGAGGGGTAAAAGCATTAAGTTTGACCGTGCAGCACATCAATGTTGGGATTTCATGCCTAAAAACAATGCAACGGATATAAAGTTAGATCACTAGGGTAGAATATAAAAGCAAAGTTATGACTAACATTGCAAATATATACAGCATCTTTAAAAAAACGATGTATCCATCTTTATAACAACAATCATCGTTTAAACTATTCTAAATACAGCAGAAATATAAGTAAAGTTGGCGACCATAGTCGGGGACCACTAGAAGGCTCCCTTTTCAATTGCTACTACCCTGGCGCTATTTCTTTCCCTGGATTGCTCCACTTTATCCTTGATATGTACCTTATATTTCTGAGTGTTAAGCAAGGAGCTATCAAGTACCATTTTTAAAGTCTTTCGTGTGACCCAGCCTGGGATTGAATCCATGTCTCTCAGACGATTCGGCGGACCCTCTTGGCCAATAAGCCGTTTGTCACATCAGCGACAACTCCGTCACTAAGATGGACAGTACGAACACTCTCTGCAGCATACATGCCTCTACTACTGATATTATCTACCCAAATAACTATCATTTGAAAGAGTAGGATAGCTATATATTGTAAAACATATATAAAAAAAAAATGTCATATTCCAAATTCATCCAAAGGGGTCGACTTGTTTAATTCCATGCAAAGAAATAGAACCAATTATGCTTTTAGGGTACAACAGAGTAATTTTATTTGCTACATATTTCTGTTTGAGGATACAGTTTTGCCAACTGAATAATATTATAGAACGAATTCACTTTCTATTTAAATCCTAGTCACAATGTCTATATAAATCGACTCTTAAAGTGTACACATACACGCAGATTATATATATATATATATATATATATATATATATATATATATATATATATATATATATATATGTATATTAGTGGGAAAAATAAGAATTTCATCCTCAGCTGATTCACTGTGTTTACCACATTACAAAAATAGGAACTGTCTCTAATTTTCCGGGTAGGTGCATCTAGAAAGTGAGAGATAGAATGTTAAAAAATTCAATAAAATCACATTATATTATTTTTTTGAATGTTTATTCGTTTTTTATTAATTGGTTGGAGGGTTGTTCGGCTTTTATGGCATATCAACCTTTGTAGGTTATTTAATTCCAAATTCTTTTTTTATGAAAATAGTTCTATTTCAAACAATTCCGTTTCGGATGACTATGCAGTTTAAGTGTAAGTAGTTTAATTGTAAAAAAACACATTTCTATTTCAAGCTATTCAGTTAAGTCAAACAGTTCTAATTCAGCAATTCAGTTTCGTATAAGTACAGATTTTGTTTACACACAGTTAAATGTCAAAACAGTTCTATATTAAACAAATTCTATTTCAAGTTATTCAGTTTAGTCAAACAATTCAGTTTAACACATGTATACAGTTAGTTCTATTTAACCCATAGATAGGGTCCTATCAGATGCTACCACGCCTGGCCCGAATGGACTTGGGAGCAATGGCAATAAAGAGGTGTTCCGCATTCCCCAAAGCCCCAGCATCACTTGAATCTCACCATAAGATTGTTTAGTGCCATGTCCAGGAGACTCATTGGGGAAGTGTCTAACCTCTCTGCAGAGGTGGAGGTAGTGTATTCTACTGCCCCAGCCGGCTGGGTAATTTTTTTTTATTGAAAAAAAAATATATATTTCACTCCCTGCCAACTAACAGAGATTCAGGCACCAAAGCCCGGTTATGTGACCCAGAGGCATATAGATGAGTCCTATTTCTCATTTATTAGTCCTAAACCAAGTAGCAATTGACTGTATAAAAGACACTGGTTCAGAGAATCGTTCAATGAATGGGAATCTTATTTTTCTTCAATGGACAAGACGAAGGAATTGTCCAAGGAAATCCGGGATGAAATTGTGCACCTGCAAAAGACTGAAATAGGCTATAAGACGATTGGCAAGCAGCTAGATGAGAAGGAGTCAACTGTTAGTGCCATAAGAAAATTGAAGAAACACCAATTGACTTTCAGTCTCCCTCAGTCTGGAGCTCCATGCAAGATCTAATATGAAGTACACCTAATAATGAGAAAAGTGCAGAAACAACCAAGAACAACTCGGTAAGAGCTTCTTGATGATCTCAAGGCAGTTGGGACCACTGTTAACAAGATGGCTATTAGTAAGCAACTAAGTCGTGGCGAACTGAAATCATGTAGTGCCTGTAAGGTCCCCTACTCAATACGGTACATGTAAAGGACCATCTAAAGTGTGGAAATACGCACCTGGATGATTCAAAGGAGGGTTGGGAGAAAGTGTTGTGGTCAGAAGGGATTAAAATTGAGCTTTTTGGCATCAACTCGACTCGCCCTGTTTGGGGAGCAACAAAGCTGTCGTAGAACCCAAGAACATCTCAGCCATGAAACACGGTGGTGGAAACATTATGTTTTGGGAATGTTTCTTTGCTAAGGGGACAGGACAACTACACCGGATCGAAGGAAAGAAGGAAGAGGCCAAGTACAAGGAAGTCGTGAGAGAAGATGAAGATGTATTATGGATGTGTGTTCCAGCAATAAATTGACATGCAATATACGGCTAAGGCAACAAAAACGTGGCTCAAGAGAAAGCACATTAAGGTAATGGATTGACCTAGTCAGTCTTCAGACCTTAAACATTTAGTGAATTTGTAGAGGAATCTGATGATTTAAGTTGACCAATAACCAACCAACAAACCTAAGGATTTAGAGAGCATATGTCCAGAGAGATGGGCCCGAAATCGCCCTGGTATATGTTAAAGCTTGTAACCATCTATAGATTACGTCTGGCTGCTGTGCTTGCCAACAAGGATTTCCTCACCAAGTACTAAGTTATGTTTTGCTATGGGGTAAAATACTTATTTTTTCTACAAAATACAAACAAATGTCCCAAACTCATTTTAATGTGATTTTCTAGATTTTTTAAAATTCTATCCCTAACTTTCAAGACGGACCAGCCTTTAAAATTATAGACAGTTCCTATTTTTGTAAGGTGCCAAACTCAGAAAGTCAGCAGGGGATGAAATACTTATTTATTATTTATATATATATATATATATATATATATATATATATACTAGCGGGCATAACTGACGGAACTGAACAAAACCAAATATTTAAATGCCTTTTATGTGAAAAAATTTGTTGTACGTTAATGAAATTTTTACTAAATAACCTGGGAATATATATATATATATATATATATATAAACTTTTTTAAAATTTTCTTTTACTGTAAAATCATAGTCAATTAAAAAAACAAAAATATACATTTTGCCCTTGTTAAAAGTTTAAAGAATGTATCATAAATTCCTGTTAGATCAATATATAAATTAAGGAAAAATTCAATAATGAGTGAATTTTCCTTTGCATTTGGATTACCTCATTGCCTCTTTGACCACATGAGCCAATTAACTTTTTTACAAATGGTTATAGTGATACTTTCACATTCTTTTTTCAGAAAGCCCTATCAGTATTTTGAGGATTTCGGTTCTGAGCTTTCTCTCAAAGGATTTTCCATACATTCTCTAGAGGATTCAGGTCTGGGCTTTTTGGTGACCACCTCATAACAGCTATTTCTTTATCTTCAAGAAAACTTGACACAGTTTTAGCTTTTTGACAAGGGGCGTTGTCTTGTATAAATAGTGGAGTTTCAACTGTCCCTTTGTGTAGATAAGGAAGAGAGTGCTGGCGAAGAACTTAATTATAGACACTGACATTAATATTGCCGATAAAATGAACAATGGGTCCTACTTTCGCTGAAAGAATCATCCCCCACACTATCACTCTCCTCCTCCAAATTTCAGTTTCTTAACGTATTTTTACGTCTTATAAACTTCTTACAGTCAGATCCAAACAAGTTGAATTTAGGTTCATCACTAAAGTGAACCAAATTCCATTGTTCCTCTGTCCTCATGATATGCACAGTGGTGAAGTCAAGACGAATCTTTTGATTTTTCTTTTAAATCAAAGGTTTGTAACAGGGAATCCGAGCTATTAATTTTTCCTTATTTAACCTACGAGAAACAGTTTTTATTGAGATCGGCTTTCCAGTTTGCTCACAAAATACAGGAGAAATAAACGTTGCTATATCGAACGATCTTTTAAAGACATTTTAACAATCAGCCGATCTTCAAGTTTGGTAGCCATAGGAGGCATGTGAGTTCTCCGTTTTGGTTCAGGTGTCTTGTCAGCCTTAAATCTTGTGACTACACGATAAACAGCGCTTTTTAACCTCCGTACGAAGCCAGTAATTTCGGTATACGATTTGCCTTTTTCATGATTTGCTAAAATGGGCTATTTTTTTTTCTCGAGTTAAACTGGCTTAAACGATGTATGACAGTTGACTATAAATCAAAACTAGCCAACAAGTTTAAGAATTATCTTAATAACAATAATTCAACAGCATTCCTTAACTTTTGGCCTTGGTAAAATGTATATTTTATTTTATTTTAGCTCACTGTTGATTTACTGTATATTCTTTTTGAGAAAACTTTATTTGTAATAAATATATATTTGTTCCATGTATATTTTGTGAAAATTTCGTAAACGTACATGCACATTTTTTCAAGGAAAAGTCATTTAAATATTTGTTGTTATTCCGTTCCTTAACTTATGGCTGCTACTTTATACATACATATATATATATATACATATATATATATATGTGTGTGTGTGTGTGTGTGTGTGTGTGTGTGTGTGTGTGTGTGTGTGTGTGATCGCGAATCAATTTTAGCGCAAGAAATTTAAAAGTAATCGAAAACAAAAATACAAACCACTCGAGGAGTTAAAAAAAATGTCTTCCCCCAAATTTTTGTTTTGTGTCATTCAAGAAAGATAAGTTTAATATGAGAAATGAATTTGAATATGATAAATTAAGTTTAATCTTTCACAGCGAAAAACAACAAAACACACACATTAAGAAAAAATATCTAAACATTTATTCATGAAGGTAAATGTATGTAAAAAAAAGCTCATGAAATAGATAAAAAAAAATATGAAAAAGTCATGAAGAAACATGTAACAAAATTATACAAAAAGCATCAAATAATCGGGAGAAACGAATTAGACATCGAAGCCTCAAGTAGAGTAACCAAATTTTTAAAGAGATAACTTCATTAACAATACCTTAAAAGAAAACGACTTTTATTTCAAACTTAGAACAAACTCGAGATGCATGTGTGTGTGTGTGTGTGTGTGTGTGTGTGTGTGTGTGTGTGTGTGTGTGTGTGTGTGTGTGTGTGTGTGAAAAACACATTAAAATAACGTAAGAGTGATTTAATAATCGTAAGTTGATTAATATAAAAAAAATAAACAAACATTCATCTGGTGCTTATTGTTGTTATTCTAAGTTTTTACCGTGAAAAATAACAATATTATCACGGGGGAGAGGAAAAAATACCATTAAATAGGAGTATTATTTTTTAACTTGGAGTGTAAAGAAAAATAGTAATAATGCAAGAGGAAGGCTGAGGTAAAATATTAGTCCACTTTGAGTATACGGATGTGTCCTAGTATTAAGTTTGTTGACTTTCTGCATGTTATCGACATTCCTGCTCATGGCATTTACAAGCCATTCAAGAAAGACAAGAATATCCTTACATCAACAATAACTCAAACCACACACCTATGCTCATTAAACAACCCCCATATATATATATATATATATATATATATATATATATATATATGTGTGTGTGTGTGTGTGTGTGTGTGTGTGTGTGTGTGTGTCAAAAAGAGGTTATCCACCAGTTTCTTAAAGGAATCAATATTTAATATAGCTCACCCGGAATACTAAAAGACCATTATAAATAGTGGAATTACAGTAGGAATTTATAAAAAAAAAGTAAAAATTAAATAAAAAAAAACAGAACATTATTTGGTTTCTTTCATCTTTGAGCCAAAGTTTTATCTAATGTTGCCGCACTATTTTTCAAGTTGATTGACAAGCACTTTCATAAACATCGCTCCCCGAGGAAAGTATTTAACAGAGTTTTTATAAAACTTTTAGATACTTTCAAGAAAAATTTGAACATGATTATCGAGTAACATTGTGCAATGATTTATAACACACACACACACACACACACACACACACACTGTTTTAACTGTCGTATCAAAGAAACATGTCCTTTAAATGAGGCATTTCCTTTGATAACGTGGTTTACAAGTCTACAATGGGAACCTCAGTTGATGTAATGCAAGCTAGACTAGAATACCAACACGAATGAGTTCGAATCTGATTTGGTACCCCTTTCATACAGCCTTGTGTTTAGTAGGAATAACTCTAAGACTCATGTGTGATAACGTACGTATTTTATTGCTGCCATCTTTTTTCTGATTGTACCCCAGTAAAAAGGCCCCTAAAGGCATTACTAATATTGGGCCGCTTATGTATATAAGTCGACCAACATCCCCCATACATACAAAAGTCTGAAGTGTTCATTTTATGCGAGTTGCCATTCACCATATCGGTTGGGTGTCATTCCTGCGGTGATTCTCTTCAAAAGTGGTTGTCTTTCAGCCATGTCTGGTTGTTGCTGTTTGGTGTTTTGTTTACTGTCATTGCTTGTGATATCTTGTTTGTGGTTTGTTTTCGTCATGTTGCTATGTTTTGGTTTAGTTGTGAGTCTTAAGTGTCTCCTATTTCTCACTAGTCTTTTCCCATTTTCCAGTTCGATCATGTATCGTCGGTATTCAAACTTTTCTATGACAACTGCCTTTTTCCAATATTGGCTCTTGCCATATGGCTGCGCAGTCACCTGGTCACCTTCTCTTAATTCTATCAGGTCATGGGCATTTTTTTCATAGTATTTCTTTTAATGTTGTTTTGCCTCTTGTTTTAGTTTTTGTTTCTTCCACGTTAAATGGGGATAGAGATTTCTTCATCGTAGGCAGTACACTTCTCAATTGTCTCCAAAGAATCTCTGTGCTGGGGGCATTCCTATGGATTTTGATGGTGTGTTGGTGAATTCTAGTATGGCCAGACAAGGATCGCTGTTTTCATTATTACATTTTTTATGATGCCTTTTATTTGTTTTACAGCTGATTCTGCCATTCTATTGGAGTTTGGCATCTCGGGTGTGCAGGGATTCCATCTAAATCCGTATTTATGGGCCAATTCTCTCATTATTGTTATCAAATTCAGGGCCCCCATCACTTACAACTTCTTCTGGGATGCCATATCTCATCAAGTGTCTCTTTATCAGCTTGATTGTGCAACATGATGATGTTCCAAGGTGTAATTGGAGAAATAATCCACACAGACTAGGTATTTCCTTCCATCCAGTGTCATGGTATCGAGGCCAATACGTTGAAATGGGTATTCCGGCACTGGTCTTGTGATTAGAGTCTCTTTGCTATTTATTGCAGAATATCTGCTACACTGTTTACAGTTGATATAACATTCCTGTAGTTCGTGCCTCATTCCTGTCCCGAATATTGTGTCTAGGGCGCGTCTCATGTTACTTTCAACTGCTAAATGGCTTGTGTGTGCCTTCTTCTTCATGTCATTTCTCATTGAGGCAGGTACAAAGACTCTGTCTTTATAAAATATTAGATTATCCTTTGTCGACAGGTAGTCTCTGAATTTATACAGGTGCTTCAACTGAGGTTCAAGGACTTTATATTGCATAGGGAAGCCTTGTTTAATTAGTTTTAATTAGTTTTAATAAGTTGTAGATCCTTATCTTCTTTGGTGGCACTGACTTGCCTGTCTCTGGTCTGTTCACTTACAGCAAGAAATTCTAATAGATTCACTTCACTGAAATTAAGCTGGAAATTGTCATCCTCTACTGGGGCTGATGAAAGAGCATCAGCAATGATTATGTCACTGCCCTTTTTGTATGTTATTTTGTAGTCAAACTTTTGTATTGAAAGCACCATTCTTAACAGTCTTTTTGGTACTTCGCTTTGAGTCTTGATGCTGATTGCTTCTAATGGTTTGTGGTCCGACTCTATTGTTACTTGTCTTCCGTAACAATAGGCACTAAACTTGTGTAGTACAAACACAACGGCTCTCATCTCTTTTTCAATTGGTGCGTAGTTCTTTTCATAGTCGTTCCACACCCTTGATGCGTATGATACTGATTTTCCATTCTGTAGGAGGACAGCACCCACACCTACATCAGACATGTCAGTCTGTATCGTGACTGGCTTTTCTAAGTCATAGTAAGCCAAGATAGGTGTGTTTGCTGTAGCTTTCTTTATGTCTTCGAATGCTCTTTGTTGTACCTCCGCCCATTGGAAAATCTGGTCCTTCCGCGTAAGCCTGTTTAGAGGTTCACATTTTGTCGTCAGTGAGTGATCAAATTTCGAGAGGTATTTAACCATTCCTATGAAGCGTCTTAGATTATGCAAATCGCGAGTTGCTGGGAACTCTATGATTGCCCGTATTCTTCTTCATCAGGCTTCAAGCCAATGTTAGTCAGTGTATGACCCATGTAAGTGACTTCCTCTGTGAGGAATTTGCATTTGTCGAGATTAATTTTTATGTTTCTTTCTCTGCATCTCTGCAAATATGCTCGCAAGTTCTGGATGTGGTTATCGATGGCTTGGTCTGAGTTGTTTCCAAATCCTTCAAGCAGACAGTCATCTTGAATAATGCTAACCCCGTTTATCTCTTGGAATTGTTCGATCATTTTTGTTTGGAATTCTTTGCTGGCTGGTGTGATACCCATGGGTGATCTTTTGTTTCGATAATTGCCCTGAGGCGTTCCGAAGGCGGTCAGTCTTGCCTTGTCGTTCAACTTGTCATGCTAGTATCCACTTCTTATGTCCAATTTACTAAATTTTATTGCGTTTTTATTTGCAAACCTATGTGTGATGGATTCCAAGCTTGGTACCTGGCAGTGGTAGTTGTTGTTCAGTGCCTTGTTTAATGGTTTGGGGTCTAAACATATCCAAAGTTTTCCGCTGCGTTTTCTTTCAATCACATAGCTGTTGAGCCATGAGCTAGGTCCTTCCAGTTTCTCAATTATATTGTCCCTCAGCATTTTTTTCTATTTCTTGTTTAAATTCTTTTTCCAGTGCAAATGGGGAACCTCTTATGGGTTGTTGTATAGGAACTGTGCCTGGCTCTGTTTGAAGTTCGCCTTCAAATTCACCAACTCTCTCTTCAAAAACGTCTGGGAATTCTAGTAAAATCCCTTTGATGGAATCATCAATGTCTAGTTTTCTGATGTCTTTCAGGGCTTGTTCTTTGAGGTCATCACATTCTACAGCTGAAACTGTCGAGTCAAACTGATCTAGGTTGAACCGTATTAAATTTAGCTTTTGGCAAAGACTACAGCTTAAAATTGGTTGTACCTTCTCATTCACAACCATGACTGAGGCTGTCACTTTTCTTCTGTTGACAGGGTTGATAAGTTATACCCTCATTGTTCCTTCGGTTCTGACCTTTTTCTCTCCGTATACTGAAATATCAAGTTTCTTACCTTTTTTAGTAAGTGCTCCATTTTGTTGTCCTTAACGAATGTTGCAGGAATTACATTTACAGTTGCTCCAGAATCTATCATGAATTTAATGGGCTTCCCGTTTAATTTTAAATTCGCATGAACTTTATGAATTGTCTCCCCTACAACGTGAAAACATTCATTAACTTTTTGCTCGCTGTATTTATCTTTGCAAATTCTTGATATGGCGAAATGTTTTTTTCTTTTGCATCTAAAACATTCCTGACCATAAGCTGACCATGGCTTCTCTGACAATAAATGCAATCATATTGTTTTTTTCCTTCCAGTCGCATTGATATCTTTCTCGTATGTGTCGTCATCAACATTTAATTTTTCGTATTTTTCAATTTTTTGCAAATGGATTTTACTTTGTTCTGCAGCTCTGCATCGGTCAATACACTGTGTCAGGGTTAAATCTTGTTCCCTGATGAGAATTTCGCGCGATTTTTTAATCGTGTATTCCTTTTATTATTTGTAATTTTATCATATCGTTCTCAGTGACGTTATTTCATTCACAATCTTTAGAACTTGATTTCAAATTTAACAAATAGTCCTCAATGCTTTCATCTTTACTTTGTTATTTCCATAGGAATTTCACTCTGTCTACAGTCAATGTTTTCATAGGTTTGCAGTAGTCCTTGAATGATTCGATAACCATTTCAAGTTTTATTTTCATCATCATTTTCAATCGTTTCTACTTTTGCATTTTTAATTGTTAGGGTTGTGTATATTTGTTGATCCTTTTTTCCTAAAAGGTAAATAAACAAACTTCTTTGTTTCTTTTCAACATTTGCAGCTTTAGTGGCACTATCTCTACCCTCCCTTTCAAATTTCTGAAATTCAAAAAAAGATTCACTTCTTCAAGCCACTCGTTAAAGGTTTTATGCAAATTTCTTACTGTCCAGTCAAAACTTTAGGGTGGGTTGATTAACACCATCTTTTTATTTTTTAAACAAAGTAGTACTCACTCAGATTATCGTCATGTTCGTCCTTCTGACAATATGTTTAGTAGGAATAACTCCAAGACTTATCTCTGACAACGTACGTGTTTTATTGCTGCCATCTTTTTTCTGATTGTACCCCAGTAAATAGGTCCCTTAAGGCATTACCAATATTGGGCCGCTTATGTATATAAGTCGATCAACACCTTGTACCACATGTAAGCAAAGAAGTTGATGAATTCCAATACAAAATCTACAGCTGCATCTACGTTTATTTCTTAAGTTTAAATGAGCGGTTCCAAAATATGAGGAAAAAATATGTTGCACATATAAGTTGAGTCTCAGCAATAAAAATTTTAACTCCTGAATTGTATATATTTGTAGATAATAAAGTTAATGATAATAAAAGTGCTTGTTAACAAATAATATGTACAATTGCTAACATATCTATCTTTGTACTATTACCCTGACCAGACGTACTATATACCTTCAAGAATAGCAAAGAAAAAAAAATCTTGATATCTATTAAAAGTGAATGACAATTGAACAAACGCTGAAATTTGTTTGCCAAGTACTAATATCAGCCAAAATATCTGATAATAATGGCATAGCACCAGATTATTTCATAATTTTACAATCTTATATTTAAATGTAGCATATTCAATATTGCTAGGCTTACAAAAATACCATTTGGTAATTTTTATAAATTTATCTACATATGTGTAAACGTCTTCAAATAAATTCTATGTATATATTGTACTATGTGTATTTTTCCCATTTTTCAAATTTTTCATTGTCCTCCCTCAACACCTTCCTTCTTTTATTGCTCCCGATCCTTTATTGTTATATCTAAACAAGTTGAGTTTTCTTTACCTCTGATTCTACTTGCATCATGCCTTCTTCCTCTTACACTTCCTGTTGTCTCGTCTAATAAATGTGGCAACATGTGTTTTATTTTTACTCTCATTTGAATATTTCACAGCATGCCATGACACAAACATTTTCAATATCTTTCGCAGGTACTTTTAATAAATTCCTAAACATGTTTTGTTTTTATTCTTCAGCATATCCCCACACATTAGAGATTACATATGACTCTTTTTATAACTAAACTATGTTAATATTATGCATAGCTTTATTTTTACTGTCTAATATCAGAACTTTTAAAAACGTAGCATTAAATACCTTAGTTTAACTTGTTTAAATATTCTGACTTTAATATTATTGTTTATTTTTCCTCTTCCCTTCACTATTTTATCGAAAATGATATTTCTTGCTGTGTTTATTTATTTTAGTGAAATTAATATTTCTTATTGTGTTTATTTATTTTATCGATTTATTTTATTTTCGGTCGTACTATACGTATGCACAATGCAATGAATGTTTTGTTTGTTTGTTTCTTTTCACGGTGGAATATATGTAAATTCATCAAATGGGTCTTCATATCTCAAGAATCTGAAATAAGTTTTCCTGATGTTGCCAAGTTCCAAAATACACTTCATTTTCATAAAACATTATCGGTTATTCATAAATGATGACATTTAAGTAAGTAAATATTGATTATTTCCGATAAAGATAATCCCGACGTTCATAAAATCTCGGTCAACAAGTGATAAAATGTTAACAAGTGGTCGATATAATTGCTTCTTATTTTGTGTTTTTATCAAAAAAATTTTTTTCGATTTCCATGATCAGTGGTTTTGACGTTCTTTTTCAATTAAATGTAATACATGTTCATGTCATCTGATTTATTTTAATTCAATTCGACAAGTTGCTTGTTAAAGGCGTTTTGTCCCGTATGAACATTAAATTTAGCGATTTTTCAAAGCAGTGGACAAATATATAACAGAAATTTTTTTTTTCTACCATGAATTTTTGGATAGTTCCAATTCCGTTTCAAATATAATAGCATAATCTTTCATAGAATCCTTAGAGTATATATAGATATTTAGAGATGTTAATTTATCTTTCTATGACAAGTTGTTGGTATCATCCTATAGAATGGGTGGCTTCTCTTCTTTTTTCGTCCTGTCTGCAAACATAATAACGTGTACATTCAATATTGACGCTGAAAGAGAGAACGTCTTAACATTGATTAAAGTAATTTATTCTATACGAAATATATGAAGGAATTTTACTTCTTTTAATTTACAATTACAACTACATTTGACAGTATGCTTTTTACGTCTTGTTGTTTATGGCTCTTGTTTTTATACAAAAAGCGGAAATAATCACTACTTTTTAATTTCTTGAACAATTCCTGAAACTAGAACAATTAGTTTTCTCCGTGTTTCTGTCATCTCTTGTAAGTGGATAGACAATAAAATCATTCCTAATATTTTCCTTTAAAATTTTCCTGGAGTAATTTAGACTGTATTAAAGCACTGGACAAAAACACATTTTGATATGAAGTGAGCAGATTTGAAAAAAAATCTTAGATTTTCTAGCTTCCTTTTTAGCTCATCGCAGGAAAACAGTTCTGCAGAAAAGTATAGAATATATAATTTCTTATGACGTCATAGATTTGGTCAAGAAAGAAATCTGTTCATTTTACTTCAAAATGTTGCAAAGACATGCAGTATAGACAAACTTCATCAAGATTTTGCAGTTAAAAAAACAGAGAAACTTACATACCGGCAGACTAGACGATGATTTAGAATGTTAATTTTGTAAAAAAGTTAGCTCTAATACATTTTTGACAAAACTGTAGGTCTTAAATGTTTGCAGGATCGTAGTACTCAGGTCTCTTTTATCCATGCTACTTATAAAGCCAGACAGGAGGAACATGAAAAAGTAACACTGAAGGTGGCGAATGAGTCTTCCATAAAAATCAATGTACATTTATATTTTCACCAACGGATAAATTTCCTCCCGATAAGAAATATTGCTGAACTTAACATGCCGAATTTTGGAAGTCAATTTCTGCATTGTTATTTGATATCAAAAAGAATTGTTTAATAGTCTCCACAAATCCATTAATAAAACAACTTAGAATATGTTACATGTTTATGGGCAGTTCATAGTGATCGTTTGTTTAAAACTGTCATGTTTAATTCAGACACAACCTGGAAAAAATAGAATTACTATATAGATGTCACAGGAAGTACATTCAAGTCTTTATGCTTTTGATCGTATTTCAACTTCTAAACCACCCATTCAGACGCCAAATAGTCAAACAATTTTGTTCAAAAGATTATCGCTGTATCCCCTTCTATTTTCTGGTGACCTGCTTAGCGTTATGGCAATCGTCAAACGAATGGGAATTGGTGACCCAAGTTGTTAGATCTGTTTGAATTTCTATTGGATCCAACTCTCTTGAGAAAAGCATGAACTGATATGTTCCTTCCTTGGCTATGAATTTATAATGGTTCGTCAAAAAGTCTTGTACAAGACCTGAATTCAAACCAGCTTTACTCCGTTTTGAAAACCGGCATTGAGTCACGTATTATAAAACTCCAGAAATATAAAACTGTTTTTAATGCACCATTCCACATGACATATCACGTCATAATATTACCATTAGAACTCTGGTACAATGCCGACCCAGGCGTCTAGCAACGGAGAAATTACATTCAACGAAGATTGAAGGCAGATGATGGATCTGTGATTCAGTGAAAAATCAGTTTTGCTTCCACCCTACGTATGATTCCTAATCAATGCGACACGTGGAGGGCCTGAAGTGATTCTCGTTTTCTGAATCGTGTTACGTGGCTCGATGTGAAGCCTCAAGGCATGCAAATAAATACAAGACACTCCATAAATCCGGTTATAATTTTTATAGAACACTTGAAACAAGTTGATACTTGAATTAATGAAGGAAAAATTTCCGTTCCGAAAATATTTATTGCCACATCAAATATTTCATTTCAAAAACATTAGCTATCAGTTTGTAAGGGTTGAAAAAAATATAAAACAATCTCATTAAGTTAGTTAACATATGTTCTGAAATTTCTAAAAATTTCAAGGCACACTATTTTTTGTTCTATAACAATGATATTAGAGTATTCGGTGAAACGACCGTATTTGAATCCAAACAAATTTTGATATTAAAGAAACAAAATATTACATCCCTTGATGGTTTTGGTTTGGTTTGATTTGGTTTGGTTTTATGGCATATCAACCATTGTAGGTTATTTAATACCAAATCCTTCTTTACATTCATTTTAAATATTCTAAACACATTTTATAGATAACTTTTTAGACGAGTCAGAACGCACAATTAAATGGTTTCACTTATCTTTATCTAATGCAAATAATTCTATTTACTCTTATTTGTCCACCTACAATTAAATGTTTTTAAGTATTACTATCGAACATTAAAAATTCAATTAAACGTCAGTCCTTTGTTTTTACACACTTTCACATTATCAAAAAGTTATATTTCAAATAATTAAGTTTAGCATAATTAAAAGTTAAATGGTTCCAAGTATTTCTTTGTATCACTTACAATTCGATTATGCATCAGTCATTTGTTTACCCACAGTTAAATGTTTAAACAGTTCTATTTCTATCAATCATAGCTCATCATCAGTCATTTGTTTACACTCAGTTTGAATGCCAAAGTTCAGACTTTAAAATGTCAAACAGTACTATTTAAACCAGAGATAGAACCTTATAAGGTGCCAGCGCACAGGGCCAGAGTAGACCTGAGATATATGGCAATGATTGAGTACTCCACCGTCTCGAAACATCGAAAACTTGTACGGAAAAAAATTGCTTTAAGTTAGCTTTTGTGTTGATGCGGTGGAATTTTTCTGGTCAATCCAATATAGCGATATCTGGGACCCCAAACCAAATTTTGGTTGAATTATTCAGTATGTTTGGCTTCATTGTTTTTTTAAAATATGAATTTATCGATGTGAGTTAAGAAATGGGATTAAACTGTTTGAAAAAAACTTGATTGTTTTTGTTTTATTTTTCCATCCCTTAATTACAACAAATTAAGCTTTATCCTGTGCAGAAAAGACGCCTCAAATCATATCATAGTGACTAGTAAATCGTCACTTTGAAAATATGATATTATTGACGTAACTCTTACCAGTAACTTAACATATAAACAGGACAATAACATTCAATCTTCTTGTCATCGGAAAATATAACATCATCCCATTTTTATTGTTGCTTCAATTTACTTTTATCGTCATCCATTCCGGTTTATTTTTCTTAAAGATTTGTGTCTGTTATAGAAACTTCTTACTTAACCCATAAACTAAATTATCACATTTATGCAATACTTTTTATACTCACTTGGAAGTTATGTTTAGCTGGAATTGTTACTTGTTTTTTTATGCATCCTTGTATTTTAGAAGCACTTCGTGCTGTAGCTGACAATTACATTTTGTACATATTAATCTTGAGGATATATTAGCAGCCAATACTTCTGGAGAAGGACTCCGTAATGGGCTGTCTCCTGTGCAGGACTACGTCTTTGTAGTAAGCGTGTTCTGTAAAGAAATATTAACTCCATTTTGGTGTTCTAAGACGGTTAAACAATTTTGCAAATTAGGCGTTTCAGAAATTAACAATATAGGATACGATATTACTGTCCGTAATATTTGAGCCATATTAAAATCCAATGATCTCAGCACTTTGATGCTGTTATTTCAATTTATGTTTAAGGGTAATTACTTACGGTAGTCTCTGACAAATGCAGCAAAAATCATGTTCTGACACATGCTGATAAAATATGACACATATTAAAATAGGGATACGTTTTTCGTCAATGCTTTGTGAGATTTGGGTGAATGAAAACGACATTATCAGAGGCTGTAGAATTGCCATATACTGAATTAAAGTACTGAATTGTGTTTTCTAACCACGAGGTCGTCACATAATAAAAATACAATGTAACCTGACCTTGGTAACCTATTTATCTTTATGAATCAATTAACAGATATTGAAACTTGATCCAGAAAGTCCAGAGGCCAAATCCGTGCTGTTTAGGCGAATCTGATGTTTTTCGCATTGACACGAAAGATATGAATACAACATGACGGGAAATAAAACTTTAGACTTGCTAAAAAAACAAAAAAAAAAACAAAAAAAACAAAGATTTTCCACGGAAATTTTGATGTCTGATGTGTTGCAACAATTTACATTGTACATAAGACATATCGAACCTACTTCTAATACTATAGAGGATACATTATCCTGACATGTTGGTATTTGAATTATTCTTTTAATATTTTCTATAGTCTCATACGTAGAGAATCACTCAAAGCTAAGTGAGAGTATTTATAGTTTGTCGAAAACTAAAAAATAAAAATCTGGATACATGTCGCTTTAAATTATTTTTCTTGCTCCAGTTGTCAAAATATGACAAATATTGATAATACTAGTGCATTTCTCGTTAAAGTAATGCGTGTTTCTCAATTTGCATTAATTTATTATCTAGCTAGCTTTTATAACCTGCTAGTGAACAATATAACCGCCCAGAACAAGGTACAAGCGTTTATTTCAGGCTGAATCACGAGTTTTGGCATGCAAACTTCAGTAATCTATATGTGTCGCTTCTACGAAAATAGTTCATTTGTATTGTTTACTCCAAAAGTTTTGTGTATTCCTCAGTAATGACAAGCTGATACTAATGTTTGTTTCATTTTGATTCGACTTTTGCACCAAACCTACTGACTCCATATGGAGAACCATATAACGTTATTAATGAAACAGAAAACTATCTTTTTAAATTTAGTTGCAAAGATATAACATTATCAATTGATATGCTCAAACTTTTTAGTAACTAGAGTAACACGAAGTAGGTTTGAGTTAACATAGAGTTATTTCATCAAGTAAAAAAACAAAAAAAAAAACAAATGAAGCAAAGCCAACTATTAACAAAATTTGTTGTAAAATGCCTTGGACGAAACATTTATGTTAATATTCCACTTAAGTTAGAAGATTACGGCAATTTGCTCATAGGGGATTACAAGAAATTAGTGTAAAATGAAATAATTAGATAATTTAGCTAAACGTAAAATTAAGTCAACTTGGGTTACTTGCCCTTTGTTTTTCCTCCGGCTCAGAAGAATTGGTGATAATTCAAGGAACCTGAGGTGAAAAAATTGTTCACTCTGATAGAATTCTTACCAAGCAATTTTTCAAATCACTCCCTCAAGATTGTATGTTGCATGCTGGGTCATCACCAATAAGGAGCCATTTTTGATATATTTTACGTGTACTTAAATGAGTTCTTTTATGTTTGGCATTTGTTCATTTAACATTCTTCATTCCTTTGGGTTTGGTTAGTTTATTTGTTTGAACAACACCATTGGGATAATTTATGCCAAATTTAGATTAATTTGTATGTGTTTGGTTATAATATTAACAAATATTAGTATTAACAAAATTAAGTTTAATATTCATTTTTTAAATTTCACTTTTTTATCAATAGTAATATTTTGTTACTAAACAGTAAAATAATTTCAAACCTTCTGATCCCATATTTAAGATTTTTAATCAGATCTATTTGACCCATTGATTAAATCCCAACATTCACAATTACTGGTATAAATGACTGTCAATCATCATTTTATGCGTTCAGGTTTAGGGAATCGTTTTCGTTGTACGTGCATATTTACTTTTTATAGTATAGTTGGTATACGTAAGTGTTGTTTTTTCTTTTACTCAGGCCAATCAGATAATAAAAAGAATACTCCGGGTCCAGAGAAACTTATCTATGTAATTGTACTCTATACTTCTCGGATATCAAGAACTGGAGCCTCGCCATCAGACGCGAACCTCACCACAGAATCCAGTTTATTTTCATACATAGAATACAGCTTTAATAAGAAATTGCACATGATACATCTCCTCTCGAATGACAGATTTTGGGAAAGAACATTTTTATTACACTCGGTTATCTGAAGTTAAAATGTTCGAAATCCTCAAGTTTTGTCGATGTTTGTCCTTAGGAATCTAATGTAGACATTCCAATGCCCTAATTGATGTAGCAATATGTTTCTTACGTTATTGAAATAAAATCTGATTCTTTGTAACTTTCGTAGACTTTTTAATTGTCTAAGTGACAATATTATCGGTAATTATACACACAAGAACTTCATGTGCTTTGTAATTATGGTTCACATTTTTGTCAGATAAATTATTACTTAAGGTGTTTTTATACATTTTTTTACTGATAGGTTGTTGTCATGTATATATTGATTTTTAACCAATGAAGTGATAGTCTCACAAGTAATATGGTTGGTGAAAAGGGTTGAATTCAAAAGTACAAAGTTATTGGTTGCAACAACTATTCTCGTTGATCTTTAAACTAATCAATCATCATTGGACACATGAAAGGAATAAATAGACTGTTTAATCTTTGTTCACAGTTAGGCATCACACATAGTTATATCCGTAGAAAGTGATAATCTTTTGATCAAAATGTCTTTCTTCTCACTGCAGTAGAAAAAAAAAACGAGTTTGTGTATTTTTATAATTTTTTCTATTTTATTTTTCATGAAATGTCTTAAATAATTCATGGAAGCTTTGGGAGGAAAATTCTTTTCTCAAATGGAATATTCTCCCATTTTCATGCATTTGATAATTAATGCTTCATTTTATATATGAATTCTTCAGAAAGATTTTACAAGAAATTAATTACAAACTTTATCATTTCTTTTTTTTTTTTTTTTTTTGGTTTCTGTTGCGCTGTTAAAATTTCCTTTTCAAAATCCTAAATCTGATTTCAAACATAGTTCATGAAACTCTTATGAACGTGAATTGAACTAAATCACTATTAGTTATTCATAAAGTGTTGTATTTCTGAGAAACCTCTGATTTCATTGATTCATTCTTTAATATAAACTTTAAAATTATGTTTGATAGGATTTTGATACTTATTTTTCGGAAAAAGTTTGGATATAAACCTGAACATTTGATAAGAAGATGATTATTAAATTATTTTAAAAAATAACAGTTGAGATACGATATTGTTATAATTATTGAAAAAAGTGTACAGTACTTTCTACTAATTAATTGTTCTTATTTATTATAAAGCAACTTTATTTTAGTTGTTTGTAAATGTTCGAAATATAAATTTTATATGGTATCCTGAATAGAGGTAAATAGTTGGGTAGTCAGGGGTCTCGATAAAAAGAAACTGATTCGGACGATTGGTTTAAAGGGAAGAAAAAGTTTAAATTAAAACCTAATGTCCCTGGAAAAAGATGAGTTAAGAGCTGGGTATCACCCACCTTTTTCCACACAATGAACTCATCAATCTGCCATATATAGCAGTAGATACTAATACCAGGGCACACTAGGAGGTGAAGAGCAGCTTCGTATAGGAATAGTATTAGAGCGTTGGAGACTGGCTATCGAACTAGATCACCTTACTTGCTACCGTAATAATGGAAGCCAATACTATCGTTGTACTCTATCTTTATTCTGTATTCACTAATCATGTTCTTGTCAACGAATAGTCTCTCTATTGTATATACTTTTTCCTGAGAATATATCACTATTTACTCTCATGTCGTAGTTTGTCCTTTATTAAATATTACAAGCTTTCACTAACCAGAACGCAATATTAAGTGAGTGGTAAAACCAGGAGATAGCTCTTAAAGTAGTTCAACGCTATGGCCAACATTTTTTTGATAACACCTCATGCCAAATCATATAACTTCTTGCCTTAATATAGTATTGGTTTCGTGAAAAAGGAAGACTAGCAGAAAATTATTTTTTTGTATTCGTTATAACATTAATTATTAATATGTTGAGATCAAAAAACACATTAATAGTCTTGGCAGCTTTACTGATGTCATAAGTCATTTAATAAACAGAAAACATCTTCAAATATAAATGGTATTTATTTTCGGTAGGTGATTGTTCCCAGCTTAAGTTCCTTTGTCGAACTGTCTGCTTTTGAATATTACATTGAAATTGTCAATATAAGGATTTTAGCCCAACATCAGTTCTTTAACACACCTATTTTCACGTTAATTTCAAATACCTTTGATGTTACTTACTTTGTAGCATGACTTGTAATTTCTAAGTGTTGGAATTTCTAAGGGTTGCGTACTCTACAACTGAAATTTTGTTTAAACCCAAGCAAGGCTTCAGGAATAACTAAAACTGTCAGTGTTGCACCAAGAGTATTTACATTCTGTCAAACTTTGCTGTTTTTCGAGCCTTTATAGAAACCAAAATTTCCAATTCTAATATCTCAAGATAAACAACAAGGTAATCTCCTCTTGTCAGATTGGCACTATCCCATTCTTTTATTCACCAATTAAATCAATGTGGTTCTGTTTAACGTTAAGCTAAATAAATATCAATATCGTATTTGTTAAGATTAGAATTTCTGCAAGGCTTCTTATTGCATCACAAAAATGTCATTTGTCTAAAAACAAGTTTACATCAAGTCAGATTGATGCATCTATTAAAGAATACTACAAAGTTTGCAGCTTTACTCGAAAAATAATAATTCGAAAACAATAGTGAGCTTTCGTTTGGATTCCAAATAAATGAGGCGCCTGGAATTCACATAGAAATGACTGTGCAGCTGAAATTGTATTACGACATGACTGCATTTGGATTAATGTCGTTATTCATTGTAGCCAAATTGCAGAATAATCTAACCAACATATGGCTATTGCACGTCTAAAATGAATTTACAATAAATCAATGTATATTGTTAGAACAAATCATTAACTTACTTGAGGGAATATAAATTTTATGGCCTTCGCTAGGCAACATTGTTGAGTTCTAAGATTAAAACAGCTCTTAAAAAGGTGTCAGAATAAAATATCCGAAAATACAAAGCAACTTTCAATTTTAAAACTGTTTCTTTGTGTAAATGAATTATTGGTATTTTATGCGAATGAGTATTGTAAAAGAATCTCACTTAATTTAGAATGCAACATTTCTTGGATCTTGTTTTTTTTTAAATTTTATTATTTGTAAAATCTTTGAAAAATAAGACAACTCAACTCCAAAAACTTTATGTGCCATTTATTTGATTCTAAACTGGATATGATAAGGAACGAACTGTTTGGGATCTCCTATTCTGGATCCCTGAGCTTTGTTTTGTCACCACTTCGTTACCAGTACTTCCAGGTCCCCTCTGAGTTGTTGCACGTGTTAAAGTTTCATATATAGGTTAAAGTGAGTTGTTACAAAATTATTAATATCATATAAAATACATTAAAACCACACAACTTGGATTTGAGATAAATTCATGAAGCAATAAGTGTTTTCAAATGCTTATCTAAATTCAACAATATATGTCTTGAAATAAAATGTATATTTGCAAATATGCTTATATGCAAACTCTATTCCTTATTTATAAATACTATAGTTAAACTTGAATTAAAAGTTAGGCATTGAATAAATCACAAACGATTGACATAACGCTGAACTAACCAAACCAAACAACTTAGCACTGCTCAGCGCAATGCACCATGCATAGCAGTCTATTTAAAAATAAATCTAACATATATTACACCATTAAATGTCTTAGAATTATATCCTTGCCTAAGGACTACACTTACCTTAACAAATAAAACGTTTTATAGTTTGCGAGCAATGAAAGCATAGTTTTGCTAGAGAATTTTATTCATACTAGGATTTTTCTACTTCTAACTATGTATTCCATCTTGGCAAAGCTTAGTAAAAATAGAGAACATCACCTGGAGAAATAATAAGTGGGGTAAAAAGAAATTAGTATTTATGTGTCTGATTGCAACAGATTTTCCTTACTCCTGAAGTTATGCTATAAAAATATACGTTTGTAAAGGTTGGCGACATCAACCGCGGGTGACCCGAAGGCTTCTTTTTCAGTAGCTACTACACTGAAGAGTAGGGGACTGTGTTACTCCGTTCCCTGGATGTTTTCATTTTACCTGTGATCCTCATCTTAGTGCTGACGATTAAGGAATCTGGTATCAGGTACCATTTTTTGAGTCTTTGGCATGACTCGACCTGAGATTGAACTCCGGTCTCCCGGATTATTGGCGATACATACTATAAATGCTTAGAAAAAATGGCTTTTAATTACTAGAGACTTTAATTCTCACCGGATGATTTGTTCTTCAGGTCTGTTCTTAACACTACGCAAAGGTTAGAAAATGACGTCACAATGTATTTCTTGTTCACCAATTCCTTCTCATAATTTTTTTCTTGTTTTAAGACTTTGCCTTTCTTCATTTCATCTAGAATATTTTGAATTTCATTCGATTCCCCTTTTTTTTATTTCATATCTCGTTTAGTAAAGTATATTCAGTTGCTTTTACTATCTTTATTAACTTTCTTTCCTTTACTATTTATGTTTTCTTTTGTAAGCTATCAATAGGCTATCGACTATATGGAAATCAGACCTAACCGATAAAATGAAACGCAGTTTCTTCCAGGCAGCGGTCACATCGATACTGCTATATGGATGCACTACATGGACGCTAACAAAACGGCTGGAGAAGAAACTAGATGGCAATTACACAAGAATGCTGCGTGCAATCCTCAACAAGTCCTGGCAGCAACACCCCACAAGACACCAACTGTACGGCCACCTGCCCCCTATCACGAAAACTATTCAAGTTAGGCGAACCAGACATGCAGGACATTGCTGGAGAAGCAGAGATGAACTCATAAGAGATGTACTCTTATGGATCCCCACACATGGCCGCGCAAAAGCAGGACGACCAGCACGAACGTACATTCAGCAGCTATGTAAGGATACAGGTTGTTGTCCTGAAGACCTACCTAGGGCGATGAACGATAGGGAGGAGTGGCGAGAGAGGGTCAGGGATATCCGTGCTGCCAGCACGATATGATGATAATGATGATATATAAATATATATATATATATATATATATATATATATATATATATATATATATATATATATATTACAAAAGAAAACATGAATAATTCGTTTGAATTGAGGTCTCGGCTACCGTTGAACGGATGTATGTAAACAATATTAGTTGTGATTCATAACCGTTTAAAATTTACTTCGCAGCTAATATCTCCTCGCGGCTGAATGGTTAGAAGCTTGTGTTGACGTTTGAGTCAACCGGGTTTCGATCCCAGCTACGGGAAGATACTGTCTAGCCACACTGATGAGTTCTGATAGAACGAAACAGATCTTTCTGTGGATGACTATATATATATATATATATATATATATATATATATATATATATATATATATATATATATATATGTACCATTATTGTCATTATTATGAAAGGCCACTCCCAGAACCAACTTCTGGTCATAACCACTTATACATATATATATATATATATATATATATATATATATATATATATATATATATATATATATATATATATTTATGCCACCCGGAAAACAAATTAACTGCATCCAAATTAAACATTCGATGATTCTGCTGACTAAGGTAAATAATAGTCTTAGAGTATAAATTGTTTAAGTCATCCCATCTACCGCTACGGTAATTCCTATGTCATGTTAGATAATTGGCCGCTGTGACACATTTTTTATATACAGCATTCTGGCATATATAATTCCCACCAATCTAATTTCCAGGAAAAGAATCTACTTCAGACTGAGTATCTTGCAATGTTTTTAGGAAACAAAACTCTGATGATTCTTTTCAGATTTGTAATGAGCTTTTAAGATGGCAGCAATGAAATTCCTGTCACCATCTTAAAGTAACAAGGTAATCAGTATATAAAAAAGGAACTTAATATTCAGTCTTTGGTGGAAACTAAAAAGTTTACTTGGCGACAGAAGAAATTCTGTGATCAACCAATGAGATTTTTAAAATCTGTAAAATAGATTAATAAAGATCTGCTGAGGTAAACAGAATTAAATATGAATTTGTTTTCTTCCTCATCCTCCGATTTCTTTTGATTATTTTCTGTCAAATGTTAAACGAATACACTTTTTCTTTTAATAATGTATACAGACACGTATAGTAATATATATATTTCGTTGTAAATTTCTCATTTGCTCCAGTCATCTTAGCAAGCATCCATCGCTATGTGAACTATTTTGATATCAAAGTCCTGACGATGGTTACTGAAACGGAAACGTTAACGTCGATTTTACCTCATAATATATTCACTTCTTTGGATTATGTTTTTTCTGCTACCTTCATACTCTCAGATTTTAATCCATATTTACTTTCCTACTGTCTTTTTGGAAAAATAAATACCAAATACAATCTTACATAACATTTAACATGGATGATTCCAAACGATCTATATATATGAAAACTTACTTGTCATTGCGTATTTCTTAATAAACGGGAGATTTTGTCTCGTTTCTTTGGGAAATCCAACATTTTCAAATATGTTTCCACGTGACTTTTGAATAATGAACGCTATGTGCACATTTATGTATCTTTTCGTTGTATATTTCTCATTTGCTCCTGTCATCTCAGCAAGCATCCATCGCTATGGGAACTATTTTGATATCCAAGTCCTGATGATGGTTACTGAAAACGAAACGTTAACGTCGACTTTACACCATAATATATTCACTTCTTTGGATTATATTTTTTTCTGCTTCCTTCATATATATATATATATATATATATATATATATATATATATTCAATAATGATCGGTTTATGTATACTTCTATGTTATATCAAGAAAATTAAACAATCATCGGTAGATTTTTTGAATCTTGAAACAAAGTTCAATACATTTTGTATCTTAATGACACATTTTGATTTGTATTTCAGTTTCACAATACTGATAACTAATATTATCATTTTACTCTTTTCAGAGATTTACCTCACGAGGGTTTGAGTGACAGAAAGTTACCTCAAGTCCCCAAAACTTTTCTCAGTATTCTGGCAAATCTTTATAATATCGCAGTCTGAATGGTCTCTACTTGTCCTATGATTTCTTAGTTTTCTAGTCCCTTTATCAACCCTTTAGGGATGTTTCCGAGAGTACCACTTAAAATTAGTATCACCGTCACTGTCATATCTCGATTTTTTTTTAGTTCTCTAGTCAGCTTTAGATATTCATTTCTCTTTTCACTACTTTTCATATTTACCGTGGGGTCTGCTGATCCACTTTTCGGCCGTTTCTCTTTTTTTTGTTGACATGTATTACTCTCATGAGAGTTTTTACCACCAGCGTTTGCTAATGGTTTTCCACACGAGTCTGAGTGACAGCAAGTTTTCTCAAGTCTCCAGAACTCTTCTCAGTATTCTGAACGATTTTGAAGGCTTTCTACTTGTCCCCTTATTTCTAGGTTTTGCAGTTCATTTACCAATCCTCTTGTGACTGTACCGAGCACATCAATTAAAGGTGGCATCACCGTCAACTTTCTGTTCCATAGTTGTTGTTTTTTTTAAGTTCCCTTGCAGAGTCGAAATACTTATCTCTCTTTTCGCTTTCTTTCAATATTGCTTTGGGTCTACTGGGACGGCAAATTCCACTATTCCGTAGGTTGTCTTTTTTTTTTTTTTTTTTTTTTACTTGGTCTGTTCAGCTGGCCGAGATTAGGTGATCGGTTTGTATCTCAAAACCCCAGAAAAATTTGAGCATCTCATCTTCCAGGACAGTTGTGCATATACCATTTGTTCGAATACTTAAATATAAACTTCTTGCACAATTCCCTTGAGATCACCTTCAACACAAGTCTTATAACCGTTTACACTAATTTGTTGTGTTTGCTGATTATATGATTTATATTTTCATTTATTTCCCGACATAACCTACATCTGCTGTTTTGTTGCGTCTGATCTTGTTTTTACTTTAATATAGCTTGTCCTTATGGCGTTATTTTGTGCTGCTATCAGAAGCGATTCAGTTTCTGTTTGAAGGTTTCCCTTTCTTATCCATGTCTAAGTCATCACGTGTGAGATTTCGCTTGTTTAATACTTGAAATATCTATACAGTTGTTTTTTTGTCCCGTTTTTGTCTTCTAGTTATTGTTGTTATATTCATTCTTGCGTTGTGATGATTCTTTTCACTGTAATCAGACTTTCTTTGATATTTTTTTTGTATTCTTTGTGTCGTCGTATAGATCCATCAAATTTATCTACAATGCTGGCGAGTCCATTTCCTCCTCTTTTCTTGATATGTATAGGCGGTTATATCCTCTCTGAGACGTAAGGGGGTGTCCTCGTGGTGTAATAGTTAAAGCGATGGACGGCGGAATCGTAGTAAGCGAGTTCGTACTCCAGTCGCGCTATTAGGTTCGGGTAAATACCCTTGGGAAAGGTATGAACCCGCTTATCCTCCCAGCTATGGGTTGAATAGTACCACTACTGTTCTTCTAGGAGAATAGCATTGACATTAAATAACCTACAAAGGTTTATATGCCATTAAATAAAGTAACCAAACCATCTGAGACGTAAGGCCCCATGCATATTATTATTATTACTTATTATTATTATTATTGATTTATTTGTTTAAATTTAATAGAGTTAAAACCTATGTGCATACGAATTTAACCGAACGCTCGCTGCGTCATGAATGCAAAGAGGTCTAATTTCAAATATGGTAAGGTATCACGTTCTTTTTAAACATGATTCCATTCTCTATATTTTTAATGGAAACTTGTAAGGCATTAAATCAGATGCTTCCTGGATTTTAAAGAAAAATAGAATAATATGTAATTTGTTGAGTGAAACTGATAGGTAAATTAAAATGATATAACTGAATATGAATTCTCAAGGATTAAGAGGAAAATCAATAATAACATTCATTTAAATTTTTGGGGGGGAAACCTATATATATATATATATATATATATATATATATATATATATATATATATATATATATATATATATATATGAGGAGTGAGTGGGTGTTTGTGCATGTGTGTGTGAAAATATATGAATTGTATTCTGTTAGAGGGGGATAAATTTTATATATTACGGGAAATAGCTAATGAGTTCGAATATATATATATATATATATATATATATATATATATATATATATGCATGTAGAGAGAGAGAGAGAGAGAGAGAGATAGGGAGATATTACTGCTGTTGATAATAAACCAATGCTTTGTAATTTATTCATCAAATTCATTTGTATAATTTCTCTGATTTGACACTTATTTTTACGTATTCAATAGACTAACAGAAAAGAATAATTCTGCGTATTATCACAGAACTTTTTCTAAGATATATATATATATATATATATATATATATATATATATATATATATATATATATATATATATATATATATATATATAACTCTTCGAAAATGCTGATGATTGAGAAGTTACGAGAATTGGAGCTAATTTCAAAAGAGTCTTCTACTATTCTTTTAATTTATTTCATCACTAATTATTTAAAAATTTGTCGATTTTGAACTAAAAAAGCAAAGCTTAACAACTGACATAATGCTTTTGCATTTTTCAATGGTTTGTAAGTAATTTACTTTATTTGACTGATTACAAAAGCAATCAATGCTCGGGTAAACATCAAAGGCACTTCATAAGAATCCCTGGAAAATTTGTTAAAGTGAATCAAAGTATAATGTTAAAAACCTCTTTAATTCCAGCAAATATTGTTTTATTGAAACTTTTCTTACTTGCATCTAAATCGAGATCAAAGTAGCACAGGAACACAGGCATTGAGGAAGTTTTTAGGAAAAGTTAAACTTATGGATTGATGAATAGATAAATGAATAAATAAATAAATAAATAGTATGCTGTTTTCTATTTTGTCAATAAGGAATATATTTACTTCGCTTGGTGTCATTTGCTTCAAAGTGGATACACTTTGATTTGTTACAATTTATTTCTTTGTTTTTGCTTTAAAATTTATGCTACATCTCTAAGATCATTGTATTGAAACCGTTTTGTATATGATTTTGATCGTGCATGCGTCTACTCTGAAAGTGTGAGAAGATCGTCTCTTGTAAAGAGAGTTAATAAGTAAATCTAAATAAAAAAATAAATAAAAATAAATAAAAATAAATAAATAAACCTCTCAGAGCACTGCGTTTTATCTTATTTTTTGCTCCACTTTTAAATGATTCAATCAAACCCAATTGTCTCACAATAGTCCAATGATGTACTTTTATTTTTTATTTCTTCTTTTTCCATTTCTTACTTAGTAACCTTTATGCAATTGAAAAATATCTCACATGTTAATTTGATTAATTTTTGAAAATAATACGGAGATAATAATAGATAGGTAGATAGATGTGTTAAATTTTCTTTGCAATATTCTCATATGAACGCACAAAGACAGCCGACAGATTGCAAACAGAGAGAGAGACAGAGAGACAGACAGATAGACAGACAGACGAGGGTTTACTAAATAGGGTTTTATTCTGTGAATGCGATTGTAAACGTAAAAAATCAAATGTGTTGCGCCAATTTTGAAGTGTAGTTGACACGGGTCTAAAATATGATTTTACGTTGTCTCGTAAGCCCCTCACTGCTAACGGTGTATCGTAAAATATCAGATGAGACAAGAGAAGCTAGTCTCCTTTTTTTATCTCCTTTGATAAGTTTAGTTTTATTTGAGTGTGCTTTACTTTTATCGATTTACAGGTAAACAAACACACATATATATATATATATATATATATATATATGTATATATATATATATATATATATATATATATATATATATATATATATATATATACGTGGTGAATTTAATAAGTTTCCAGACTTTTTTGTACAGACATGTAAAATTGGCGTAGAGACCTGACAATTCACAATATTATTACTATACATCTTATGAGATGACTGACCAATTTTTATGATTTCAGGTTCAAAGGAACAGCTACAACAGCAATTGGAATACACCCTACTAAAGCCTGATTGTCACAGCTGGTGAATTTCAAAAAATGCAATCTGAACCTGAGGATACTTTAAAAGAACGATATGCAATAAAATTATGTTTTAAACTTGGAAAGCTTGCCACAGAAGCGCATGGAATGCTTCAGACTGCTTTTGGACCACCTTGCATGAATCAAGTATCAGTTTTTGAGTGGCAAAAGAGGTTCAAGGAAGGCAGTGAGTCTATAAAGTATGGGAGGAGTAAGGAAGTCAATACACCAGAGTTGACTGGCCAAAGGGTTAGGGTTAGGATTAAGGTTATTATGTTGAGGTTTTAAGGGAGTTCAGGAAAAGATTCCACCGGAAGAGGCCAGCACTCTTCAAATCGGGTCAGTGCCATTTCCACCAGAACAATGCACCAGTCCACAACTCCATCCTTGTCACAGACTATTTGACCAAGACAAGCATCAAGACAGTTCCTCAGCCTCCCAGTAGTCAAGACCTTGCTCCCTGTGACTTTTGGTTATTCCCTAAGTTCAGCGGCTGTCGTTATGAGACAATTGAGGAGATGAAAGAGGCTGTGACGAAAGTCATTGACATGCTCACACAAGAGGATTTCTATGGGGACACCCAAAACGGTAGAGCATGTGCATTTTAGCCGGAGGAGATTACTTCGAAGGGGACTAGAGTTTCATGTGTATACTATCAATAAAAGTGCTCATAGGAAAAAAGTCTGGAAACTTTTTAAATGATCCTCGTATATATATATATATATATATATATATATATATATATATATATATATATATAGTGACAGACAGATAGACAGACAAACAGACTAACAGATGAAAGATAGAAATCGAAGGCGATACAAACATCAGTTTTATAAATGAAAAAGATTGGAAGATATCAAGGAAATAACAAAATAGTCTGTGTCTACTTCCTCAGTTGAGCTGAAAATTCATTAATCTTACAAATGGTGGTTTTGAAGATTACATGAAAAAAAAAGCTTCTTATGG
This sequence comes from Sepioteuthis lessoniana, assembly GCA_963585895.1. Taxonomy (NCBI): domain Eukaryota; kingdom Metazoa; phylum Mollusca; class Cephalopoda; order Myopsida; family Loliginidae; genus Sepioteuthis; species Sepioteuthis lessoniana. Next base: position 127,522,381 of record OY757909.1, on the reverse strand, counting down.
CTGATTTTCAAAGCAATTAGACGTTCCTCAAGTAAAAAAAAAAAAAAAAAAAAACTTTTTTGAAACACATATTTTTTTTTACTAAGGTTATGTTTGCCAAGCAGAGACTAAATTATACTAAATTAAACATAATTAAATCACGTAGGTTACCAATTAAACTGACCAACATATAAATAGATATATGGAGAGAAAAATATGGCGTTAAATTAATTCAAATGATATTCAATGTCAGTGTCCTCATTATAATAGGGTCATTTATTTGTAAAACATATAAACAATTTGTGAAAAAGTTCAATTTATTCGTAAGAAGAAATTATGAAAATTACATCTAAATTTCCTCGAATAACTGCATTATAGACTCATTTTCTCTCTCTCCCTCTCTTTCTCCCCCCTCTCTCAAGCTCTTTCTCTTTCTCCCTCTCTCTTTCAATATATATATATATATATATATATATATATATACACTCACACACACACACACACACACACACACACACACACACACACACACACACACACATATATATATATATATATATATATATATATATATATATATATATATATATATATATATAGGGGTGGCTGCGGATTAGTATGTAAATAATTGAACAAGAAACCAAACTACAAATTACGTGAATTATATTTCTTTTGAGTGAGAATATCGTTGAAGAACGGAATATTCCGAAACCTTTCCTACTATAAAATATAATATTAGTCAGAGTATAAATATTTTAAGAGAGTGTGTGTGTTGTGTGACTCGAGCTCATATATTTTATGTGTGTAAATGATGTTTGCGGGAGTTTGTCACTATGTGAAAGAGAAGGCATATTTATACGCTAAATATCGGTTGCTGGAACTAAGATTTTCATAAGCAATGATAATACAAATATTTTAATATAAAAACTATTTTTATACACTTTAGAATGATAAAACAATGTTGAATATAAATATCATCTTGAAGGAAAATAATGTCTGATTTTCACTCAATATCGAAAGTTTTATTAGATTACAGAATACATCTATAAACCTACAAAGTTTTATTTATTTTATCATTTATTCATTTGATAAACGTTGGATCAAAATTTGATAAAACACTTGACGATTTATCTATAATTCTAGTCAGTTAAAAAATATATTTTTTAACATTATGACGGGGGGAAATGTTTTATGATTTTGGGTTTTGATTCTTCGAATTTCTTGCATCAACTCTAATAGTGACGTCTGCGAAATCTCAACAAAATTTTTAAAACAGTGTGGAAACGCTATTGATCTTACAATGCAAAAATATAGATACAAAAATAACAGATTCTCGAGCTTATTTTTGCAAAAAATTGATATTTTTTAACATGAAAATTAGTTTATCTCTCTCTCTCTCTCTCTCTCTCTCTCTCTCTCTCTCTCTCTCTCTCTCTCTCAATTCATATACATATATGTGGGGGAGTAAGTGCGTTTATAAGAGATACAGAGAGACAGAGAAAGAGCGAATGATGCGCAACCCTATCATTTATAAGAGACGAATATTATGCTGGTCTTCTAAATTTTCTATAAATGGAAATAGACAGACGCCATCAAAAAATATTAAGTATAATAGACCCTAACATGCAGATAGACACAAACATAAACACACATAAATACAAACGCACACAGACACACGGAGACACACACACACACACATGAACACACATATCATTAATAACCAGTAATATATATATATATATATATATATATATATATATATATATATATATATATATAGATAGATAGATAGATAGATAGTCATCCACAGACAGATCTGTTTTGTTGTATCAGAACTCATCAGTGTGGTTAGACATATTAGCTTCCCGCAGCTGGGATCGAAACCCGGCTGACCCAAATGCCAATCCAAGCTTCTAACCCTTATATTTATATATATATATATATATATATATATATATATATATATATATATATATATATATATATATATATATATATATATATATATATATATATATATATATATATATACTTTGATAAGATATTAATGCAATAGATTTTGAATTATAAACTTTGTTTGGGTTTACCAGATATCAATACTATATTTTCACTGCATGTAAGATTGTTTATATAGTCAGGTTTATTAATATATTCTTATATACTAATAGACATGCATTGAGCACTTTATTTTACTGTATTAGTATTATATATTCAGTAGGGGTTGTTCCATTTAATTCTAATCTTAATTATATAATTGTAATCTTATACTATATATATATATATATATATATATATATATATATATATATATATATATATATATATATAAATATCCAGACCTGGAATGATGCGTTATAAACTAATGAGAATTATTTTTCTACGGTACGAACATTTTCCGTTAGTGTAAAAATATTATTTCGAATTCTTTCTAAAGGCGAGATAGAATGCATTTATTCTTTGTCTCCTTTGGCCTCGCAGACTCTGAAAAAGACGTACCATACAAAATGTTTAAATAAATACATGTGCTGTACTATATATATTAATTTTTTTAAGTTCTGAACACAATTAAAACACAAGATTATCAGATATTACTTTCAAAATTGATACCACATCCTCTGAATAAGTCCTTTTTTTAATTTCAAAAAGTGGGGTCATTCTTTCATAAAAGACGAATGAAATACGATTATCCCCTAAAAAAGGAATCTAACGAGCATTTTCAAACTGTTTTTTCAAAAGCAACAACTGCCGGAATTTTACAAAAACTATTAACAAAAAATGGGATGATGAACCGCAAAGTCGTGGAGAGGGAAGACGAAAAAATAAAACTACGACCCTCCAGATTTACCAAATACCTTTAAAGGTTATATGAATTCTTCTCTATGAAATCCTTTCCCTAAAATTATCTCACAACCAAAAATGAAATAAGTGAGAATAAATAAGCTGAAAAAAAAACAACATGGCTTTACATGCTGGCCGACTGATACATAAAGAGTTTATAAATTTTTCACACTTCAAACTGTTTTCTCCACTATTGTTACGTTTTCAATTCTCCTATATTAAAAATATAAGATTTAAAGGGAAGATTAAATTGGGTCGACATATTAAAAAACTTTAGTAGACTAGGAATATAGAGACAAGAGCATTTATGCATTTATTTATCTGTTGTTTAAATTTTCAATGACTTTAATTATCATCTTGGGTATACAAAAATTGAGACAAAAATAAATAAGTAAAATGAATTCATACAAGAAAGAAGAAAGAAGAAATTTTCGATAATCGCATCAGAAAATTTCTAATTCTTAGCACCAAAATAACATCGTCTTCGCGGGAAATAAAAGAATATGTTGAATTACATATAATCAGTTAGCTACTTAAGGTTACATCATAAGCAGCTAAGGGAATTAGAGACAAGCTATCTATACGCGAATGTAAATATTACCATGTTAAACAACAACTAAAATGCTCTGATCACGATAAGGGATGGTTATTTGAGTTGGCTTTTATATGAACTCACTCAGGAGGAGGTTTATGTTTCCCTTCAAAATGCCTTGAGTACAGAGTTGTAAAGAACGTTTACAATTCCCAAACAATTGTGGTACTAAAGAGACTTTTGACTCCCGTGGTAACCTCGCATTGTTAAAAAGTTGACGAAAGCGAAAATATTTAACTTAAAACAAGGTTTATTTACCACTAGATGGCAAGTAGTCACCGGGAGAAAGAAGGGAAGTATGGAAACATGAAACAGCCGTCAACTAGCAAAAAAAAAAAAAAACAAAAAAAAACAGCATATCCTGTTGAGAAACATATGAGCAGACACAGAACTAAAATTTTTATTTTGGTTGCAACATGCATGTTCACGGGGTCTAACAACCCTTTTGTTGTGCCCCAGAATTTTGAGCTCGTAACCTTTCTTCTCCTTATATCATCGTGGCTTGTATTCTATTGACGTCTTCACCTTATCGCTTTATGCCGTCGACACTTGAAAGGACACAAGTTATCCCCTTATTTCCGCCTGTCGTGTTGGAAACAGAAACAGACCCGTTTCTGGTTGTTCAGCGCATGGGCACAAGACTTTAAACCTCCAGTTTTCCTTAGTCATTCTTAACTATAACGCGTTCCTCTGCCTTGTTATTCAGCGACTACTGTCTGCTTTATTTATTCATTCAATTTCCTGTGAACCGTTTCATTTTGTTCCACTTCCGGCCAAGTCATACTGAATTACCACTTGATTTTTTAAGTTAGATATCGATGAGCTTTTTCGTTAATTAGATAATTGAATATTTAAGCAATTTAAGTTACTGGAAATAAACTGATTCATTGTTGCTCAACCTCATGATTTATAAAAACTGGCCCTGTGGATGTTACTTTGGTATTATATGCATAATACACAGTGCAATATCATCGATTTTAGATTATAGACTGTACCTATAATTTCCCTTTGAGACGTACTCCAATACAATGATACATTCTAGAATTAGATAATCGCTGGCAATCGTACATTAACAGAAAAGTAGACTATCAAAAGGTGAAACGTTGCATAACATAGGTAACACAAGTCAATTATTTGCTTTTTGAAGACACCTTGTATATAAAAAAGAAATAATTGGTAAAAGAATGAAAAAAGAATCTTGACGAGACAAACAAAAATAATTCCTAGGGCGCCACAAGCCAGTCTCTCTACGAAGAACTATTGAGATTTTAAGAGATCAAATTGAAACCTAAATCTATCTCCTTGCCGTCTTTTGGCATATATTTAGATAAACTTTACTTTGCCCTAAATCGGAACTCATAAATAGGCGCCCAGTCCTGTCTCTGCTTTCAAGACATATCATTTCGTTTCATTTTTTCTCTCTTTAAAATCAATCTACTTTCGATCGAACGTCTCCCATCGCAATGGATTTGTTTATCATGCTCGATAAACTTTCTTTTCTCCTTCGTCTGGCTGTTTTTACTGATACATAACTTAGGTTTGACTTTCAAAAGAAAAAAATAAAACAAAACATAAGATTATTAACCAAAATAATAAAATCCCCGATTCATTGCTTAGAAGGAGAGAAACAGTCTGAAATGAAGGAGACACAAAGAGTCGGGTACACGTAAAGAGTTACTTGGATGGACTTCGAACAGAGGTGTTCGGTTTTTAGCAAGAAATTAGTTGATGCAACACGAGTCTTTATCCAACCCTGTTATTTTGTCATGGGTTGAGCTGCTAATTATTCCCAGTCTTGACATTTTCATTTTGCACGGGCGCTTTAAAATTGTAATAATTCAAATTGTGCAATCGCAGTTGAAAAATTGACATTCACACAAACGCAAACACACGAGGTCTACAATGATCTACTACGCAACCGCAAGGAACCCAAAACTGAGAGGAGAATTAGGAAGAAATAAAATGCTTTTCGGAGAAATAGATCCACATTTTGACTATCCGTCGAAGGTGAACGTGTAAAAACCCTAGAGGCAACCATATTATTTGTCGACTTCGCCAAGGACTTCGACTCCATAAATAGAGTTAAGATGGAACTAATACTACTCCCCTCCGGCCTACCCAAAGAAACCGTCGCAGCTATAATGATGTATAGAAAAACGAAAGTAAAAGCCTGCTCCCCGGAGGGAGACACAGGCTACTTCGGCATTGTACCAGGTATACTGCAAGTAAACCCATTAGCGCCATAGCTTTTTATTATCTGTCTAGACTAAGTGCTTAGGATGTCTATTGATGAAATGAAAGACAACGGTTTCAAACTGACAAAGGAAAGGAGCTGAAGATACTCCGTACAAAGATCTACGGACGCGGACCACGCCGATGACATAGATCTTCTTGCAAATACACACACTCTATAACAAACACTGCTACATAGTCTGGAACGAAAAGCTGCTGGCATAGGCCTCCATGCCAACATGCACAAAACGGAATATATCTGCTTTAATCAAAGAGGCGGCATCGCCGCACTAAACAATAGCTCTCTGCAACTAGTAGACAAGTTCGCCTACCTAGAAAGCAGTTTCTCATCTACCTAGACAGACATAAACACGCAGCTAGCAAAGGCACGGAAAGCTATTGATAGACTATCGGTCAAATGGAAGTCAGACCTGACCGATGAAATAAAACGCATTTTTTTTTCCCCAGCAACTGTCGTATCGATTCTGTTGTATGCATGCCTTTCATGAACGCTAACTAAACGTATGAAAAAAAAAAGCTTAACGGCTATTACACAAAAATGCTGTGAGCAATATTAAACAATTCTTGGAGGCAGCACCCCACACTGCAGCAGCTGTACGATCACCAACCACCCATCACGAAAACTATCAGAGTTAGAAGAACCACACATGCGGGACACGGCTGGAGAAGTAGGGACGAACTCATAAGTGACATACACCTGTGGACCTCTTCACATGGACGAGCAAAGGCTGGACGAGCAAAGGCAGGACGACCAGCTAGAACAGGATGTGCTGATACAGGATGTAGCCTTAAAGACATAACGTGAGCGATGGACGATAGAGAAGAGTGGCGTTAGATCAGGGAGATCTGCGCTGGCGGCGCGACATAATGATGATTCATAGAGACGTTAGGATCATACCTAGGTCATTTCTAAGGAAACCCTGATCAGCAAAATTTGTTATTATCTCAAGAATATATTTTAGATTGACAATTACCAAGCGAAAAAAAAGCCTTGGTATATATCCTTTCCACATACATTGAAAGAAGTTTGAAATCAAGTTAAAAGTGAAATTGGTATGTTACTTGGCCTAGGGGTTAGAGTGTTCGCCAATGGCCCGGGAGACCTGGGTTCAATCCCAGGTCGAGTCATACCAAAGACTCAAAAAATGGTACTTGATGCCTCCTTGCTTAAGACTTAGCATTATAAGGTACGGATCAAGGGTAAAGTAGAGCAATCCAGGGAAGGAGTAGCGCCCCCCTACACCTTGGTGTAGTAGCTATCGAAAAGGGAGCCTTCGGGTTACCCTCGACTATGGTCGCCAACTTTACTTACTTACATTAATAAGAGTTTCAAGTGATTTCTCTATTTTCACAGAATTAATAGCATAATCTCAAGTAGGTTGTTCCTGCGTACTGGGTAAAGTTCTGGCTTGAAATTTCGCAGTAAGTGATTTTTGTATTGAAATTATATATTCATCTGTTTAACATCTTTATTTTATTAGATGTACATTTTTTAAAAATTTTATTACATGTACATTATTATATTAATAAATATTATGTAAGTATAGAAATGAATATAGAAACTCAGACTTTCAGATAAAAATGCTATTTTATGTAAGTTCGCTTGCCAAGTTATATCCATCCGTTAAAATTGAAATGGTTACATTCCTTTAAATCTCGTTTTGTACTTGTTCTGTATCTTTTCAAAAATTTAGAGAATTTTGAGAATTCCCTGCCAATATTTATACATGAATCAAAAATAAAAGAGATATATTTAAATAATTAAATCCAATCTTTCAATAACAACGAATTGTGCTTAACTTAAAAATCATTATTGTAAATCTTGAATTATAACCAAAAGACCGCGTACTGGATATAATACTAAGTTGGAGCTGACAAGGCTTCGGTTTTGGAAATATTGGGAGTGCTGATATCACCTACATTGCCATTATTCCCAGATTCACTTATGCTTGGAGTGGTTGTATCTATTCAATGATTGGGTCAAATTGATCTATTTGAAAATTATTCCCAAAAGATAAGGATTAGTAAAACCATAAAATTAATAGCAAATAATTGATTATTATTGCATTAGAATACTTGAAACCATACAAGTGTGTGCAAATTTTTAAATAGAATTACATTATATCGAATAATTATGTGGAATAAACTCTTAAGAAACAGCTACACAACAAATGTAAAATAAACGTAAAATGAATACAATTCCCTAACCTGTAGGTATGAAAAACTCCAGGCAGGTTGAAATGCCGTTAAAATCAATAACTCAACAAGTAAAAACTAAAACTAGTGAAGAATTAAAAAAAAATGGGGAAGATAAAATATTCTCAGAGTCGTCCCACCTACCTTCCTTCCAAATTTCCTTTTTTTTTCGTTTTTTAAGAAACCAATTTTCCTCGATAAACCGTTTTATCACTTAAATTCTCGTAAACTTCCATACAAACACATTTACTTTGATAGATGTGTATGTAATAAAGAAACATACATTTTCAGTATAAATCAGCAGAATCCTTTTTGCACGAGATCTTTCTGAAGTCCATGAATTACTCGATAACATTCATTATTTTGATTGTAGATTCTACTCAAACAATTCGGTTCATCAGGTGCTCAACTTCGATCCATCAACCAGAAACAATGTATTTATGCAATTTTATGTGAATGTATAATGTGTACTAATTGATTGATCCAATATAAATCAATCGATCGCATTCTTCCCCATGAATGATTATGATATATATATATATATATATATATATATATATATATATATATATATATATATACGGATGGCATTTAATGCAATCTATATTCTGTTTGTAAAAAAATCTATAAAGGTCCTATGAGGTAGATGTTTCATATTTCTTAACACACGCCATCTTGATTATTGGGGATTATTGAATATTTAATCAATAAATCGATAGTTTATTTTGCATTGCACAAACTAAATTCTAAAATTTGTCCGTATATTTATATATTTCGAAAATCATATTTTACTTCATCGTTTACCGAAAAAAAAGTATCTAAATGATATACAAATTCCTATTCCTTTCATTTGTAGTTAGTTCAAAACAATTTTCGCATTTTTTGAAAATAACTTCCAAAAGTAAACTAGGTATTTGAAGCATTATTTTTTATAGCCCAATGACACTTGCGTTCGATTTCACTATATATATATATATATATATATGTGTGTGTGTGTGTGTGTGTGTGTGTGTGTGTGTGTGAGCAATCATTTCTTCCTTATTTGGTTTGTATTTTAAAATGCTAAAACATTTTACCTTTGGATATAATCTGATTTTTCTTGCCATGGTTATATTATATCGCATGGAAGAGTCTCATATATAAATGCTTATTTATTATTTATATACACATATGTGCATACATATAAGCATATATATATATATATATATATATATATATATATATATATATATATATATATATATATATGCATATATATATATATATATATATATATATATATATATATATATATATGGGGAGGTAAGAGAGAGAGAGTGAGAGACGGACAATGAGAGAATGTGAGACGGACAGATAAGAAGACAATTGATATAATATTAGTATAATAAAAGGTTTTGGGGTTAGAAGACACTTGTATATTTGACTACTTATCTTTTAAATTCCCGGGAAATACCGAAATTCATGTATGCATTTTGCGTGTTTTTTAATTATTATTTCTACTCTTTGCGTTTTGGATCTGAGTGACTGGAAAACTCCTAAAGTCTTGGAAGCGTCTTTTCAGTATTCTTGCCGATCTCAAGAACACTAGTCTGTTTGCTTTTAATTCTTCCTCTGATTTTCGATTCCTCCCGTCTTTCTTGCAAACCATTTGGGACAGTTCCCATCTACATTACCGTGACCGTGATGTACCACAGCTTTTTAAGTTCTCTGGATATCTCGAATTATTTGTCTACCTGTTTGCTTTCTTTTATTTTCCTCTATGCGCCGGTAGACTTGCAAAATACGCTAAACCACAAGCCCTCCTTTTTGTTTATCAATAATCTTCTGGTCGGGATTTGGTGATCCATTGTATCTCATAATCCCAAAGAGTTTTATGCATCTCAATCTCTGGGACGGAATCTCCTTTGTGAATATACCATTTGGTAGAATTGGTAAAGTACAATCTTTTGAATAATTTCATGTGCATCCCTTTACCAAACTTGTCGAGCCTTATCAAGAAATCATTTTGTGCTGCTTTATGACATTTGCTTACAATGGAATTTACCGTTTCATTTCTTTCTCCACATAATCTTCATTTTCTATTTTGTTGTGATTTATCGTTTTTCTTTTTAATAGAATTGGTTCTTTTAATGCTGTTTTTTGCTGCTATTAGTGGAGATTAAGTTTCTCCTTTGAGCTTTCCTTTTCTTAGCCATGCCCAGATCTTGATGTGAGCAATCTCGTTCGTTTGTCGCTTGAAATATCCATCCAGTTATTTTTCTTCTCATTTTGATTTCCTCGTTTTTCTTGTTTGCCTATTTGTTTTCATGTTGCCAATGGTGTCATCGTCTTCTGTTTTACTCCAGGAAAGTTTTTTTTTTATTGTTCACAGGTGAACTTTTATTCACAGGTGAACAAGTCTCCTTATTTTTCCAGGGGGGATCTGCATATTATATCCCATCTCAAATAATGCAGGGAAATCTATGTTTTCTAAACTTATTCTGATCTCTTATTTTTCTTGTAACTTCGTAAGGTCATTGGGAACTGTTACAAGCGACCCTATAAAAATGTTATTATAATTAGCTCTCTGACAGGATTTATGTATTTGAATATCTTTCAGCATTCTTTTATCTCTACCAAGTGGTCAGCTAAAACAACAAATTTCATTTAATGTCAACTTTATTTTTCTCGTTATTTAATACTAAATCCAGTTTTCTGACCGAGATTAAATAAGCGGTTTGTATTCCAAAGAATATAATGCATTTCATATCCTACGATAGATTTTGGTTTGTGCAAATACTTTTTGTTTTATTTTCAAATTTCAATTTCTTACACAATTATCAGACACCTCCTTTGCCATCCTGTCGTGTCACGTCCTGTACTACTTATATGCTAGTTTTCCGAATTCGTTTATAATGTGATGAAACGTTTTGCCTCTGTCTCCATAGAACCTACATTTGCTATATTGTTGCTTATTATCAATTTTTGCCATAATATAATTGGTCTTTAGCTCATTATCTCTGGCCTGTTATAAAAATAAATTTGGTTTCTTATGTAATTTCCATTTCTTAGCCACGCTGTGAGTGTAATGTTCCAAATTAATTGCTTAAAGTATCCATATAGTTGTTTTGATTTTCATATCTGCTTTATAGATATGGTTGCTTTTTCTTTCTTTTTTTTTTTCGTATGTTGCAATTGCTGTTATTAGATGCTGTAATTAATCTTACCTTGCTCTTTTAAGAATATTCAACAAGTCCTTGAATGATTGCATCAACTCAATCTTCAATACTAAAGAATTCTCTTATGCTTTTTTTCCTCTAACACGTTTGTGAGAGATGATATAGATCGAATATGTCTGTACATTTATCGGATGTAACCTTGTGTATCAGCATCAATTTCCTTGTCCACTGTTTGATTTCTCTTGGTTCCTACTTGGTTCATTTTAAAATGCACCTATTTTACAAGTGGTACGGCCCGTATTTTTAATCCTTTGGTGCGAATTCTTCTGAAAGCTTTTTGTTCCAGAAAATTTTCTGTTCTTCTGTAGTTATGTTGTCTTACTTTTTATTTCATTTATATTTGTGTGATGCTTTCTGCTACCAATATTAGTACATACACTTATTTTTTAATGTTTTGTTGCTTTCTTGATTTGATAGTTCCTTTTGTAACGTTGTTTCGCTGTTAGCCTTTTTACATTGTCAGCGTGGCATATTTATCAATGTCAAATCTCATTCCTCTATCTTGGCTGTATATGCTTATCTATACACATCAGTTGATAATTATTTCCTTATGATTGTGTAAATTATAATCAAGTGTAAACTTACTAAGTTTGTAGTTAAGTGGAATCATTAGTATGACAAATAATAGTGGCAAGAACAAGTCTCCCTTGAAGATGCTTTTCTTGATTATTTTACTTTTATCAATGTTGTCTTATAAGAAGGAATGCTTGGGGGTTGCTCATTTTGATAAGATTTCTGCTGCTGAGTTTCGTTTCTCGAAACTTCCTTGTTATTCCGATGTTCTACATATATTGCTAAAAGATTAACTTCTATTGGCCATTATATCCACAAGATTTTAATGAATTTCGGGAGTAATTTCCAAGTACACACTTTGCACCAGATTTAGATGATTGTTTATAGGTGATAACGAAATATTTCGAATGTGGAGGATCGAACGAACGAAAGCCAGTAATCTCTATTAATTACCAATTTTTTCGATTGTGACTGATCACTCCTAACTTGTTTATCTAGGAAAATTCAACTATTATTTTCTGGATTATAAAGAAAATTAGTTTCAATGAAAGCAATAAGACATTTTGGATTTCTTCAAACTCACAACAATTTTCCAAACAAGTAAGATCAGTGTATCTGCTACAAGTAAGATCAGTGTATCTGCTATTCAAGATTCAAATTATTTAAGCTTCGTCTTCGAAAACCTGATTAATAAAACTATATCAACCAATATGAAGTCCAGTGACGAAACTCAATCTTAAAAATAGACGTCTAAAAATGGCGTAAATATTGCTTTCATTTTATTATTTTTTAAGATAAGTCATTGAATATTATCGTTTACTCGAGTTTTTACAACATGAATTCATATATACTGACCATCGTGGAAGTAAATATGGTCAATTGACTTTAGAATCAATAAATTTCTTTGGCCAATCTCGTAAAATCATGAAGAGAAATTACTTGTCTTCATTCCCTTAAGAGAAATGTCTCAGCTGAAGTGTTGGGAAAGGTCATCAGTTGACCCAAGCATTTTGATTTAATTACACTGCTCTTTAATTTAATTATTGTTCTTACAACTGTTAGATGAAATATGACCAAGACAACTTGGCGCTGACTCTTACCTGCAGTTATGTGAGACCACCTTGTTAAGTAAGAATACATATTAATAGGTTGATCTAATAAAGGGTCTTGGCTACGTCACATCGTTGAAATTCTTCTAAACGAATAATCTAATCAGTGGTGTGTGTGTGTGTGTGTGTGTGTGTGTGTGGGTGTGTGTGTGTGTGTGTGTGTGTGTGTGTTGCGATAATGGCTAAACTAAGTGAATGTTCATTTCAGACAAAAGGAATGATATAAAGATATGGTAGTCTTACAGTTTTAAATCTAGTAAATTTCGTACAGTAGCTTACTTTAAATATTTATGAGTTGAGTTGGATTTAATACTGCAAGCTTAAAGACCGCCATCGATTTTCATTAAGTTTGATTCCAGGTTGCTTCGTGGTCATAGAATTTATATCATTATTATTCAAAATAGATAAAATAAATAACATCATTCATATATTTTCATAAATTATGTAATTTATCTTTGAGAAATCCTATCCTTCGAAATTTGCACAAATTCTATTACTATTATTCAGTAGATTTTACTGAAATAATGTTTTATTTTCTATATTGTTATATTTTCTTACCAAATCACTCGCAAAACACGTGTTAAGATATTCAATTTTGATGTTTTTGAATAACAACAGTTAAAACATGGAGAAACTGTTAGAAGGCTATTTGCAAATGAATAAGTGAAATTGCTAATGGTAATTTTTGCTCTTCAAAATTCGAATCAGTATTATACAGATCATATAAAGTAATCTGAGCTTTAGAATCAAATCCAATGAGATAAGATAGGTTATGTAGTCTTGAGGTGACTTGCTGTCACTGATACTGCAGTGAAAAACCCTCAACTAACGCTGGCATAAAAAATATTTCAAAAGATTATAATAATAATAATAATAATAATAATAATAATAATAATAATAATAATGTGATACCTTAAAATGTCATCTTATAACTACCACCATGCCAGTAATTGTGAGAGTACTAGGTATGATTAACAAAATACAATCAAACAATAAATCTGGCGACCTCAGCCACTATTAAAATACAAAAATTGCACTTTCAGGAACTGCTCATCATCTGAAAGGAGCTTTATCAATGTAAGCGATACATAGAATACACATAATCACTACCTTTCCTCACTCTAGGTCGAGAGTAAAGACAGTGTGAATAATTGCACGAAGGTGAAAATAAAATTGAAATTTTAATAATAATAATAATAATAATAATAATAATAATAATAATTATTATTATTATTATTATTATTATTATTATTATTATTATTATTATTATTCCTGCAAGACATATGACTAAATTTTTAAACCAAAGACGCTTATTAGTAACAGGAAGATACAAATGATATTTCATTCTTTAACAGCAAACAAAATTTACGATACAAGAATGCCACCAAATAGCTCCGGGTTTAAAGAACATAATATCCGTAATAATCCAATGTAACATGTCCGGTAAAAATTTGGTAAAAATATGTCCAATTGGGAATTTTAAAGCGTTAAGTCTTAACAAGTTTACAACGGATTTTTTGAGACCAGTTAAGGCGTTATATTACTATAAGAGTTCTTTGTTACTTTGTTGACTGGAGCACAGGTCTACACCTCAGTTTGCCATAGCCATGATATACAAGACATAAAAAAAGGAAAATCGAAATATAATACAACGTGATACGCTGAAAGCAGGTTTGAATGTCATGATCAGCAGGTGCTCCATTGAGAGTCAACATATGAGGGACCAGTAGGCAACCTGCGAATGTTGGCTGGTCTAATATCAGATACACAACCAACAAACAAAGCGTCCACTCAAATCAGAGGTACCAACGGAAAAGATTGACTAGGGAAGACAACAAACTTTCCTTCACTGTTATTTTAGGAGAAACTCAACACAAAGAGGGTATTAAAAAAAAAGAATGATAAAAATTTGTGCAGAATGCGCTAGATTTAATACAACAAACCAAATTCTGGTTGACAAGGAAAGGTTGATTTTCTGACTTTGAAATACTAGAAATATAGCAAGGACAATATAGAAAAAATGATAGTAACCGAAACACCACACGTCCCAACGCCACGGAACAAACCCAAACACAAGAAGATAAAATAAATATAAATATAATAAAGAGAATAATGAATGATATGCCTCATTAACATCTCTAACAGATCAAGACTGCAAAATAGTCTAGGTAGAAACCTAAATGATGAACAAAATATTAACCAATATTTCGGAGATCACCATCCTGGAATTAAACAAGCTCATCTATACAGAAGCGAAATTGATCTGTGATAAAGTTGGTGTTCCCCTAAGGAATACGAACCGAAATTCAAAACCAGGATGGTAAAGTACAAATACAGAAAAAAGAGTTTGCAATGACAAACGAAGGTGCTAAGGCGAAAAAGACCGGAGAATATTGGTATGAAAAGAGGAAAACAAAACTGCTAGGAAATCAAACAATACAACTTGAGGATATAAATCAAAAGGTACTGGTGAAAAGAAAGGAGTCTTGATAAAAATAATTAGAACATGCAGTTAGAATATATAGATTGAATTTGGCATAGAAAAATATCCCATGCGAATAATGAGTAGCAGAAAAAGACAAAAAAATGTAAGGAATAGAACTACCCAAGCTAGAAAAAATCAAAACGCTCAGATATAAGGAAACTCACAAATACTAAGGAACAGTGGAAATAGATACCGGCAAATAAATGGGGATGAAAGAAAAAAGATTTAAAAAAAACATCTTAGATGAACAAGAAAACTTCTCGAAACCGAACGATTGGAGGAATCTAATCGAAGGATGAACACTTGGGCTGCCTCCTTGTAAGGTACACAGTACCATTCTTAAAATGAACGAGGAAAGAACTTCAATTATTGGAACATAGAACAAAGAATGAAATAAAACCGAGGAATGTGTCCTTAATTATGGACTTGACTTCTAAATTTGATTTTCCAGGATCAAAAGAGTATTTGTATTTTCTGGATTCTAGGTGCTCTTTGTTTATCTGGGGGAATATATACCTTTCTCCCATGACGCACTAAAACCTTAAACATATATTTAGCAGATATTGGCTACATGTATAATGGATCGAATATTGAAAAATCTGACTTTCATCTACACCATCAACACTTTAACGCTGTTAAATCATTGTTTAGTTATGACATTATTGTTATATGCAAAAGTGATAAAGGGTTTGATGTCGTGATACTTAAAAAACATGACTATGTACACAAAATGGATGATAAATGCGAAAAGAAAAAAAAATACTTCATAGAACATGAGATATGATGGAGAAAGAAGGAAATTGCTAGAAAAAGCAAAATCACTTGGGAAAAAAAAAGAAGATATGATTGGAATTCTTAAAACATGTAACCGATGAAATTGAATTTTCAGATAAAAATATCTTCTAATACGGCTATCTTCCTTTGTTAGACATTAAAATTTACAGAATTCAAACTTTTATCGGTGAAAAAGTAAACTCTGATTCGTCGATATAATTTAGCGGTAAATTTGGGTGGGAATTGCTTTATTGTCTAAATTATGTTATAAGTACAGTTCGGAAAAAATGGTGTATGCGCGTAGACTTGTCTCAGAAAATTAACACCAGTAAAAAAAAAAATAATAATAATAATAAACAGCCTCAATCATTTAAATGTTAGTCCGGCAGAATAATACCACTGCACTGAGATCAATATGCTCAAAGTGTTCCTGTCCTTATTCACATGACACCGAATTTGTAACATGCAAAGCCTCGTTAGTCAACCGACAATGCCGAAGATGTGCTTGCTTTTTAAAAGGAAGACGAATGCCTATGTTTGTCAAAACTGCAAAAACCACGGATAAGGTTTCCTATGAGAAATAAAAACTGATAAAATTCTATGAACGTCTTTATTGGTGATTTGTCCTTAATTTCCTTATGTTGTATACAGGGCAGAACAGACAACAACGCTTATGTATAAAAATATAATAGGCTTTTTTTCTTGCTTTTTTATAACCTGAAATATACGAAAGAGTATAGTGAAGGATAGAGTCGAAGATGGATAAGATACCACACAGGACCATATACGAATATTCAGTGAACCATATCTTCTTTGTTCTGCTTTTGCGAGGTGGGTACAGGACCAAATCAAAATATTTAATCACTTTAGTTTCTTCACATTTTTCGACTTCCGGGCCTTCTAAAGACACCTAATGAAGATCACACTTACTTTCGACTTCAGTGAGACCTTTTCTATACGCTTCTCGTTTTCGCATACAGGGTCATATCAGATACTGATCATTTTAGTCTCTTCCCGCGTCACAGATTTCGCCAGTCTTCTTCTCGCTCTTCTACTTACAAGTTGGTCCCAAGCCTCGGGTCGTGCCCAGCATTCTCCTCCCCTAAATCCCCACTATAATCGACCTTCGGGTCATTAACCTTGTGTCAAATCCCTTTTAGGGCTAGGCTGAGGTAAATAAAGCTCTTTCACTTTCGTGCGTATCGTAATGCCCGTAAAGCTATTTTTTACCTCTGAATCCTGGGCAGTCTGGTGCAAGGTCTGAGCCCAGAGTGACATGGCGTCTAGTAACTCTTCCGTCAGTCTCCTTCGTTCTCTCCGGGTCTAAAATCTTCAGTAGCTTATATAATTTCCGGACACACACCCAATAGTCATGTTCATACTGCCTTCCAACATGCGACCCACACGATTCACGCGACACTTCAGCAGTATTTTGTTTATCTAAGGAAACAAGAAGAGATCCTTTTATGCCCTGCCCTAGCTTTTGACTTCATTAAATCATGTCACCCATGCAATTTACATGGCATGTTAAAGTCAATATCCCAGATTTATTCCAATGCAAGGGCAATGAGTATAAAAGATAGCGACCTTTCAAGTACATCCCAACGATAGAAACTACAAGAATTCAGGAGAGGAGACCAAATGGAAAGCTGACAGCTCTTTTTTTTTAGAACACCCATACCAAGCCATTAAAATGTTAATAATTACATATGCACAATCTGACACGTGATTATTTCAGTCAATGAGTGTAATAAAAATTATATTCTAATTCTAATTTTATTATCTATCTTTTAAAGCTTCCCAGTATTCCAACCGTATTCCGTTATATACATAATTACCTCTAAGTCCTTAGGAAAATGTTAACATGGATTTTAAGTCCTAGATATATGCCAAGAGAAAGTTGTTTCGAATTGTTTTATCCTCTTATTCACTATTTTTGTATCAATTTCACTATTGTTTATTATTATTTTCGACATCCACTTTCATTTGCCTCCCATGTGATATACTTGATTTATTTTATAAAAAAATTTCAATTTATGATATTTTCTCGAAATCAATCAAATTTTACTTGACTGTAACAATAACCTTTGAAGCAATACCGTGAAAATTCATTACCAAAGAGGATACAACGATTTACACTTTAATTTAAAACCTAATTTCACATTCATTTTGTATTATACAAATTTTTAAAGGAAAAAAATCTAAGTATATTAAAATATGATTTTAAACTAGAGTACTTTCTTTCTTTCTCGATTTAATTACAAATAGTTATAATATAAATTCAACAAATATGAAATCAATTTGAACCAAAATTACTGTCCTCTTGTGATGACCTTTAAGTGAGTTTTAATTAATATATAACGTACAGCAGCATGTCAAAGAGACTTCTTTTTACAACAACAGAAACTTTCTTGGCATTTTAAGAGAAATAAAAGAACAATTCGATTGATATAGCTTCTCCCATTAAATACATTTATCAATGTTAAGAATGTTTCATGTATTCATGAATAAATTAGGTTATTTTTTTCTTTATTTTTGTTTAAGCTATGTGTTATGAGATTCAACCTTGAAAATAATGAGAAATTGTTGTTCTTGTTTTTACTTTTGAGAAGAGCCTTGTTAAATATGCTGGATCTAGTAATTGAAATCTTGAAGTTGATATTAAGGCCACAAGGCCAAGTATGTGTGGTGATTAACATATATGAACCAACAATTTACTGCTATTTTTGTATTAGGGAAAATAAACTTAACAATGAATAAGACAAACGATAAATCAACCAACGTAATATTATTTTGAATATTAGTTAATTTTAAAAAATTGTTGATTAATCATCATCATCATCATCATGAAGATACGCTGTTAGCACAGATTTTTCCTGAATCCCTCTCTCTCTCTCTCTCTCTCTCGCTCTCTCTCTCTCTCTCCCCATTCTTCCTTATCCTCTATCACTCCCAGCAGATCTGCACAAGGATTGTTCTAGGTTAGTTCTTGTTGGTAGGCCAACACTGGATCGTCCATGTGAAGTTCGTCCCAGCTTCTCCGTTAGTGTCCCGCATGTCTTGTTCGTTTTTCTTGGGTGGTTTTTGAGATGTGAGGTAATAAGCCGTATGGCCGTTGTTTCGTGGGGTGTTGCTTCCAAGATGTTTTCAATAAAGTTCGTAGCGACCTTGTACAATTACCATCTAGGGTTTTCTCTATGCGTTCTGTTAGCGTCCATGTGGTGCATCCGTACAGATTTATTGCCACAACCGATGTTTGAAGAAATACCTTTTTTATTTTATCGGATAAATCAGACTTTTATATAATCAATACCCAAACGATTGCAGTCCACGATTTTGCTAGGCACATATTTACATCACTTTCAATAGATGAAGCATTGCTGCTGAAGTACGTGAACTTGTCTTCTAATTTCAAAGGATTGCCATTTAAATGGACATGATTCCTGATCAATTTCGTTTACATTCACGTGGGGCCCAATGCCTCTTACTGCCTGCTCTAGCATATACAGTAGAGATTCGGCTTGGGTATGTGTATTTACAACAAGCGCTATGCCATCTGCATAGTCTGCGACCGTTATAGTTTCTGCGGGACATTCGAAGTACGTAATCTCGGCAGATTATTAACAAATATGGTAATAATGTATCTCCTTGCAGAACTCTAACAACAATGTCGGAAAATATGTGTCTCCATCTGGTGTTCGAATCTGACTTTCGTGTTGCTATAAAGCACCATTATGGCTGTTACAGTTTATATCTGGATACCATAAACTTGAGGAACTTGCTCGATTTTTCCTGTGTGCCAGGAATCAAAATCCTAGTAAAAATCTACAAATAACAGTGTCGCATCGATTTTTTTTTGGCACAAACTCTTTTGATGATTCGACAGATTGTTAGAATCTGTGATATTGTTGACTGAATTCTTGGAAAACGGTTTTGAAAAATTAAAAATGCAAATCACACAACGAAGATATTTGAATAAAAGAGCCTTGATACTTTCCTGTGTTTTAAAACTATGATTGCTTATAGATAATTATTTTGTTTTTAGAATCTTTAATGGATGGAGATCAAAATGAATTAGATTGTTCTTTATCACTATTCAAAATGAGGAGGATTTCCTTTTTTTCACTGTCGTATAGTCTATCTTTTATCATCATTCTTTTGAAATTATCAAGGAATCACTTGTACATGATAAAAGATGTGTTCGTTTGATTTAGGTTTCTTAAACTTTAGATTTACTAATCGGATTATAAGATTTACAAAGATTTTCTAAAAATTCTTGCAATTAATCTTCAGTTTGTTAAGATTATTTCTTTCTATA
The DNA here is from genome assembly GCA_963585895.1 of Sepioteuthis lessoniana. NCBI lineage: Eukaryota > Metazoa > Mollusca > Cephalopoda > Myopsida > Loliginidae > Sepioteuthis > Sepioteuthis lessoniana. The sequence goes on along the minus strand of OY757909.1, from coordinate 127,502,106 downwards.
GCTTCAACTCAACTTCCTTAGAAAATACCCATGAATCCCAAAGTCTATATTACTTTAATTTTGATCAGCTTTTGTTATTAAAATATCTTTGTGTGAATAATGTGTTAGTTTTTTTTCCCCCTTTTTTATTTCATTAATATGCATTTTTTGTTTTGATTTGGTTAATATATTTTGGCCAGTTTTTGAGTCCACATTAACCTACTTACTTATTTTTAGCTCTATGTCCCTCATTTTCAAATAAGTTGTACATTTCCTCTGCTATTTGGCCAGTTAGAATTTTCTACATGAAAAGGAGGCAACTGGTATATATATATATATATATATATATATATATATATATATATATATATATATATATATATATCATCATCATCATCATCATCATATCGTGCTGGCAGCACGGATATCCCTGACCCTCTCTCGCCACTCCTCCCTATCGTTCATCGCCCTAGGTAGGTCTTCAGGACAACAACTTGTATCCTCACATAGCTGCTGAATGTACGTTCGTGCTGGTCGTCCTGCTTTTGCGCGGCCATGTGTGGGGATCCATAAGAGTACATCTCTTATGAGTTCATCTCTGCTTCTCCAGCAATGTCCTGCATGTCTGGTTCGCCTAACTTGAATAGTTTTCGTGATAGGGGGCAGGTGGCCGTACAGTTGGTGTCTTGTGGGATGTTGCTGCCAGGACTTGTTCAGGATTGCACGTAGCATTCTTGTGTATATATATATATATATATATATATATATATATATATATATATATATATGTATATAAATATAAATATAAATATATATATATATATATATATATATATATATATATATATATATATATATAAATATGAATATATATGTATATATATATATATATATATATATATATATATATATATATATATTGCTGCTTGTCTGTAGTAACTTGAATGTTGTTTGGGAACATCATCGTTTTCATTTTTGTTAACTTTTTGTTTTTTAATAATGATGCAATATTACTAATGATCACATTACTTTTGAAATTTCAAATATAATATGAATACTATGCATAAGTTTATTGTTCTATACTTTTTAGGGAAGTTCGTGTTGTGAATATAGATTATCTCCTCTTGTATAATCCAAGCTTATAAAAGCTGTACATTTCCGCTTGTCAATTAGACGAGTAGTAAGATTCTTAATTGAATAAAAGATTACTAGACAAAATCTCTTGTCCTGTTTTCGTTACAGTTAGAATAACTACATACAACATTTAATTTATAAGGTCAGTATTCTGAAAGTCTAACTTGAACAATTTTCATCAACTGTTTTTACTTGTATTGTATATTCCATAAACTGCACATTGTAGCAAAATAAATCACTGCTTTATGAACGATGGATTATGACTAATACGATGGATCATTACTAATACTTTCTAAAAGAATAGTCAGCTTATGAGTATTACGTTTGCTAGAATTATTTGTGTATAAATATAATGTGTCATTGAAAACAATCAATGAAAAAAAAGTATGTTCCCAATGCATATTGTTTTACTTTAAGATCAAAGATTGTACAAATGAATACAAATTTAACGGATTACATTTTCTGTGACAATAATTCTAAATGCAGAAAATAATCTTTTCCAATTAGACGATGTTGAAATGAACATACTAAATTGAAATTTCCAATGGAGCCCAAATACAGGCATTTGGTATCAATTAAAATAGAAAATATCTTTATGCACGTAGGGAGTTATGAAGAGGTCGATAAATATTTTGCCACAAACTAATAATTGTGACATTTTCAATTTTGTTAAGAGCACCTTTCAGTATTAAATAGCAATTCTTTTATTACTGATGAATATTTTCCCTTTTTAAATCACTTCTGACACCTAATGATTCTTTTACATGTATATATCAAATAAAGGTCGTTATTTACAGAATAAGTTTATTTTATCTTATTTATATTTTTTAAATTCCATTTCTACAAGTCAGGTGGAAGAATTAAATTCATTTGACTCACTTTTGAAAAATAAATCTGATATAGGCAACAAACAAGGAACTGATTTATAAAATGAAAGAAATAGAAAACAAAAAATTGCGAAAGAACTTGTTTGATGTGTCGAGCCTTTCGTTAAGATTCTCCGAGTGTTCGTTCTGCCAAGTATATTAAGAAGACGTGGGGAGGAAGAAGCCCATCATAGAACGCGTGTTAGATAAGATTTTAATAAAATTTTCAAATCAAGCGAACAATAATGTCAGAGAAGTGCAAATCAATAGCTCTTAATGTTTCAAAGCAAGGCTACATCAGTCTCTTTCGGTATTCTGTCAAAAATCTGGCCTGTTCGGTACAAGTTTTAACTTAAAAGCATGTAAACTTGTCAAAACGTCTTAAATCGGCTTTTTGTCTTCTTAAATCAGCGTGAAAAATCTCATTGTATTTTGGATTTGTTTAGCAGTTAAAAATAAAAACAAAAAAGTAAAAAGGCGCGAATATTGCATGGCGTAAGAGATCACGGGTTAAAATGATTCTGCCATTTTGATTTAGTCATTCACATGGGTAAACAGAATAAAAGCTAAATTGGTGGAGGTTTTCAGATTTCTTCCAAAGAGTTTCTGCTAAGCAGCAAAGTACATTTGAAGGAAGCAGTGCAGTTACAATTCGCAGAGAAGGTTGAGTAATGTAAAACGGGAATGTAGGTCCCCGTCTGTGAGTATACTTCCCAAGTATTCTAATATTTATGAGAAATAGGAACTTAGCATACCAATAATTTTGAAATCTGTCATTATTGCATTGTGATAACTAGCCTTAAACTTTATATATATGTATACTTAAAAAATTGCAGTATTTTAGGTCTGTTTGTTTCTTAATTGCTAATAAGAACAATGATGAAAATGAACATTTTGTGGTTTCTGAAAAATATCAAAATCTTACGTCCGCCAAAATAAAGGTTAGCTTCAGAGAATAATAACTCTATCTCTGGAAATCTGAGTTAATATATTAGAAAAATATATGTCTAAATAGAAGAGAAAATAGGATAATTAAGCTTGGTATGGCTGCTTATCTAGAAGGAAAGCTGTGAATTCAAACCAGTTAAACTCCGCTAAAAAGCTTGATGTTCTGCGGTATCCAGGTCATGCGCACGTGTTGTTGTAAATATATATATATATATATATATATATATATATATATATATATATATATATATATATATATAAAGATAGACAGACAGAGAGAGAGACAGATAGATATATTTTTAAATTAAAAAAAAATCAAATGACCGTCACTATATTTTTTCTTCTGTATTTTCTGATTTCATATTTTGGGGGAAGAATTATATTGTAGACTTAGCGAAATAATAATCGTTCTGCAAACTCAGGTTTTAACCAGAATTTAAAAGATACATTATTTCTACAAATAATTACTACTTTCTGCTCCTTTGTTTATATTTTGGAAAACAACAATTTGATCATTAACAGACTACACAGATATTACACTGGGATACTAAGAAGAATGTATTAAAAGAATCTCCCTATGTTATATATTTATTCCAGTTAATAATCTTTAAATAATATAGGGAACCAAGACAAATTTTTGGGTGACTCTTTTGAAAATATAATTGATAATCTACAAAAAGAAGAGGTTCAAAAATTTAAGTGTATTTAAAACGTATTCTGAACGTAGAATTAAAGTCCACGCATGTAACTATTTTATTTATTGAACGTAAACAATGTCGGACAAATGGAAAACTTATTCAATGTCGACATCACTTCAAAACTCATTAGTTACATGATGAATTTGTAAACCAGTTTTTCTCATCGCGTATTTATTATGAGTGTGTATGTGGGAGTGCATGCACGCGCGTTCGTGTGTGTGTGTGTGTGTGTGTAGGTGTGTGTGTGTGTGTGTGTTTGTGTGTGTGTGTGTGCAATATATATGACTATATATTTATTATATCATAAAGAATTTTCTCTTAAACTTCAAATTAACACAATAAGGAATAAATGGCATCAGTTTGATCTTTATTTTGAAAAAATGTAATATCAATTAGAATTCTAAATAAATTTGAGAAGTAGAGTTAATAAAAAGTACAATGTATACAAATATCAAAATCCGCGAAAAAAATAAAATAACTTCAGTCAAAATATTTGTTTCATTAAACAATTTATTTCAACACTGAAAAAAGTACGAATAAACATCAACATAAAAGTCCGTAAATGTCCACAGAAAATTCTACTTTATTCTCCGGGGATAAAAACATAATCTTGCAATTTTTACCGAAGACTCCCGTTTGTTAACCTTTATACGAAATTATGTCTTTGCGAAAAAAACAAACTACAGCCTTTAATGCTTTTTGAGCATATCAAACTATTTATATTTCTTCGTCAAATTAGCTTTTTTGAATATCGAGATAAATAACGATGTTAGACTGCAGTATATTCTTATATAAGGCAAAGAAGGGACTATTTTATGAATCTGTAACCATTCATTCTTCGTTACAAAAACAAACTATCGTCTAACATTTTTCTTATTGCATACATATAAAATTAAACATGGCTTTTAAATAGTCTTATTAAGCCCATTAATTGCAGAAAATGTATCGTATTGCATCTACAAAATGATGAATTAGAAATATCTTTTATAATAGTACCATGTAGATAACTTGGGGTTCTTTGTCGGAGAAAGCAGAGATATTTTCTTTTTTATTTATCTCTTGCATTCCATATTGATATAAAATACAAGGAACACACAATAAGTTTCCAGACCTTTTTCGTAGGGGCAGTTTTATTGATAGTACACACATAAAACTCTAGTCCCCTTCGATGTAATCTCCTCCGGCTGTAATGCACTTGTTGTACCGTTCCAACAACTTCGGAAAGGCCCCAGGGAAGTCCTTCTGTGTGAGCTTGTCAATGGCCTTCGTCACAGCCTCTTTCATCTTCTCAATTGTCTCATAACAAGAGCCTCTAAGATTTTCCTTGAGCTTAGGAAATAACCAAAAGTCACAGGGATCGAGGTCTGGACTATAGGGAGTCTGATGAACTGTCTTGATGTCATCTTGGTCAAATAGTCTGTGACCAGAATGGAGTTGTGGACTGGTGCATTGTCCATGTGAAAATGCCACTGACCCGATTTGAAGAGTGCTGGCCTCTTCCAATGGAATCTCTTCCAGAACTCCCTTAAAGCCTCAACACAGTAATCCTTGTTGACTGTCTGTCCAGCGGGAACCCATTGCATGTAGATCATACCAGTGCTGTCAAAAAAGGTATCAGCAAATGTTTGTGGGTGGATTTTCTCTGCCCGGCCTTAATGGATCTGGGAGAGCCAACACGCTTCCACTGGGAACTCTCTCTTGGTCTCTAGGTCATAGCAATAGATCCAGCTTTCATCGCAGGTCTCCAGAGCATCAAGAACTGCGAAATCTGAATTGATCAGTTCGACCATCTCCCTGCTGTCCTGGCAACGTCTCTCTTCCTGATCTTCACTGAGCACCCTTGGGACAAAATTCGCGCTAATCTTCTGCATCTTCAGTTCCTCGCGAATAATTGTGTGTACAGTTACCACATTGACATCAACCTGTGCTCTTATTGTCTCTATAGACACACGACGGTCCTTATCCATGAAATTCTTTTTTTTTTTGGCCAATCAAGTCTGGTATTCTGACTTTGTTACTCCTCCCACACCTTTCATCATTCCTCACAGACTCCCTGCTTTCCTTGAATCTCTTATGCCACTCAAACACTGATGCTCGATTCATGCAAGATCCTCCAAAAGCAGTCTGAAGCATTCCATAAGTTTTTGTGGCATTTTTCCAAGTTTAAAAAATAATTTTATTGCATATAATTCTTCTAAAGTGTCCTCACGTCCAGATTGCATTTTTGAAGTTCTCCAGCTGAGACAATCAGGTTTTAGTAGGGTATATTCCATTTCCTGTTGTAGCTGTTGATTTCAACCTGAAATCACAAAAATTGGTCTGTCATTTCATAAGATGTATAGCAATAACCTACTGAATTTTCAAGAGTCTATGACCATTTTAAATTCCTGAACAAAAATTATGGTAACTTATGGAAGGCATAGTATGTGCTTCTTATTAGCCGCCTTTCAAAGATGGATCATATAAACATACACGTTTTATATTAAAGCGAAGGCAACAAAATATTTTGGACGTTTTAAATGTCACATCTATCATCCTAGTTATTCACAAATAACTTATTGATTTCATCACCACACACCTCAAAAATTTTGTCTGATTATAGAACGTAATCCTCTTGCATAAATTCTGGCTAATAATTTTTACAAAAAACAGTTGGCATTAACTCGCACACGTCTATACTATATTCATTATTGTTCAATTAAAAAAATGCCTAATTTACTCAAAACGCCCTTATTTCTTCTAATGGATGTGATAAACGTATTAAATGAAAACAAGAAACAAACTAATAGATAGAAAAATGTCATATAATGTGACAGCTGTCTCAACGCCTGAAAACAACCTTTTGAAAATAAATTTAAACACTCCTAATTCCATCTGATGACAATCAGAGAACTGTCTACTTCATTTCAATAGTTCTATAGTTAGATTGATAGATATATATGAAAATAGAGCTGAACACACACACACACACACAAATATATATATATATATATATATATATATATATATATATATATATATATATATATATATATATATAATGATAGATAGATAGATAGATTGATAGATAGATAATGAATAGAGTGAGTTAGAATGTGTGATTTGTAAATTTACGGAATAATATATATTTAAATGATAAATTAATGAATTAATTTGTATGACTGGCACTCAAATCGATATATGCCGATGAGATTTGCATACATTTTTCATGAGCGATATCCAGAAGAAACTGTTAGAGATCAATTTATTCTCACGCTTTTTTGGTCGCAACGTGTGATAAAAAGCTCAGGAAATGAAATGATTTTCACTTTTCCCACCGACTGCAAGAAATATTAATCTAAAATCTGAAACCACTGAATGCTCCCAAGGATTCAGATTCTTAGAAAAAGGAGAACAGAAGGAAAATTTAAACGTAGGCAAGAAATCCTTGTCAATATTGCACACCGTTGCGTAGCTGAATTAAAAAAAAAGAACACTTTAGAACGTACAACCGGATGAAAATGACCGACTGAGTAAAAAAGAGAATTTACTGATGTTTGACGATGCTGGACGATAAAAATATTGATAGAGAAACCTAAAACTGAATAGCTTTAAAATAGACAAATAAATTACGTAGAAAATCAGCTATGGATGACGAAAAGTATAAAATAAATTTCTTTTCAATTGGATCAATTCTAATTTTAGCGATTACTGAACAATATCGTTTTATTCGCTAAGATTATTTTTCAGTCAACCATCAAATTCTAAACTTTTTGATAGTCATTAAGACAACTTCATATGAAAGGAAATAGTCTAAGAATATGGTTTGTGTGTATCATCAAAAGAGAACTGATTCCTAAGCGACTTTGATTCCTGAAATGAAGAATAATCATTATTATGCATAAATATTATCGAACGAGAGCACTTTTCTCTTTGGACATAACACATAAATAACTATCATATAGTAGGCTTTAGTAAAGAATGAAGACTGAAAATTTTTACCACCTGACAACACGATAGATTGTATACCAAAGTATATTTTGGTTTAGTTGAAGAGGGTAAAATAACGCCAGTATTACCACACTAAATTAAGAAACATCAATGACACGTAACCCAGTAAATAAAAGCCTTTATTCCATTATATACACTAAGTACCTAAAAGAGTATCTGCAGTATAATCTCGTGGTCGGGTAGTTTGTAAGATTTATATAATCTACTTTAAAGGAACAAAAAACATATTTGATTATTCATAAATAACTGATAAGTGATCCCTGTCGTGATCAGCACAGACATATAATGAGTAAACTCTAACTCGACCATTAAATAAATTCTAATGGTTCAAAGCCCCTAGAAATTTAATATCTACGACAGAAATTTTAAAAAGCCTGTAGTGAACTTGGGTTGACATATTGTAGTTTTAATAAAAGTCAAGAAATCATCACAAGTTTGTGTAGATTGTTTTTGTACGTTATCTTTTTTTAATTTCAAGCTCCAGTTCATATAACTGTCAGATAATCTACTTCTCATTGATAATATTTATACATTAGTACATATTATCTAAATCAAATAATGGTAAACTAAATAAGTTTTTATGACAGTAAAGAAACAGTAACACAGCAGATGCATCATGATTTATACATAACATCAATTTTCAAAATTTATTTTTATTTTGACAGTTTCTCCAATTCCTAACTTGAATAAAATCTAGTTTTGACTTCGTTTCTTACAAATGTCGGCTGAATAATTCTTTAAAAAATATTATGAACTTGCAACTTTTCAGTTCCTGGCTATTTGCCAAAGGAAATGACGTCATTGAATTTATTCCAACAGAATGAACAAGACGGAAAACAAACAAATAGTATAGAAAAAATATAAGAAATCTTACTTTTTTTGTTGTTTATATGATTGAATCAATTTATTTATTTTCTATTTTTAGAAATTAAAATGAAGGAAAATTCTGCCTTGAAACTCATATTAACTAGTTACGGAAATTTTCAGACACGTCAGTTTATGGCTTGTAGATGTAAAAAAAATGATTGTTTATTTCTTTTTGTGTTTTCTTGTTATTTTTTAAATATGTATATTTCCTTCGGAATGTTTTTGGTATATTTTTCCTCAAACTTCGTCAAGAGATTTTTAAAGTTTTCAGGGGTTGTTTTAATTGATTTTTTTATTTAAAGAAAATAATTTTTTTGAACTATACATTTTCATTATTCCATGTAGAATCGGGCGATTACTTTTTATACAATTTTTTTAACGATGAACAAAAACAAATAAAATTCTACTGATATTTTGGCTATTAAACTGACGCTGTCTATCGTTAATCTTGCTGTAATCACTCCCACACACACACACACACACACACACACACACACACACACACACACACACACACACACACACACACACACACACACTCTCTCTCTCTATCTCTCTTACCCACACACGTGCGCGCACACACACACACACACACACACACACACACACACACACACACACACACACCACACTTATATATATATATATATATATATATATGTATATATCATATTTTCCATTAAAAAGGAAAAGCAATTAACTAATCTGCAGAATATAAAAACAATAAGTTCTCAGTAAAAAAAAAAAATTGATAAAAATATCTAATTATTACACACTAACTACTCAAACAGCTATTCAGGTTTTTTGGCACTTTGTAGGCAATTCTCTTCTCTCTCCTCACCCCTCTCTCTCTCTCTCTCTCTCTCTCTCTCTCTCTATATATATATATATATATATATATATATATATATATATATATATATGTCTGTGTGAGTGTGTGTCTTCGACAGCTAGCCGTAAATCGTAAAATACGATTCAATTCATTAATCGAATATATTTTATTTTTCTAATACGAATTTATTGATACGAATTAAGCTCCCGTAATATAAAAATATCCTGAAATGATTTTATTTTCTCACTGCCAATCTTTCATAGATTAAGAAAAAAGTACTTACTTACTCAAATCAAAGTGAAGCCATAGACAACACTCGCAAATATGGTGGCGTATTAATCAATCAAATTTTGACAGATTGATTGTATATTTTCGAGAGAAATTAATTTGTATCCATCCATTTAATATTTTTGGTGGCAATACGAAGGACGCTTCTGTTTTTTTCTCATATACATTTGTAACGTCGTCGTCGTGGTTCTTCTTCTTCTTCTTCTTCTTCTTCTTCTTCTTCTTCTTCTTCTTCTTCTAATTATTATTATTATTATTATTATTATTATTATTATTATTATTATTATTATTATTATCAATATTGTGGCTGCAGAAGTTGTTATAGAAATAGAAAAAGTAGTTATAAACACAGCAAATCAATAATAATAATAATCTATTATACATTGATAAACACATTCTCAAAACAGAAAAAGGCGATGCAAAAATTTAGCTATGCCAAAGCTAGATATTTGCTGTTTTCAAATGTAAGTGATATCCGACAAAGTCAAAAAGTTCATCAAGGATACCATGAGAAATTCGCGAGTGGAATAAATGTAAAGAGGAAAAAAGTTTTTGCTGAATAAAAATCCAGAGGGGTATGTTCCAAGTTGTTACACTCTCACCATTACGATGAGTGATAGCATTGACGCCACTCAATCACATACGTAGGAATTACACAAGGCGGATGCAAACTTCAAAAATCGTAAGAAAAAAACAACGCCCTCTTGTACATGGACCTTATCCAACTGTTCGCCAAAAATGATAACAATTGTAAATCTTAATAATACAGGCATAGAAGAATTAAAATCAGTATATAGGGATGGAATTTGGAATTAAAAAATATATCATGCTAATAATAATAAGCAGATATCGTCAAATGACGGGCGGAATAGAATTACCAAATCAGGAAAAAAAATCAGAATGCTCGGAGAAAAGGAAACTTACACATACTTCGAAATATGGCAGCGGGTGCCGTCAAACAAGCGGAGATGAAGCCAAAATATAAAAAGTGTATCTCTGGAGAACGAGAAAATCACTTGAAACCACACTATATAGCTGGAACCTGATGAAAAGTGATAAAGACCTGGGCTGTCTTTTTGGTAATGTACGCGGGACTTAAAGTAGGTGAGGAAAGAAATTCAACCAATGGATCAGAGAAGAAGAAAACTCACGACAATTTATAAGGTCTTACATTCAAGAAATGACATAGACAAGCAGCATTTGTCTGAAGAGGAGGAAGAGGACCGATAAAAATTAAAAATAGCGTTGATACATAGATGAGACGTCTGTAAGACTACATCAAAAAGCAGAAAGAAAGGCGAAATACAGCGACCTGAAATAACACAACCAACAAATGATCAACTGAACAGCAATTACAATTTTATGGATATTTCAAGCGGCAAATTACTGAAATATCGTACGAGAAAACTTGGACATGGGTAAGAACGGGAAGCCTGAAGAAAGAAACTGATTCTCGTCTAATAACTGTATAAAACAATGACATAAATACAAACTACGTTAAGCAAAAACAGACAAGATGCAACAAAATAGCAAGTGTAAGATATCATATTATAAATAAATGTTTCAAATTAGCACTAAAAGATTATAAGACTGGACACGACTTCGAGGGGAGTGTGATCCACTTGAAACTATGGAAGGAATTTAAATTTAAGCATACGAACAAGCGATATATGCAAAATGAGACTCACAAAGTTCTCTGAGACTTTGAGATACAAAGGATCCCCCAATCTCAGCCAAACGACAATACCTTGTTATAGTAAAAAAAACAAAAAAAAAAAAAACATACACAACCGCATGGCGGATTTGTCGTCCCGGCAGTCAACTGTGTAAAATTAAAAAAGGTGAAAAGAGGGATACATATCTGCACCTTCCTAGAGAATTGAAGAGGCTATGGAACAAGAAGTTGACGGAGATACCTATTGTTGATAGGCCAACTGGAACGATTCTCAAAAGATTGGTAAAGAACTGAAAGATGTAAGAATCAGGACAAGTAGAGATCATACAGACTACAACATTTTAATGATCAACAGAATACAGAGAAGAGTCCTATTTATAACCAACTAGATATCAAAATAGGACAGTTTATGATGGAATTACTTGACGCAGTACTGTCAAAGTTAAAAGTAGAAAAGCCGGAGGCTTCAATAAAATACTTACCAAAACATGGAAAGAAAATATAATGCTATCTAAAAACTAAATACAAAACAGAAAAGACAAAAAAAGCTGCATCTTCCCCTTCCACGAAAGAGACGGCCTCAGATACACAAAGAATTACAATCATAATTCTTACTGCTAAAGCTGTCAAGGTTTATAATTCAGTGGTTCTCTAATATATCCAACCTGAAGTCAAGAAGATTTTTAAGATAAATTAGAATAGTTTTTCGTGAAATTTATTCAGAACTTCAAGTCTTCTGGCTTAACGCCGAATCATCGAATGACTACGCACAAAGATTTTGGAGCAGCACTTTTGCTCATTGATTTCTTTAAATCATTTATTTCAAAAACAGAGGAAATATGGAACAACAACTTCTAACATTTGGTCCCCCAAGAAACTGTTATTCTTTTAATGGTACTGTGCAAAAACACGAAAGCAATGATTCGTTCACCAGATAGTGATACCAACTCCTACGATCTTTTCGCTCGAATCTTGCAAGAGATATATTAATAACATATATATATCTATAATCTGCTTAGACTATGTACTTTGAAAGTCGATAGAACTAATAAAAATGAATTTACACTAACAAAAAGAAGAAGACGGTATCCTGCATATACTTTAGTAGATGATGACTAAGCAGATAATGTAAAATTTCTCGAAAATAAACCTGCCTAAGCAGAATTACTTTTGCATAGCCTGGAGCAATCAATAGGAGACATTGGTCTCTACGTGAACGCAAATAAAGCAGACTTCATGTGTTTACTCAATCAGGAGCCACCTCCATTTTATATAAAAGGGCTATAAAATCAGTAGACAAGTTTGTATCATTTAGAAACAATATCTCATCTACGGAAAGTGAATTTGACATGCGCCTAGCAAAAGTGTGCATAGCTATTCACAGGTTATTCGCTCATATGTAAATCTAATCGTCCCGATAAAATATAAGAGGATTGCTGCCAATCTGTGATGTGTAACTATTGTTTGGAGGAACCACATTAAACTCTAACGATATATCTTGAAAGCCGAAACACCCCACAGAATAGCAGTACTCTACGGCCACTTACATCCCATCTCAGAAATCATGCGAGGCACTTCTGGAGAAGCAAGGACGACATCATAAGTGAAGTTCTCCTCTGGATTCCTTCTTGTGGACGCATCTATGTTGGAGGATCAGCAAAGATTTAGTTACATCAACTTGGTGCAGACACGGGATGAACTTTGGAGAATCTGCTAAGACCAATGGATGAGAGGAATGAGAGGCGAGATAGATAGATAGATAGATAGATGGGGGGAATTCCATGCTATCAATGTGGCTTGATGATGACGAACAAAATAGTATATACTCAAATTGGAATGCGCCCTAGAAAATAAGACATATAAAATTCTCTGAGAATGTGAGACATACACGTGTCAATTAATTCCGGTTAGTCATTGATCCATTCGGTTGCAGAATTTCAGACTACTCAGTCCCTTGGATCGTGTCCTGAAACATTAGGGGTGGAGAAACACACACACCCACCAGGTGACCTCATTTGTGGAAGAAGGATCTTATCCCTATGTTGAGGTGAAGTTGGCGGCCAAAGGACAGGAATGTAGTTTGGTTGACTATTTGTATATATACTCATAGAAATTAGTGAAAATCTTTTCATAAATATAATCAATTTTGTAGATTCAAGCGCTGTTTATTGTAAACTCCTTCAACAATTTTCCCTTGCGTCTCATTGGCGTAGAATGACACAGAGGCTCGTCAATCATAGTTTTGAAATCGATATCTCATTTATACTATGTTAGACAAGAATCAATAATACAATAAGGATAAATAAATAAATGGCAAGCTTGCTATTTATACATTTACGTTATCCAGTATTTGACTGTAGAGAAACGCAGCGAAACTGAATATAGTTGTCTCGTAGGCTCTACGTAGCTAGAGAAATATAACAACCACCTAAGTATTATTCATAAGTGGGGCTAATGGATGGCAGCACTAATAAGTTAGCCAACAGTGCAGAAAAAAACTTCTTTGTCTGCTAAATGTTCTCCGCCATGTATCAAAATCAATTTGGAACAAACCTTGAAATTTTAGTGGTCGTTTTGCGACATATTCTGTCTTAACTGTTTAAGAAGTGTTGGAAGCGTGAATAATGTCTTACAAGTCAAAGTTATATGGGGGAAGACACGAAAATATCACAGCATTAAGGTAAGAAGAACTCGATTCGGTTCTCAGAAAAATTAGAAATAGGAAAGCTGCAGGGCTGGACGAGATTCTTCCAGAAGTATTGTCTGGAAGACCAGACAATTCGACGACATACTGCTCCGAGACTGCAACGCAGTGTACAATCAAAATCTGATAGATAGATGGATGAAGGGATGCATACTCCCCTTCCTTAAAAAGGGGGACTTCGGATTAGCCAAAAACTACCGAGGCATAACACTTACATCCATAGCAGCCAAAATCTACAATGCCCTACTACGAAACCGCATAGAACCCAAAATCGACAACATACTTAGGAAAAACCAAAATGGCTTCCGAAGAAATAGATACACGACCTCACAAATATTAACCATCCGTAGAATCCTTGAAGGTGTACGGGCAAAAAACCTACAAGCGACATTACTATTTGTCGATTTTATAAAGCCCTTCGATTCCATTCACAGAGGAAAGATGGAACCAATCCTACTAGCGTACGCCATACCTAAAGAAACCGTAGCAGCAATAACGATTCTCTATAGAAACACCAAAGTAAAAGTACGATCACCAGATGGAGACACAGAATACTTCGACAATGTAGCAGGAGTACTACAAGGGGACACGCTTGCTCCGTACCTCTTTATCATTTGTCTAGACTACGTACTTAGAACATCGATTGACAAAATCAGAGAAAACAGCTTCGAGCTGACGAAGAAAAGAAGCAGAATATACCCCGCAAAAACAATTACCGACGCCGGCTACGCCGATGACATAGCGATACTGGCAAATACACCCGACCAAGCCGAAACACTACTGCATAGTTTGGAACGAGCAGCCGCAGGCATAGGCCTCTATGTTAATGGACACAAAACGGAATATATGTGCCTTAATCAAACGGGTGACATCTCCACTCTAGAAGGAACCCCTCTTAAACTAGTAGACAAATTCACTTACCTAGGAAGCAGCATCGGATCAACCGAAAAGGACATCGAAACGAGGTTAACGAAAGCATGGAAAGCTATCATTAGGCTATCGATTATATGGAAATAAGACCTAACCGATAAAATGAAACGCAGTTTCTTCCAGGCAGCGGTCACATCGATGCTGCTATATGGGTGCACTATATGGACGCTAACAAAACGGCTGGAGAAGAAGCTAGACGGCAATTACATAAGAATGTTGCGTGCAATCCTGAACAAGTCCTGGCAGCAACACCCCACAAGACACCAACTGTACGGCCACCTGCCTCCTATCACGAAAACTATTCAAGTTAGACGAACCAGACATGCAGGACACTGCTGGAGAAGCAGGGACGAACTCATAAGAGATGTACTCTTATGGACCCCCACACATGGCCGTGCAAATGCAGGACGACCAGCACGAACATACATTCAGCAGCTATGTGAGGATACGGGATGTTGTCCTGAATACCTGCCTAGGGCGATGAACAATAGGGAGGAGTGGCGAGAGAGGGTCAGGGATATCCGTGCTACCAGCGCGTCATGATGATAATTATATATATATCATGTCATATCACGGATTCCCTGACACTTTCTCGCCACGCTTCTCTATCGTTCATTGCTTCCGGCAGATCTTCTGAGTTACATATCGTATTGGCACAGTGCTAGTGTATATAGGTCCTAGCTGGCCATCCTGCATTTGCTCGTCCATGTGAAGAGGTTCACAGGAGTGCATCACTTAAGAGTTCGTCATTACTGCTCCAGCAGTGTCCCGCATATCTGGTTTGTCTAACTTGGATAGTTTTCGTGATGGGTGGTAAATGAGTGTACAGCTACTGCTTTGTTGAGTATGGCTCCAGGACTTGTTCAGTATTGCTCACAGCATTCTTGTAAAGTTGCCCTCGAGCTTTTTCTCCATACGTTTTGTTAGGGTCCATGTAGTGCATCCATACAGCAATATCGACACGACCGCTGCTTGGATGAAATTGCATTTCATTTTATCGGTCAAGTTTGACTTCCATATGACCGATAGCCTATCGATAGCTGTCCATGCTTTTGCTAGTCGTGTGTTGATGTCTGTCACGGTTGATGAGACACTGTT
This sequence comes from Sepioteuthis lessoniana, assembly GCA_963585895.1. Lineage (NCBI taxonomy): Eukaryota > Metazoa > Mollusca > Cephalopoda > Myopsida > Loliginidae > Sepioteuthis > Sepioteuthis lessoniana. The sequence continues at coordinate 127,486,097 of OY757909.1, read as the reverse complement.
TTCTAGGTAGATGAACTTGTCCACTGATTTCAGAGAGGAACCTTTTATTGTGTAGATGTAGCTTCTTTGATTAAATCACATATATTCCGTCTTGTGAGCATCGACATGTAGGCCAATGCCTGCAGCTGCTTGGTCCAGACTATGTAGTTGGGTTTCGGCTTAGGTGGGTGCAGAACCCTTATGTCATTGGTGTAGTCCGCGTCCATAATTGTTTGTGTGTGGTACATTCTGCTTCTTTCTTTTGCCAACTTGAAACCGTTTTATTTCATTTCATCAATAGATGTTCTAACCCCGTACTCTAGACAGATGATGAGGAGTTATAGGGCTAATGTGTCTCCTTGAAGTACACTTGCTTAAATGTCGAAATAGTCTGTCTCTATGCAGTGAACGGACTTTTACTTTCGTAGTTTTATATAGCATCATTATGGCTGCGACGGTTTCTTTGGGTAGACCGTAGGCGAATAGTATTTGCTCAATCTTTCCTCTGTGTATGGAGCCAAAGGCCTTGCCAACTCAACAAATAATATTGTAGTCTCTATGATTTTTTCCCGTACACCTTCAAGAATTTGACAGATAGTCATAGATTGTTACGTCGTAGATCTATTCGTTCAAACGCCATTTTTGTTCCAATGCGATTACGTTGTAGACCATTTTATATTTTGGCTGATATGGATGTAAGGGTTATACCTCGGTAGTTCTTGGTTAATCCGAGGTCACCCTTCTTAGGGAAAGAGAGAATGCAACTCTTCGTCCATCTGTCTATTGGGTTTTGATTATATACGTCATTACAGCGTCTGAGCAGTATGTCGTCAAATTGCCTGGTCTTCCATACTTCTGGGGGTATTTCATCGAACCATGCTGCTTTTCTATTTTTGATTTTTCTTAGTACTGGGTCGAGTTCTTCTTGCGTAAATGGTCCTAGTTTGATGGCTAATTGTTTACTTAAAATTTCTATGATGGGTTCATGTGTAACTTTCGGAGGATTTCTGAGTAAATTCTCGAAATGTTGTTTCCATAGGTTTATTCGTTCTTGTTGGCTAGTGCCTGTCAGTTTAGCTTTTGCTGAGCTCTTCCTTCTTCTCACCTCGTTTACAGTTTGTCATGCTATCCTAAATTTTCTATCTTCAACCGATTCTCTAATCATATCGATCTAATTTTTTATGTATTATGTTTGTTCATGTACGTATATATTAGCTAATACATTTGGTGCCTTTTTAAGTTTCAGGGCATTGGTATAGATTGGGTTCTTCCTATTGCATTTAGAGGCAGTTTTCACGTCGACTCGCTTTTTCCTTACCCAATATCTCCTATAGGATTCTAGGTTGTGTTCTTTGTTTAGTTGGCATGCATACCGCTGCTGCTTCTAAGTGGGCATTGACAAAATTTTCCTTTACGGAAGTATGTGTTTCTGTCTTCTCCTGTAGTGCATCGAATTTGTTTCTGAGTGTTATCGCATATTTATCTCTATTATCTCTGTTATTAAGCAGGGACCAGTCATAATGTACAGTAGTTGTTGTTCGGGTTGCATTCCTTCGTAGGTTCAGTCGTATTTTTGACATGACAATTCGGTGGTCGGAGGACACACCCTCGAATGAGGAGTATGTCTCACAATTCAATTCGCTATTATTCCATTTCTTATTTATAAAGACGTAATCTATCTGTGCTTTTGTATTATTTGCGTATGTGGAGGTTTATAGTTTTCCCTCCCTTTTTCTGAAATTTCGTATTGAGGCATGTTAATTTATTTTTCTTGCGTGAAATCTGTTAGACGTTGCCCATTTCAGTTTGACGAGTTGTTAGTGTGAATTTGTGGTTTATGTTTTTACCAATTTCAGCATTGTGTTTCGTGATACTACGAGCAAGGGAGGAGAGCTATGTTTCTTCACTAACATTGGTATGGCTGTAGAAGGAGATATTTGTTACGCTATTGTTGCCATAAAAAAGTTGTTACCATTTTCCTAGGTTGTATTTTCACTATGATATTTAGTGATTTTAGGGCTCTTGGATCTATGAGCATACCCACACCTCTTATCGTGGCATTAACATAATTTTTCCATAGTGATACAGTGGCTATCATACATCTATTGCCAGTATCATGATATTTGATATCCTCTCTATGGGTGTATATGTGTTCTTGAATTCAAATTATGTCTGTTATGATCTATGGTCGATGCAGGCAGCTCCGGCAGTTGACCTATTCTAGTAATGGTTATATATATATATATATATATATATATATATATATATATATATATATATATATATATATATATATATATATATATATATATATATTGGATAATATATTTAAATATAACAATACATTAATAAACACAGAATACGTAATATTGGTGGTAATGATGGTTATCTAAATGTGGATATTGCACACGGAGTATCAATAGCACTTACTGACAGTCAAGTTACCGTCTATGTGACCAGCTGGCAGTGTTTACGCTATAATAAATCATATATATATATATATATATATATATATATATATATATATATATTTACCATGATATATATATATATATATATATATATATATATATATATATATATCATGGTAAATACAAAAGGAAGGTGCAATTGATATTGATATATGGCAAAGAAAAAAACAGATCAAAAAGGCATAGGCTTATCTAGAAAACGATAGATAGATAGATAGATAGATACTAAATAACAGTGATATAAAGAAAACATTCGAAATTTGGAATGAGAGTTATAGTTGTGTGTCTTGTATAACCCAAGACGCAGTTATTCGAACTACAATCACCAACTTGAATAAAAGAAATCTTGACATCACTTCTGTTTACCAAATTTGTGTGTATGGGTCGTTATATAAGAATCATTTAAAGATATTGATAGAAAAGTACATTTTAAATTATACTTGTTTTTATTGGTCTCTGTTCATTGTAGTAGAAGCTGAATTATCCACACCCAATCGGAGGATTTTTTTTTATCTGAGATACAAATCCTAAAATTAGTCAATAAACGCGCCGTTCGAAAAATCGTTTTTATTTTTTTCTTGTCATGAGGAAGAAAAGAAGTGAGTCGTCAGAAATCTGTTATTAGTTTTTACGTCTTAAACAAGATTGATTGGAATATGCTGTTTATTTTATTGGTAATATTTTAATCTAACTTAAGTGTATCTTTCTCTAATAAGGTTTTCTTTGAGTTCAAGTAACTTTATAGTTTATAGTTTATTTAGATAAAAGTGGACATTTTTGAACTTATAAATGTTTTAATTAAATAATCATGATCATTAGCATAATCCGAATTCTGTTCTACTGTTTGTAATATGGAAGTCCGTAAGAAAAAATATATATATCAGATTTAACAGCAGCAGGGATTTTTGTTTAAATATAAACTGCTGGGCAATAACATACCAATTGTTAATCATGCAAAATATCACAAGCATTTATACACATTTGGCATTTTAAATACATCATCTTTCTATATCAGTTCATATATATATATATATATAATATATATATATATATATATATATATATATATATATATATT
>OY757909.1:127430069-127477569 GCA_963585895.1 Sepioteuthis lessoniana | reverse complement strand
TTTTGCCACGACGCCAGGAGTACTACTCTTTGTTTTAGAAGTTATATTTTCTGTCTTAGATTGTTAAAGATGTATTAACCAATCAGAATCATCGATAAATCATTAACTTTAAAAAACAATTTCTAATAAACAGTGAATAAATAAATATTTCTTTTGTAATTAAGGAATTTTTTTAGAGTGTCACGTGATAGCTCACGGAGACGAAGAGGTAAGACTAATACTATCCTCCCGTTGAATTGACAGTATCAAGCCGTCAAAAAAGTGACCGTTAAGGAAGAATGTAGGTCACAGAGGGGATAAACAGATGTTGGTACTTAGTGACCTCAGGTCGCCGTACATCGGAAGGGGAAAGAGAGAGAAGCCAAATGATTGGCTGGGACCCCAAAACGGAAGTGGGGCTCCCTTCCCCTCAGCGGAAGTAAATAGTAAAAAGTCAGTTTTTTGAGCAGGGTTCATAGCGGGCAGACGAACCCTAGCCATTTTACTCCGGGCTGAAGACAAATGATTAACTGAGACACGAAGGACTCCAACTCCTTCAAGCCAGTATTAAAAACAGAACAAAGTCTAGTAGCCCGTGAAAGAAGAAAATTCTCCAGTGGAACCCCGTCGAAAATAAGATAAGTAACTTTGGGGACATTTTTCCTTTACACCCAAATTTCGTTTACCACTCTCTCTCTCTCTCTCTCAATTTGAAGAAAGACAAAAGTCAAGAAGGACATTTATATTCGTGGACTGTCCAATTATATGTTTTGACACTGTGAACGTATATATATAAGTAGTAAAGGAATTTATGTATTTTCATTTTACCATGTGGTCTATGTTGTTACTTCATGCTTTCTTTTCAGCTTCTATTCGCCTTATGTTATCTTGCTTAGAATTGTCCTATTAATCCCAAAAATATCACACGGGAAACCGGAGTTGCCGACTCCTACAATATTAATATTATTACGACTAAAACCTATAGGCTCATTATCTTCCATTGTCTCGGGGAAGGAAGAAAGCGGCCTGGTGGGTGTGTGATAGTGTGAAATTTGGAACCCATTGCCAGGGGCGGTCAGTCTGGTCCTAAATTATTCCCTCACGTAATATGCCAGTTCTTATATGCCTGAGAGAAGAACTCTGAACAGGACTTATTCTGTAGGGGATCAAGTGCCAACCTGCCCCGTCTTCATTCGTGCGAAAATAAAGTCCCGTTTTGGGATTTTAGTCAATTTTGCGTCACAAGAGTCAAAACAACTTATTCTTTGATGAACATTCAAAATTGTTTTCTTTCAAGAATGTATTTAATTTTAACATTACTTAACTATCTTAAATTGAACGAATTTGTTAATGTTTACATAGATCTATTAATACTACAATTAAAAATCACTCCCCAGTTGTTTTGTTTTGCTTACACAACAAACATTGTCCCCATAAGATTGTTCTCACTCGTAATAGTTAAATAGTTATACAAAATTTCTTCACACTCCAAATGAATGAATTTGATTAAGACTAAACAAAACAGCAGAATTTCATGTATGAATCTCTACTTTTCTCTTAAAACATTTACGCTCGTACTAATAACCCACTTTCCTTCAAGAAAAGACTGAGTAACTTCTGTTTTTAACAGAATTTTCACGAAATTCAAATAAATGAGAAGATTTTAATTGGTAGATAAGTCTTGTATTTTTACTTAAACATTTTAAACTTTTGTCCGCTCTCCCTCTCTCTATATTACCGGCAGAGAGAGAGAGAGAGAGAGAGAGAGAGGGAGAGGGAGCGAGAAAGAGAAAGAGAGAGAAAAAGAGAATGAAGACGGATGAAAGGGACGCATACTTATTGGTAAAATATCAATACACCATGACAAATGTTTTATGAATATGTAAGGAGAGATAAATTGACAGCAAGAACATTACATGTTGCCATAGAAACAAATATTCATCCCTTCTTCTTTTTTTGAGAATGAAACTTATCCAAATTTGTATTTAGATTTTAAAAATCGTTATACAGAGACGGGGAATATAAGTTTACAGAGAGAGAGAGAGAGAGAAGAAGAAGAAGAAGAAGAAGAAGAAGAAGAAGAAGAAGAAGAAGAAGCATGTGTTAATGAGTAATCTTAATTTTTAACACCCGTCGAATTTCCACTGATTTATGATAATGTTTGCAATCAATGTCAGCATTAATTTACATCTGAAATAACAATATATTTCCAGCTTAGGGAAATTACCATGAGCTGCTTCACTCATTGCACTCAGTGGTTTAAGTTCACAGTGTATCGCTATTGTCTGAGACTCCCTACACAATACGCTTCATGACTCATCTTCAAATCAAGTTGCGTCCCAAAATTATGTGCCAAAAGAGCTTAATGAACGTGCGATGGTTCCCAACAATAATCGTGAAATTCACACACGTTTTTACACATGAAGAAGCAGCAAAACATCATTATTTATAATGATATTTATTAATTTATACATTGGGTACCTTTTATTTATGTATTTGGGTTAAAGTAAATTACTAGCAATGATTCTAATATAACACCAGTGTGTAGTCTCAGTAGAGTAATGCAATAGTGAAAAAGTGTTCGTCTGGACTAAGTACATTATACCTGAGAAATTTTCACTTTACAAATAATTCCCACTGATGGAAAGGAATCTAATATTTAAAAAAAATATACTGAATAAAAGGAATAAATGATCTAATCTTTACCATTTCTACCGGATTGAATAAAGACAGAAATATATCGAACTCATTAAATAAAAAAATGATATACAAAAATATATTAAATAAATTTACCACTTAAACTTAATAATATTAAGAGAAAAAAAAAAGATCTTAATATTTCTTTTTATTTTACATATCGAATAATTCAACTGGTAAAAACTACTTTCGTATTCATAGTATAATACATATAGTAATTATAATAATAAATTATGAAGAAGGAAAAAAAGTTATACACGTTGTGAATAAAATGCTATGCAGTCTAATCAAATAATACTCCATTAAATACTCAAAAGCATTCCCCATAATTGGGTTGGGAAAATATCCCATCATTTAAAATCTTGCAACATTTAAAGAATTGGATATGTTTGAAAGACAAAATATTTGCCCTTTGGTTTTTGTTTTTCTGTGTTGAATGCAACGCCAAAATTCCAGTACAAATTTTAGCCTTTTAGGTTTAGGTCAGGGGAATTGAACTCATTTAATTTGTTAAGTGTTTCGGGTTCGATTAATGAAGCAGCGCTTTTAGATTAAGTTTGTTACTTGCTAATTCCAATTTAGATTAAAATGTAGAATAAGATCTTAAAACAGAGTAGTTTTATAGCAGGTTTCTAATCAAACATTTCATGTGAAACAATTCAATATCCTAAGAGGTTGATAAAGCAGACACCATTAATGTCCACATCTCTTTTATTATAATCGGGGAGGTGCATGAGACCTAATTGTTAAAGGCATTTGAAATGGAATTGACAATACAAGTTCAAATCTAACTCCAACATATTGCATTCACTTCGCATTAACGACCTTGATTGAGGCATGTATTCATATATCTAAGCATATATTATTGAATAGAAAGCTTAATGTAGCCATTACTGTTGAAACATTTGATCTCAAGAGTTTCATCATAGGTCAGTCAGGGATCGCTATTGTTAGTGGTTTTCTTTAATGCAGCGATTTTATGTCACAAATAATATTGGACTTAACCAAGAAACACTACTACATTTAATTATCATGCTTACTGATAGATAATCTGCTAAATGTAATATCCAGATAAGTTCATAGTTTTATTCTACTTGTGTACTGTCGATAAAAGTTTAAAAACTTTATCTTAATTTTGCGAGTTCAGGACTAAGATCACTCATCGTTACAGTGGGCTACATTCCAGATTGGCCTTATTGCACTTGCACTTACTTTGTAGCTCGTTTGGCATTTAAGTATTCAAGCTCCTTGCAGATTTTGGATGTCTTGGAGAGAGTTGTCCAGTGAGGTTAATACATGTCACTGTCTACATCCAATCCCAATCAGTTGGTGATGGTGATAGTGGAGCAGAAACCTGGGTCTGACCCCAGAAAACTCAGCTCGTTGGTTAAGTTGCTTCAGAGTTGTACATATGGATGGGATAAGCAAAATATTGCTCTTCTTTGCAAGCAGTTTTAAGCGTGCCTTGTTGAAACCCATTGTATTGCTTGTAAAGCAGAAAAAACGATCCTTTTGATAATGTGCGTGTTATCTTCATAAATATGATCTACTGCAGTTGAGAATTACGTTAGTGTCTTCGTCAGAGATGGTAGAATCGTCCACACTGTCCAGAATTGTAATCTTGCCATGTCCGGCAAAGTATGAGATAATATTGGAGTCGAAAATTGATTAAACATCTCTAGTGGTTGTACTTTTTCTGAGCACACAGTCCGGACTATTTCATTGGCTTCCAAGAACCAGAACGTATTGTCCTTACCGAAGGAGACCCATACTTCAGTTTCCTTCCTCAGAATGCATGCCAGAGCCACTAATAGAACAACAACATGTATGTTTGATTGAACATCATTTTGTAACCATTCTGAGCAACGCGAGCGGCATGCAATATAATTCGCTTGTCGAGGTTTTCTGTGGCTGCACGATGATTGGGCTGCTCTTTCTATCCCCCATTAGCCGTCTTTTTAGACCTTTTATGCTCTTTGTTCTTGGTGTACCCTTCAAAGGTTTCGTATTTTAGCAGCCCCACACCAGGTCCAGTTGCGTAGTTTCATTACATTTAGGGAGTATGAAGGGCACAAAAACCTACTGTGTATACTGGTCAAAGAATTTACCTGTTGCAAGATTTACCATCTGAATGATGAGGCTCCACCTAGCACAGTGTTGCTTATTGGATGAACATTAGACTTCATATCTTCTAGAAAAGAGGGAAGATCAGTCTTGCCATCCAGCCGGATGAAATCGCTATCTGATGGTGAAAGGGAAGCCTTGTTTTCAAGTTGGACGAATGTCTGTATATTCCTCTCCGGGTTCTGGCATTGGATATGCAAACGAGAAAACTGGTTCAAGTCACTGTTGAGGGATTTCGTATGCTTCATGCCATTTCCAGGTGGTGGTTATACAAACTGATTGAAGTTTTACAGTTTGCTTCTGTGGATGGTATATTGTTTTTTTCTCTCCATAAGGCGTTATCTTTAAAACTTCTCAAACTGCAGCTGACCCTATTACTTTGCATGACGGAGGGCGTCTACTGCTAGCAGTTGGTGTGGTGTCCTTATTGTCAAGTAACAACAAATGTTAATTCTTATTTCTAAATGGATTCCTGAATTCCATCCTGATGAACATCGTCTATATATTTTTCAGGAAAGCAGTCTGCACACTTTCTAACCGCTCATGCTGCTTTGTGTCTTGAGATCTTTTTCCCAATGCATTTTGATCATGGAGCTGTTCAATAATTCAAGCAACATTTGGCTCAACCACCATCAATTGCCGTTAAGTGTTGAGTGGCTAAGTCAGGTCCACTGCACATCCGTCTTTGAAGATAGAATTGTTCTGTTAGTGGGCCTAATCGACGGACACTGCGATAAACGGACGGGAAAGTTCCCGGCCCTTAATTTCTGGACATTTTCTGTGTTTGTCCTCGGCAGTTCCACCATATTCCAGGGCATAGAAACACATTGCTTCTTCTCTCTGGGACTCTACGTACATTACAATTGGCACTTGCTTTAGAGAACTCACGAAAACCAGGATTATAACATCCAGTCGTTGGATAGTTTCCAAGTTGTAGAACTGGTACAAATTTCCGAACTCCAGCTGTTCATTGCGAGCGTCATCTAAATAGTCAATGTTCATATTATATGTACTCTCGCAGGTTGACTGTTTTTGCCACTTAATGTGCCCTCCTGGTTTTTCCAACATGGATGTCCTCAGGAAGACATCTGCTATTCCGGCATTGGTGATGTCTGACTGAACTGGTGCATACACACCTCTGATTTGTTGCTGCCAGTCACCCCGGATCTTCAATTCTGAAGTCAGCCTAAGAAGTCTACAGACTTCTCTTCACCATAGTCCTGTGGTGACTTCTACAGGATTTCTTTTGCCAAAGCAAACAGCGGTTGGTCAAATGTGAACACTGGCTAGGGTTTAGATGTTCCACTGCATTCCTGACATCTATGGAGTTTTGGTCACAACGACGGTGGGAGCAATCTTAAGGAAGAGTGGGAGCAGTATATTGCAACAGATGACTCAAATGGTTGTCATGACTTGCTGCTTTGCATGCTATACAGTCCATTAACTGTTTTTAACTGTGGAAAGACTCGAGTGTGTTATAGCCAGAGATGCTCTCTTTCAAGAAGTTTCTTGAAGCAGCCGTTTTTTCTTGAGGAAACAGCATTCCCATGGAATGACTGATTTACCGTGAGTGAACTGGTCTTAGAATCGATATTATCAACAACGACACTCGTGATTTCTGCCTCTCACCATGGATGGGTACATTACTCATTCCTGTTAAGAGAAGAGACAAGCACTGTTATCGAGTAGAAAGGGACAGGATCAGATTATACGAGATAAATATTCACATGCGTGCCAACCTGTCGGCGATCTTCCTCTTGCTCGTGTGTGCAAGTAGCATCAACCCAATGTAGGTTGGAAGTGGCATCTCTCGTGCGGTGGCGCGTCTGACTGGGCGGAACTCTGTGTCTGTAGTATCCCGTTGATGCGTTACGTTATTCAACCCAAGAAGCTTGGCGATGGTCAGTGTCACGAGTGGTGTGTTGGCATGTTTTCAGTTTGGTTTTTGATATTGAAATATTGCAAGATCAAAGTGACCAAGGCCAGCTGAATGTTAGGCATGGAATCCCGTTGGTATTCTGCAGCAAACCTGTTGAACACCTTGGAATCTATGATGATTTGGTATCTCAGAATCTGAGCAGCATGCTCACCAGGTGAACAACATCAAGCCTTTTCTACAGGACTATCAAATCATCATAGAATATATGCAGGATATCGCACCCTTGAAGCTATGCACACATTTTAGGAAAGTACGAAGATAGTTTGTTTAACACAAATCCTATGCATTATGCTTAATTCTCAGCTGTTCGATTCTTGATTTTTTATAACTACACCAATTCAACAAATTTGAAGACCAGAGGCGTCTTACTATAGGTGGGAGCTACTTCAACAAATACCACCTGCTTTGGGAAAGCAAGATCTGCTATTGCGTGTTCATTGTCGATTCCTTTGCTTGCTAGTGACTTATTATTAGGTGCGTGATTGTACAACTTCAGGAGACGATTTCGATGGTATATACCTTCCTATGCAATCATGTCTTCAGTGGTCTTTTACGTCAAGAATTCCATGTCTTCCAGAATCAGTGCGCACGATCTGAATGGCGGGTCAATTAGGAATGTCACAGCTTCATGAAGATCAGTACTATTAGTAGCTTCTCCAAAGAAGAGGCTTTTCACTTCTTGGTGTTTCGGCTAAGTACATGATAGTGATATGGGCAAGAACTCCTTCTTCATCGTTGGCTATTTTCAGATTGTTTTTCTCAGCTTGTTTAAGTCGATCTCAACCAAGCAGACACTGTGCTATTGGACACTTCTGATGCTCAATGCTTCTTCAACGGCATTGTCTTCATCTAACCGACTCAACGGAAAAGAGTTGGACAACAATGAATATTCTTAAGTGTCCTGTGAGTTGGCTGTAGTCGCCCCTCTTTTGGCATCTATACTAGTTCGGACTTTCATGTAAATCCGGTGTCGTTTCTTGGAATATGAAACATAATGACCTTTCTGCTTCAGTTGCTAGCAGGGCTGAGGATGACTAAGCTGCTTCTGCACCACGAGGCACAGTAAGTTTGATCTTTTCAACATGTTTTTTGAAATGGAAAATGATAAATTCATCTGAAAAGAGTTTTTAGAATCCAAGTAAATTAGGACATGTTCCATTGAGAGTTGTTTCTCGTTGTTATTATGCTAATCTAAGAATAATTCAATAAATCGATAAGATTCTAAAAGCACACTGCTACCTTTCTTTGTTTTAAGGTTCTAGCTTACATTAGGAACAATATGAAACATTATGGTTGCATAGTATGGCAGATTCCAAGTAATGATTTTTAATACACATTACTCAGTACATGTTATTTACCTAGAGATTAGTCTTTCTCAAGAGGCACGTGGCGGCTATTTTTGGAAAATGGCTACCACGATTGAAAAGTGACAGTTGAACGATGGCTATACATCAAAATTTTTATATCTACCTCGATGCCAAAATTGATGGGTGTTTTTTTATGAAATATGTATTATATTTTTTAATATCCAATGTAAATCTCCACACACTTTTACGAGGTTGAGTCAAAAGTTTTACAACATTTCCATATGTGCTAGTTTACGTCGCGTATATCTCGCGAATGGGGCAATACTGCTGTACGAAATATATACTGCAGTTTGTAGTATCGTGGCAGTAAGTGCACTGAAAGGTTAGGCATTGCTTTTATTCGTGTGTGATTTGAAAAGAACAGATACGAACGAGCAATATAGTCTAAATCACGAATTTATGCTTAACGAATTGAAACAGGGTTATAACACCGCGGATAACCAAAATATTTGTTGTACGAGACGCACTTGATCAAAATACAGTAAGTAGATGGTTCATTTCATTCACTCAGGTTTCGAGAAAGTCAACAATCAGTTAAGATCATGTAGGGCTAAAACCGTTGAATTCGAGGCCGATATCCATGCCATAGAAATATATGTTGCATTTAGCACTCGGAAAATATCTCTTGATCTTGGCATTTACAAGCCTTGTGATTTATCACCTCCAAGAAATCGACAAAAACATCCGCACCAGACGAATTGTGACTCATGTTACCAAATTATGGCTAAACATTTGGCTCAGCCTAACATAATCGTGTAAGATATTTAGTTTATTGTCGGATTAGTTATAAGTCTCATCATTTATCAATGAGGATTGCAAAATTTTAAAAAAATCATGAACAACTGCTATTCTACTTAGAATAAATGAAAGATAAATAAATGGTCATAAAACCAGTTTGCTAAACAATATGTTTCGGCTTCTTATTTAATTAGGATTTTTTTCATCAGTTAAATTTGAAATTAATTCCTAAAACAATCCATAACATGTATCCTATTGAACAAATGAAACGTATGTTTCCTGATATTCATTTCTTACTTTGTGAAAATTTCAGTGATTCAGCTGAATATTTTTATCACTGCAAAAATTTAGACTTTTGTTTTCAACTTTATGTTTATATTCACAAAATTTCGGCCGACAAATCCTTCGGAAAATTGACCTGTTCTGTAGATCATGTATAGACAAGAAAACAATATAGGAATCCAATAATCAAATAGGCTCGATGAAATAAAAAAGAAAAGAATTGCAATATGAGCAGAGGTTAAAAAAATTGTACTTAATAGTCGTGAGTAGAATCCCAAGGGTTAATAGAGACTTTGGTTTTATAAGTCCTAAATATTCTTTCTGACTTGTCCTATACGACCTGACTTGTCCTATACGACCTATGACTCAACGGATATTGGCGTTTAGTTTAGATCTGATTCTAAGTGAAATCATATAGAGGTTGCAGATTCATTCCCAACCTAAGTTAAATAACAAGCAATACTTACTATAGATAAAAACTTGTACCCGGTCATGGGTAACGAAATGAAAGCAATCGACCCCCATGGATTAAATAAAGAGTTAGATACGGAATCACTAATATATGAAATAAAAATGTTAATACCAAATCTGAAGTTATTGGTGGACCTATTCCCCCAGGGTTGAGTACTTTGGTGATGGAATTAACGGCTGCCACTCGCGTAATTCAAAGATATTCGTATCAATTAAACACTCTGGTATCCCATTTGGCAAAACGTAAACAAGCAAAAGCTACTACATAATGCCTTATTATTCCCGAACTGACGTATATCGACTGTTGACTGTGCAGTGTTATATTAAGCCTAACGGGTTTCGATATCATCTTAAAGCTTCGTGCGTGTCTCGCCACATTGATGAATTGTGATACAACGACACACTCTGTTTGTGGATGACTATATATATATATATATATTGATAACAATGATCCAAGAGTAAGGAGAGATTTATTGAGAGGTCGACACTATAGCATTTCGGTACAACTGAACCATCATCAGGACCATGAGGGGTGATATAAGCGATTTTAAGTGAACGATGGATGTTTAAAAATACCAAAACCTAGGGGAAATTTTTTTAAAATAAGAAAAAGTTGGCCGTTTAATTGGCAAATTAGCGTTTGTTGTTTTAAATTACGTCATTTGGCTTATATATATATATATATATATATATATATATATATATATATATATATATATATTAAAGTAGCCAACCGAATCGAAGGCTTCCTTAAAATAACTACAACACCGAGGTGCAGGGGAGAGCATTACTCCGTTTCCTTAATTGCTTCACTTACTTTTGATCCGTACCTTTTTTTGTTGTGTTAAGCAAGGAGGCGTCAAGTGACATATTTAGAACCTTTGGTATGACTCAACCTGGAATTAAACGCTGGACGATTGTCGAACACTCTACCTACAATGCTAATGGGCCATATATATATATATATATATATATATATATATATATATATATATATATATATATATATATACGTGGGACATTCAATAAGTTTCTAAACATTTCTGTATATGCATTTAAATTGTTGTAGACTCTTGAAATACAGTATGTTATTGCTATAGAGCTTATGAGATGACTGAACGATTTTTATGATTTCAGGTTCAAATGAACACCTGTAACAAGAATTGGAATACACCCTAGTAAAATCTCATTGTCACAGCTGGTGAATTTCAAAAATGCAGTGAGGACTTTAGAAGAATGATATGCAATAAAATTCATTTTTAAACTTGGAAGAAATGCCACAGAAATGTACGGAATGCTTCACACTGTTTTTCGACCATCATGCATAAATCGAGGATCCGTTTTGGAGTGGCATAAGAGATTCAAGGAAGGCAGGGAGTCTCTGATTGATGATGAGAGGTGTGGGAGGAGTAAGGAAGTTAATAGACAAGAGTTGATTGCCCAAAGGTTTAGGGTTACTAGGTTGAGGTTTTAAGGGAGATCAGGAACGGATTCCCTTGGAAGAGGCCTGCACTCTTCAAATCGGGTCAGTGGCATTTCCACCAGGACAATGCACTAATCCACAACTCCATCCTTGTCACAGCCTATTAGGATGGGCATCAAGACAGTTCCTCGCCCTCCCTATAGTCCAGACCTTGCTACCTGTGACTTTTAGTTATTCCCTTAGGTCGGAGGCTGTCGTTATGAGACAAGTGAGGAGATGAAAGAGGCTGTGATGAAGGTCATTTACACCCTCACACAAGAGGACTTCGATGGGCCTTCCAGAAGTTGTTGGAACGGTACAACAAGTGCATTGCAGCCGGAGGAGATTACTTCGAAGGAGACTCTAGTTTCATGTGTGTACTATCAATAAAAGGATTTTAATCTATAATCATTTTGTATTGCTAAAATCTTTCTTATTTTAATTATGCTCTTTTGGCTTCATCGTGGAATTAGAGTTATAAAACTAATCGCATATACCATTGCTGATATGTCATGTTCTATTCTCTGACATCCTTCAATCTGAAAGGAATTCAGTCCATTTTATGAAGCTTTTTTAATGAAACAAGTTATTACTAACTGCTAAATAAAATCCAGAACAGAGTTTAAATCGGTATCAACTACTTGTTTCTATATTAACGAGATTATTGAGGCCGACTATATGGTGTCATATTGCTTACTTAACCTTGCACTGAAATATCTAAAGCCTATCAGCTGGTTTGTTTTTTGCATTGATCTGATAGCATCTAGAAGAGCAGCATCACGTGATGTTTTCAATTCACTTGTGTTGAAACTTGGAACATAGACTAAAGTGACAGATAATGATTACATAAAAGATTAAGAAGTTTCATAATGAAATCACCGATGCAACTCATCTCCTCTAACTAGGTCATTAGTCCACATGGCGAGAAAAAAAATCACCGTCAAATTTCTCTTTTTAGTTTATCATTATCGAAGGCTATGAATCCTAATAAGTATTTAGCGAGATAATCAAAATACCAAAACATATATTTTAGGGTGTCCATTTTATCAATACTTAGATGCTGCAATCATTTGGTGACAAGAGCTGCTAAAATCTATGAACGGGTTGTGTTGTCATAATCCAAAAGTGTTGTTACATACAAACAAACACTATTAGGATTCATAGCCTTCGAGATTGAGTTAAAATTTTGATTTTGCTCTTTATTTTGTTTTGTTCCTCAATCAAATGAACATTTATTTGCTTCAAGGAAATAATCAGTCAGGCTTGAAACGACGATATTTACGGCACATTTTCAAGCACTTTCTCAACAAATTGTATGAGCTGTACTGCTTTCAGTTGGGTTACTTAATCATAAGAAAATCCACCGAAATCAATCTCAGTCTGTAAAATATGATATCGCCGTTAACGTAAATCTCCTGCGGCCAATGTTCCGATTAGTTACTAAATGAATTGTTAGGGATAAAGATATAACTAAAATACGATTATTTTACAGTTCTTCATACACCCGTCAATTCATACCTATACATGAAACATTCGATCAATAAGGTAAACTTTGCCTTTAAAGTTACCAATAATAAGCACTGATTTTAATTGTCCATTATTCAAAGAAATCAATACGGATTTGACCGTTCATGTCCGGGAAATCTGTCACTAAATCCTTTGCAGACCTCTGCCTCCGGAACTTTTAATTTACCGGAGATTCAGTTGTGCCAAACCAATGATAAGCGCATTCGTAAATTATTATGACCAAAACATACTTCTCTGTTCACATTGGTCTGTAGATTTCACAAGATATGAAATTCACTAATAATTTGATGTCTTACCTTTTTTCAAGATGGAGGCTCTCTGATTTTCTGCCATCTTAGATAGCCTTAAAAAAGAAATAACTATCATAACTTTAAATAATTTTTGCTATAGATTAATTGAAAATAATGCAGAGTTTACTTTTTAAACATCTTACTTTAATGAAAAGTATCTTCTTTTTTAAATGAACTTCGCGTGTGCGTGTATATATATATATATATATATAATTCTACTCCTTATGAGTTTATTTTACTATCTTGCATATCTTAATCGTGTTAATACTTTGATTTGTGAGATAGGATATAAGTAGCAAAAACGCTCCGAGCATATTTATGTAGCTCCCATCATTTTTTTTCCTGTGAGAGTCCATATGGTACATCCATATTATAACACACATAGACCCGTTTTGGAAGACATATTATTTTATTTTATCTGGTGATCTGATTACCATACGATCAGTAACATTTCACGTAGATGTCAATATTCCTGGTGCATACAGCAAGTTATGAAACAGGGATTCGACTTGGGCAGTTGTATTTACAAGAAGCGTAATGAGTGTCTGTGATAGTTTCATCGGAATATCGTCCGCGTTTTGTCTTTTTTATATAAAACAATTTTCATTTATTAGATCTCTATATATTCATAGGCAGATAATCAACTTTTTATAGTGCTATTTGAAATATATTTGCAATATATCAGCTGCTCGGAACAGACATCGACACACGACTAAGAAAGGCATGTGCAGCTATCAATAGGCTATCGGAGAACAGACCTGACCGATAAAATGAAACGCAGTTTCTTCCAAGCAGCAATCGTGTCGATATTGCTATATGGATAGACTACATGAACGTTTAAGAAACCGATGGAGAAAAAGCTTGACGGCAATTACACAAGAATGCTGCAAGCAATATTTAAAAAGGCCTGGAGGCAACACCCTACAAAGCAGCAGCTGTACGGACACCTACCACCCATCACGAAAACTATCCAAGTTAGACGAACAAGACATGCAGGTCACTGCAGGAGAAGTAGGAAAGAGCTCATAATTGATGAACTCCTATGAACCCCTTCATGTGGCTGAGAAAAGGCCGGGCGACTAGCTCGAATCTACATATAGCAGCTCTGGGAAGATACGGAGTGAAACCATGAAGATCTGCCGGAAGCGATGAACGCCAGGAAAGGTTGGCGAGAGAGCGCCAGAGATATCCTTGCATATGGCACGACAAGATGATGATGACGATATGAAAGAAGTCGGTGTAACCATTGGGTGAGCGAACCTGTGCTCTCTTGTTTATGTAAAGAATCATTACTCAAATAAAAGTTTATTTGGAAATCCCATTAACTATTAGACTTTTCCCTATCTTTCCCTCTATATAGAATCAAAGGACTTGAAGAAATCTACAAAGAATTTTGTTGCCTCTAATGTTTTTTGCTCGCAATCCTTCGATGATTCAACGGATAGTCACTACGAGCGAGATTGTGGTTCAATTTTTTTAAAGAATTTTCTCGATTTCAAGTCGGATACAGAGGAGAAGAAGTGCATTTTAAACCTCAGCAAATATGGCAGTAAATATTACGCCTCTATAGTTCTTAGTAATTTTGAGGCCGCCTTTCTTTTGGAAGGATATAGATTTTTTTCCATTTCGGTATTTTCTTTTGGGTGTAGACAGCGTTACATTATGGAAGGAATCTGACAGCAAATTTTCTTCTCTTTTATACGCCAAAATATATTTTGATGATGCGCTTAACTTATTTGCTTATAATTTTTGTTACTATTTCGTTAAGTTCATCTTCAATAAACTGTTCTAGGCTGAGGTCCAGTTGGCTAGTAAAAACATTTTCATTTAGATTATTAGTAATTTCAGGAGACTATCTGAGCCGATTCTTGAAATTTTCTTTCCGCTTCTGAAGTTTTTCTTCTGGGCTGGCAGCTTTTAGTTTTGCTCTTGAGGTTCTTCTCCGTCCGATATCTCTATTAACTGCCAGTCATGCTAATCATAAATATGTATGTTCAAACCGAATGATTGAATTTCTTGATTTGAAATTGAATGTATACTAGTTGATATTTTGGATATGATTTACTTTATTCTGTTTTAAGTTTTAAGTTTCTGCGCATTACCATAACTTTTTTTTAATATCATCGTCATCATGTCGGGCCGCTAGCACGGATTTCCCTGACCGTCTCTCATCATTTCTCCCTATCGTTCATCGCCTCCGGCAGGTCTTCAAGGCAACATCCCGTATCCTCACATAGCTGCTGTATGTATGTTCGAGCTGGTCGTCCAACTTTTGCTAGGCCATATTTGGGGGTCCATAGGAGTACATCATTTATGAGCTCGTCTCTGCTTCTCCAGCAGTGTTCTGCATGTGTGGTTCGTCTAACATTGATAGTTTTCGTGATGGGAGGCAGGTGGCCGTATTGTTGGTGCCTTGTAGGGTGTTCTTCAATATTGCTCGCAACATGCTTTTGGGTTTTTCCCTAAATTCTGGTGATCTATACCTTTGGGTCTTATATATATATATATATATATATATATATATATATATTTGAGTAATATTTGCTCTTAATTTATGTTTTTGCAAACGACGAATGTGACTATAACCGTATTCTCATGAAAACTGCATTAGAGGTCAGATTCGGTGCTTAAAAAATTAACGAAAAATCATTAATATTTCCTCAAGTATCTGATAATCGATTCATATCAGGAAACTGATTGCCAAGCCTCCGGGATTTTGCCAACCGGGATGTGCCATGCTTTTATCATTTTTTGAATGATATTAATCATCTTCCTGCATTTGAAATTGTACACACGCGCTTGTGTGTGCATACACGAACGTGTGTGTATGTGCGTGTACGTGTGTACAAATTTAAAAAAAAATATATTCAGATGACTGCACGTGCATGTGCCGGCTTTTCTGTTTCATCTCTAAGCTGTCTTTCTTTAAGAGTGTTTGATTAATCAAGTTTAAATGAAAAGGGATCTATTTGTAACTGATCATTTGTGCCACGTGAATGTCTTCATCAACCAAATTATTTTTCCAGTTTTCTTTAAAAATATATTATGAGGGGTTTATCTATCCAATGTTTATTTTCAATTCATTTTTTTACTTTAATATTTATTTATATAGGATTGCTGAAAGCTCGAGATATATAAAGAAATAAACACCTTTAAAGTATGATTTACTGTAGCATAACGTTTCTATGAAGTTATTAGCTTCAATTGATTGTGCAGTGAATTTCATATAGATGAGATGGTTTGAAAATTGACATTCAAGTCTATTTTCTCCTTGAAATCGGATGCCACCCATTGGAACTAGATTAAGATATCTATGTAAATGTCTTATTATAAAATATATTACTCACAATCGTGATAAATATTATTCATTTCAGTCTGTATACATATAGTAAAGAATAAAATTAACTTAATGTTTAAGGGAAATTAACATAAAATAAAAACGACTATGGTCGCATCTGAAAGAATACCTCTTAATTATCTTCTGGTATTTGTATGAATTATTTGTGTGAATGAATATGTTTATTTATTCTTGTGTGTATTTTTGTGCTCGTATGAGATATCATTTACTAAATTAAAGCATAACGTCTCAGTTGATTAAATTAGAAGCAATGCTGAAAAGCTTTAGAACCATTATTCAAACAAAACTAGATTTATTTAAATATTCTTAAAATCACATATTTTCTCAGAGAAAAAATCTCATTGTTTGTGCAATTTGATTACCATGAAAAATTACCAGTGAAAATTCAGATTAATTTTGATCGCTCTAGTAAGCAAAGCTGGAAACAATTCAAATATCACGCTTGTTAGATTTCCGAAGCCAGTCTAATATTTTCTGTGCATGCATGCGCCATACAATGGTTGCCATATTGCTTTTGTATTATTTCATGATAATTTACACAAGCCGAGTATAACATTTATTTCCGCATTAAAAAATCTGTACAAATCGAAGCGCAAGAAGGACCTAATTATTTCTTCGAACGGATGATAATTCATTATTTTCCTGGGGCGAATTTGTTCGAGAGATGGAATTAAAAGTATTCTTAAGAAATTAACAAAAATTTTATAAGTGAATTTACAATTTAAATTATTTGAAGATCTCCGGTTGCCTCGTAGAAAAAAGTACATAGGTGTATATGCTATGAAGAAATAAACGAATGAGAGGTTAGAAAAATATCACACACACACACACACACACACACACACACACACACACACACACACACACACACACAGTATAACTGTTTTATAAAACTTGCAAAATTTAAATGAATATATTGTCAAATTGCTGTTATTATTTTATGTCATGATTATTTCCGATAGCAATGAATATCTTGGGTATTATATCCTTATTTTGAAAATTATCAAAACGTGGAAAATCAGTTCAAAGATCACGAATATATTGATTCAAATACTTTCGAACGATTCTTCTTACTTTTCATACTGTGTTTATTTATGGAACTTTTTATAAAAAAAAAAAAACAACAACTATTCTACATAAATATTGGTTCATAAGTACATTTTGAGTGACTGAGTATGTTTTGCTGTTGCAAAAAAAATATTAAAAGGTAAAACAAGCAAATTATTTTATCCTCAAATAATTCAAGAAAACTTCCAAAATACTTTTAAAAATTGACAAAGTTCGATAAATTATGAACAAATGAAACATCTTAAATGGAGTCGTCTTAAAAGTTAAATCCCAGAAAGAAAAAAAAAATGGATATTAATAAATTTAATTAATCAAAATTCTTTTGATAAATATTGTATTTAAAAAATGTTAGTACATTTTAATTTAGTGCATTGTGCAAATGGTGAAGTGATGTTCAAAATGTTTTGCGAGATAAATGATTATATGATGTTATATTTTTGACCGCGAATTTTGTTATTTTATAAAAGCAATCAACACATTTTCTCTTTCTCTTTCTCTTTCTCTTTCTCTCTCTCTCTCTCTCTCTCTCTCTCTCTCTCTCTCTCTCTCCGTGCTGTTTCTGTGCGTTCAAGAAGACGTTGTGAATGTGCGTATGGATGCCTTTTATTCGAAATTCTTTTCAAGTTTGCGTTTATAAATATATTTTTTAAATTATTTATTCATTGATTTTGAAGGTGTGTGCGACATAATTTTATTTTGTTTTATTTTGGAAATCCCATCACAAATGAGTGACCAATTTACAAGATTAAAATTAATTGTAAAACATCGACTTTAATTAGTGAATTTATGTGATGATGTGTAAAACGTTATTCGTTTTAAATATTTTAATCTTATATTACACATATCTTATTATTTGAATTAATTATTGAATTATTTTTTTTAAATATAAGTTTATGGGGATAATTTCATGGCTTTTAATTCTTTGAATATCTGTTTTCTGTGACTTATGCATATATTATTATATAAAACGTGTAGTTTAATTTCATTAAAAATCCTATTAATATGAGTACTTTTAAAATATTTACTGTTTAGTTGATACTATCTTGTATTCTATCTGAAAAAAATGTTACTTTATTGTTACATTGCACCTAACAATTATGGAAACGATTATTTTGTTTCATTAATCAACACGGGAAAATGAAATACTTATAGACTTATCTCTTGGGAAAATATACTTAACTTCTAAACCCCAGTTTCGACAAATCGAAAATCATCTTGTGAACGCCGTAAACCATAAAATCAACGATGTGATAAAAATCCAAAAATATTGTATTAAGCAATACTCCATAATCTAGGCATTTCTTTTTATTCTTCTAAAATTTTAAATTAGGTATTGTTCCAAAAGTATTTTGGTAGGCATTTTTCGATTTAAAGAAGAGTTAACAAGGTAATTCTTAATTTATACATTTTTAAATGCAAGTTTTAAAATTAAATATTGGTATGTTGATAAACTTTTTAAAAATATTGAAGTGTTTTTCTACGGATTTAACGGAAACTGCCGTTAGATTGTGAAACAAATTTTCATACATGACAATATACTTACACAAGTTTTGAAATGAAGTAGCTCCAGGCCTTGGTCACTTTTTAAATAAAATATGATTTACTCGAGATAAAAAAAAAATAGACACTTACATACAAAACTTTAAAACAGGAGGATCACACACACACACACACACACACACACACACACACACACACACACACACACACACACACACACACATATATATATATATATATGTATGTGTGTGTTTGTGTGTGTGTGCGTATGTGTGTGTTAAGATGTGTGATGTGGCTACCAAGGTATTTTACTTGATCTAGAAATTTTAGAAACCTACTTCATAGGGTACAAATTTCATAAGATCTTTTGTTATCTTGAATGAAAAGTTTGTTTAGAACAAATATTACGAAGTCTTTTCTTGGAAGAAAAAAAGATATCAGAGCGTAAATATTCTCCAATATTTATCTTAGAAGAAAAAGAATCATGATTTCAATATAGCAATTTACATAGTCTTATTCTAGTTAATATATCTTGCGTATTTAAAGTATGTTTTTCTGGGGATGTCATTATCTTGGGAAGAAATAATATGAACAGATATGTAAACCGATGCTGCTGAAGACAATATCAGCAGTGGAAGATAGTAATGTTAGGATGAACATATCTAAAATGAACAAAATATGATCGTTCAATTCAAAATAATTTAGTGATACTGAAATTAAAAGGAAACTTGAAAGAACAGAAAATTAGATTTTCACTCCAGAAAAATAAAGTTAAAATTTTAAGCAGATTTACTCAATGAATATGTAAAGCTATTGAATATTGGTTTTATTCATAAACACAAATTTACATGAATTTTTTCTTGATTTTTCAATAATTCTAAATGGTTAACATCTATTTTTTAACAATATAAGGGGGAAATATCTTTATAATTATTCTGGATTTTGATATGTAACATTTAGTGTAGCAAGTCAAATCTTGTCAGCGAAATCGCAACGACATTTTAAAAGAGCACGTCAGCGCTTATTGATTAATAAATGCAAAGAGAAAAAAACCTAGAAGTCAAGAACCGATACAAAAAATACAGGTTCTCTCTCTTTTTGCACACTTTTTTCTTTATGTAAATTACTTGATTTTCCATATATATATATATATATATATATATATATATATATATATATATATATATATATATGAAAAGTGTTTAAATTGATGAATAAAATACACTTCTGTAAATTTAAAGATTTTATTGTTTTCACTTAAATGAAAAATTTGTAGGTGATTAATGAATATTCATATATCTTTTCTAATAAAAAAAGATAATAAAGTTAAAATATAATATGTTCCGAATAATATATAAAATAAATCAGTGAATAGCTGTTTGTATTTTTTTAAATTTAAATAATATGCGTAAAAGATATTTGTATGAGTATGTCACTACTTTGAAGGTGAAGCATAATAACGTGGTAAAATCTAAGAATAAAATTATAATTAGTAACAAGTTCTGTAATATTAGTAAGAGAATATCTACCAATAAAAAATGTAAACAGGAAATTTTCGCTCGTTAAAAATTATTGAACGATGTTAAAATTAAATACATCTTGAAGGAACAGAATGTTAGGTTTTTACTCAAGAGAAATGAAGATGAAAGTTGATTAAAAGTACAAATCAATCTAAATCGACGGAAGTTGATTGATTTTTCTATGACTTTAATTAGTTAAAATGTATTTTTAACAATCTAAGAGGGAAAAGATTTTAAAATTCTTTTTGGGTTTTCATCCTTTGAAATTTTCGCTTCAAGTCAAAAATTGTCGTCTGGAAATTCTCTAGAAAAATGTAAGAAGTGTACGTGAGAGCCGATAAATAAATTAATGCCAAAAGTACACATAAAAAGATTACAAATTCACGATTTTTTTTTTTTTTTGGCTGTGGCACGATTGTGGACATTTGTTCTGTGGGTATTGGTGTGGGTGTGAATGAGTTCCAGTCAGAAGATTCCTTTTTCTCTTATGGCGTGAAACCCACACAAAGGACTTGCACGCAAGATTTCTTACGAGACCGGAAGACGCGAAAAGCAAGGTCCCAGAGCAATGAACAGAGAGGGAAAAGCCACGGCCAGAGAGAGGCGGCTGCTGAAGCGAGTAGTTGGGACTTTTGGACCCAGAAGCCAGGTCAGCCAGCTTGAGAGGATGAATCAAAAGCTGTGTGGTAATTTTGTTCGGGTACACGCCCATTATAGCCACGGAAATGCGAGAAAAGTGCCAAAACTTCTCCCCTCTTTTACTTAGGCCTAACCTAAGTCCGTTATTGTTTGTTCTTCTTTCTTCCACTCTCAGTTATGTATGTTATATCAGTTGCATATTTGTAAAATATGTGAAATGCCCTCGGTCGGAGATGAGATGAACCACCAGATGGTCGAATGATCATGAGCTTAAATAAGAAGTTGAGATAGGGGGGGGACCAGCCGTGTCGGGTATATTGTCATATTTGCACAAAATTAAGTTTGTTTTATTTGGAAAATCAGCTGATTTTCATTAAATATTCTACCTCTGGACATTAGTAGGTTAGCCTTAGCAAAGAATCAATGATTTTTGTGACTGTTTTTCGTATGTGCAATCATCAGACCATCTTCTAACGAGAAACTGATTGTCTCCGAGTGCCGTTAAGTCTGCGGGTACACGTCATCCTAACTTAGATTTAAATGTGTTCTATCACCGATTTGTATCACTATATTGATAATTATAGCATAATTCATCAAGAAAAATAAATCTTATACATATGGGGAAAGAGAGAGAGAGACAGAGAGAGAGACAGAGAGAGAGAGAGAGAGAGAGAGAGAGAGAGTGTGTGTGTGTGTGTGTGTCTGTGTGTGTGTGTGTGTCTGTGTGTGTGTGTCTGTGTGTGTGAGATTGTTCTCTCGCGTGCCAAAATATTCCAAGAAGAATGATTACTTGGACTTGTAACAGTTAAAAAGGGAATGTAATTCTGGCTGTGAATGTGTGACATACATGAAAGACGATTAGTATTTTCCAATGCGATCATATACTGAATATTGGGCCCATCTATTTCCGAGGTTTACGTGGCTATTGTAACAATGATATCATAGAAAGATGAGAATTCGGGAAAAATGTCAGCAACACATAATATGGTCAAAGTACACCGATGAAGTCCACACATAGCCAAAGGCAACCGAAATGTTTACCATCCAACAAAGGGGAATATTACCTCGTATCACATCTAAGTTCAACGTGATTGATGTTTAAGTAAAAGCAGTTAACAAAGACAGCATTCCATGGCGTTTTATAGTCGTCAACTAACCAGTAGACATTATTTACATCATAGTAACGGTTACAGAATCTAAATTGGTCCATAGAAATATGGACTTTGAATCGTGAAAGACTGATGTTATGTCACCTGCCAAGAGAAGTTATGATGCCAGCCCTTTCTGGTAGACAATCCAACTCACTGATCAATGAGAACATATCAGGCATACCTATCAGCAGGGATATGTGCAAGATGATTATGCCTCTGTAATAATATAAATTCTGACTTTTTCATTTCCCCCAATAATATGTGTGACACACGCAGATTTTCCTGCAGTCAATTTGACCCCATTAATATCAACCGATTCCACAGAGATGAGTGATTTTCTGTTAGATAACCCAATCGTTCAGGGTAAACACCAAACTGGTTCTAAGAAGACCAAGTTTACATCTATGTATTCTATTGTCTTTAGCACATTTAAATATCATTGATCATGTACGGGGTATTAAAAATCCTCTGTAGTCAACTCCATCTGATGAAACTCAGTAATAAACAGGCCTTGAACCCTATTGCATGGATACCTTAATGCTATGAATCCATCTCCACAAATAATCAATGCCATGTACTGTGGCCTCCACCATCTAGGCAAAGGGTGCAGCTGTATATTATTAGATTTGTCATAGATTTTTGTTTTCTCTTTGATTTATACATGTGATTCAGTCCAACTGATAGTGTATGTATTTAACCAACTTCGTCACAAGCAGGATACGATGAGGGTGCCTCTGGTGGTTAGCAAGCTGGACTAGCAAGCCTACACGAGTGAGTTCGAGTCTCATTGGGTGCCCATTTCATATGGCCTTGTGCCACATCTAAGCAAAAAGCTTAGTAAATTACCACAAGCAGGATACGATATGAGATTAAATATTTAAGCGGAGTAAAGCTGCTCCAAATTCAGAGTTGTCCTTCTCCTAAAGTGACGATTTTCCAGGGTTAAAAAGACTAATATAAACTCATAGTTGTGTAGTGATATTAAATATATTGATGGCTTAAACATTTACCATGCTATTTTGAATATATCTTTATTCATATATGCGAACACATTTCTCTTACTAATTATATGACTATTTTTAACAGACTCACTATATATTCACTTTTTACCATATTCCTCCATTTCTCTAAACGCTGATATTTATTTTTAAGTAAATAATATCTTCTCGCGCGTTAGAGATTCTTCAAACATGTCAGGCCATATCGAGAGAAAAAATCACTACGGAATATTATTAACTGCAATTTTGTAATTAAATCCCAGCTCCAAGAAGGTTAGAATAGAAAGCAATGTTTTTGAGGTATTTTAACTGTTTCTTTTAAAATTGGGTAAAACAAGATTTGGAATGTGTCAGCATGTCATAAGACCCACTGAATTCCGTTATCCAAACAATTGCATGCAATATGTTAACAATGCACACAAAATGAAGATACATTTCTCAAATTTATATATCTTATCTTTACGTCAAACTAATAAAAACATGCAAACATCTTTATAAAGATAGATGTATGGATGTATGTTTATATAAATAAGTATGTGTTTATGTAATTATATCTGAGAGGAGATATAATTTAAAATATCTCCCCATTGAGTGTCATTATGTCAGTCTCCATATATTCTTATATATCGAATCATATATATATATATATATATATATATATAAATATATATATATATATATATATATATATATATATATATATATATATATATGTACACACACAAGTGCCTACAGAATCAGAAAAAAATCTAAGTAGGTTTCACTAAAAAGGATCATCAGGAGGATTCCGACTAAGGAATGGTTGGACCAAAACTATATTCTATTGATTAAAAGACTATTAAAGAGAATCAAATAAATATGAATAAATAAAATTTAGTGGTATATTATCTACCATGCAAACAACCATTTTATGCCAACAAACATTTAGTATTTCCGACCTTTGTTAATATAATTCAGTGGGATTTTTGTGGGTAGCTATAACACGTTTCTCCTCCATACATAAATTAAAATATTTACCCTCCTTTTCATATATATGGCATTTTTTTCTCTATCAACTATTTTAAGCTGATTCTTCAAAATTTTTTAAGGATAGATTAAAGTATTTTCTGACGATATATTTTGTGCGCAAAACTTCTTCTATTATTGTAATATGATTTTTTTGAAAAAGTCTGCATAGAACAGTCATATACTTTTTCCTCATTTCTACTAACTTAACTATAGTTTGGTCCATTATGATATACCTCCAACTTATACACAATGAACTCACACTGACATTTCCCCTTGAAAGGGCAATTAGTTTTATTAGTACAATTACATTAAGATGGTTCAGTAGGTTGATTATTTCTTAGTTTTTTAATTATACTTTTATCAATTAACCTTGCCACATTAGGCTTAGTACTGTAACTTAATCTTGTTCCGATTAAGAATGTTGTATATACTAATCGACGCAGGAAAGTTTCACTTTAATAATCTAAAGAATGCCTTTCCGATCTCATAAGCTACGACCTTATTGCAGGGTGGCGGAAACCAGAAAACTTTCCTTGCTCTGCTGTTCCAATTACGTTCAACTGCCGTTTCATCCCTTGACTTAAAAACGAGTTTGGTCTCGTAAACATAGATTTTCAGCGCCATCTCATATTTGTTTTTGTTCTGAGAGAAGAAATCGATATTAGAAGAATTAGCGGAAAATTTAAACATAATACCATTAAAAATATTCTTGAAAACCTGTCTAGGTTAGTTAGAACCCACATTAATATAACATGGGTATTTGTGTTTTTTTCTTTTCTAAATGGGGACAGGGTACCGTTATACGAGTTAAATGTAACATCTAGATAATCCGTAATTTTAAAATTAGTTTGGATGTCCAGTGTGAATTTCAACTTATTGAAAAACTAATGTAATTTTAAAAAAATCTTATCACCCTTTCTAGGTGTACAATAATCTACAATAACCAATCCATCATCCCGGTAAAGAACATGGCTGTGGAGGTCAATAGTACTATTGAAGTTGTATAATAATAGTTAAGTAAGTAAAGTTGGTGACCTCAGTCGAGTGTGACCCGAAGGCTCCCTTTTCGATAGCTACTACACCAAGGTGTAGGGGAGTTCGCTACCCCATTCCCTAGATTGCTCCACTTTACCATTGATCCTTACCTTATAATGCTGACTATTAAGCAAGGTAGCATGAAGTGCCATTTTTTGAGTCTTTGGTATGGCTCGACCTGGGATTGAACCGAGGTGTCCCGGGCCATTGGCGAACACTCGAACCATTATGCCAGACAATTCGACCTTGTTGAATGAACACATGGGATTCGATAAGTCACCATTAACAACCTTTTTAATCCGTAATTCGTCATTATGGTACAATAGCGATTTACGACAATGCTTCATGATATTAATATCATCCTTTGATATCAAAATATACTCCTTAGCGAGCTTTACCGCCGCGTCTACGGCCTTCTCCGTTATAGACGGGTAAAATTCCCTAATATCGTATGTACAAAGGAGCATTAATCGTTTTCGTCAAAAGAATTAAACAACTTGATACAGCCATTTGGTTTACTTTAAAGCTGTTGTTAAGTGCTGAGCAAATATCTATCGAAATAATCGAATTTTTCCATTTGCGTTTGGTAAGGATTAATTAACCTACATGCCGGGTTATTAAGAATATCACATTTATGATCCTTAATTGCTATAAAAAAAATTGAATATCAAATTTATCTATCGTATCCTCTACTAATAATTCATATTCTTTATTCAAATCAGACTCTAAACTACGTGGGCCCTTTTTATAATCCTAAACTTTTTTAAGCAACATTTGCTTATATCTAAAAGGACTGATTTTATATAAGTTACCCAACTTATCCGCCGAAAACAAAATTTTATGTTACCTTCAGCATCCTTATGGTCATTACTTATTTGTTATTGTCTGTTATGGGTAAAATTTCTGTACCTTATAAACCTAACAATCCTTCTTAAATCCTACGCAAAAGTATGTATTTTTTTTAATATGAGGAGGTGTGTTTGTTAGTTTTAAACCAATACTGCTCTTCTACAGCCTGTGATCTTTTCTGAAAATTGTTTGTAAGAAAAAAAAGTATGTTTTTCGTCTAATATTTGAGATAAAAGATTTTATCTTATTGAGTTACGCTAATTTATACTCATGTTTTTAAAGGAATATTATGTGATTTTCCTCTATTACGCGTGGAATTTACAAAGTGCTCAATAGAATTAACTAAAACTATAGGACTTTTATTAACTTTTAGAACTATTCTATAATTCTGATGGTGTGAAAAAAAACTCAGATGATACAATTTACAAAAAACAAAAAAAAAAATATTACACGAACTGATATCCGGGAAAAAATCCATATAAATCGTATGCCTTGTCAAAAAAATAAATAAATAAAACAACAACACTGACATGATTATTTAAGCTAAAAGTAAGAACGTTCTATACACTAATTAGAGCAAAATATAAATGCCAACTGTGTCAGAAAGATTCTACCTAGGTTTCACCTAACCGGATCATGAGGACGATCATGACTAAAGAATGGTTGGTCTAAAACTACATTTTAAAAGACTGCTAGAAAGAATATATATATATATATATATATATATATATATATATATATATATATATATATATATATATATATATATATATATTGACCAACTATAGTTGAGGATGACCTGAAGGTTCCCTTTTCAATAGCTACTACTCTGAGGTGTCGGAGAGGGTGTTACTCCTTTCCCTGGATTGCTCCACTTACTCTTGATCGGTACCTGTAACGCTGAATTTTAAGCAAGGAGGCATCAAGTACTATTTTTGAGGCTTTGATACCATTATGCCAATAGCAATAATAACAATAATAGTAATGACTTAGCAGTAGGAATTCCTGTATTCAGTTACCCTTTTTTGTAGAAAATTAATTGCGACGGGTCCTTCCTGGTCATGCTTGAACCTTATTATTTACCGGAGAGTCAGTGTGTTTTCATCGACTGTCTTTGTGATTTAGGCTCAGAGTTGCAAAACTATAATAAAACAATTTGTCGACATTCTTTTGAATGAAACATTTTTCCAGAATTTTCAACACTGTAAGCATTACATTAAAGATATAATGACGGAGTATAAATTCATAGAAAAATATCCGAATTTTTAGTTTTTAACTTTCTATTTTATAATTTTAAAAAATTGTTTGCTTGAAAAATTACCTTATTTACTATTACTCGCTTGAAAGTAACGGACTAATTCTGGCAGACTATAAAAGACGCTCGCCGGGCAGAAGAAGAGCAGAGGTCCAAGTATATATCGATCAGCACATCCTCTAAAATTGAACAAAATGTAGCCATGTCATGGATGGATAACAAAAAGACATATGGTTTGGTCCCGTAAACATGGAAAATAGAATGTCTGAAAATATTAAAAATATCCGAAAATTCGTAGCGTTCATCAAAAAAGTAATGAGAAACCGTAAATAAGAATGCACTACAGGAGAATATATCCTACTTTAAAAAACAACGAGATTTCTACAAAGGAGATTTGTTATCACTAAAGATATTTGTAAAAGCAATGCTGTGACCCAGTTTCAGAAATTAGAAGTGCACATTGAATCTTACAAAATGACTAAAAAATTAGTCACAGTGTGTACATAGTCAATAACAAGCAATTAGCAAAAAATGAAAAAGAATGATTGATTTTGACTGAAAAATAAGAATATAAGGTTAGGATATAAGATTGGAATTTGGCATAGAATAAATGCCATGCTGCTAATGAAAAGCGGTAAAAGAGAAACCTCGACAGGAAAATATCTGTCAAATCAGGAAAGCATCTGAAAATGTGGCAAGATAGAAAACCACAAAAAAGAAACTGAATATATTTTAATGCCATAAAAAAACCAATGCCATTATAGCCAATTAGATTCAATTGAATATGGATAAAGGTAACAATATAGCAAGTTTATGTTATGTGGAGATATGAAACGGCAGATGAGAAAATGAACAAATGCTGCAAATTAGCAAAAAAGACTTGTCTGAGAAAGTTTATCCCATGGGAACTGTGCAAGAGATTCATACTTTATCATCCTTCTAAATGGTAAATGTTCAAACCAAGTTCTATTCACGTAAAAGAGACGCAAAATATTCCGTTGGTTTTTCAGACACAAACAGATGACCAAATCGCGGACAAGAGACCAGGCCAAGTGCTAATTAACAAGTAAGACCAGATCTACCACTAATTGACCATAAAAATGCCAAC
Source organism: Sepioteuthis lessoniana (assembly GCA_963585895.1). Taxonomy (NCBI): domain Eukaryota; kingdom Metazoa; phylum Mollusca; class Cephalopoda; order Myopsida; family Loliginidae; genus Sepioteuthis; species Sepioteuthis lessoniana. Next base: position 127,449,204 of record OY757909.1, on the reverse strand, counting down.
GGATTAATTTTTCCATTCCAGCAGACCATAGAGTGAACGCTGGTATGAAAAAATCGCCTGGAAAATAATAATAATAATAATAACAACAATAATAATAATAATAATGCTCTATCACCCTTACTATTCATAATTGCCACTTTACCACATACTCAGAATAGGCACAGCCGGATACAAACTTTGTACATTGCAGGAAAAAGTCAATCATTTAATATACATGGATGACATCAAACTATTAGCTATAAAAATGAAAAAGAACTGGAAACTCTAATACAGAGTTAGAATATATAGTCGGGACATTGGAATTGAATTTGGCATAGAAAAGTAAACAATGCTTGTAATGAAAAGTTGCAAACGACAGCTAACTGACGGAATGGAACTACCAAATCAAGATAAGATTAAAAGACTCGCAGAAAACGAAACCTACAAATACTTGGGCATCTTGGAGGCTGACACCATCAAACAAGTGGAAATGAAAGAAAAAATTCAAAATGAATATCTCAGGAGAATTGAAAACTACTCGAGACAAAACTCAATAGCAGAAACCTTATCAAAGGAATAAATACCTGGGCTTTACCCTCGTTAGATATTCCGAACCCTTTCTCAAGTGGACAAGTGACGAACTTAAACAAATGGACGAAGGAACCAGAAAACTAATCACAATGCATAAGGCTTTACATCCCAGAGACGACGTTGACAGACTATATGTTTCAAGAAAAGAGTGAGGAAGAGGACTTGCTAGCATTGAAGACAGCGTTGACGCATTGATACAACGACTCAAAGACTCTATACAAAAACACGATGGACGACTCATTACCGCCATCAGGAACGATACTGATAACACGATGGACAACAGAATGGCAAAAACTAGGAAACAAAAATGGGAATGAAAAACAACTCTATGGGCGGTTTAAACGACTAATAAACAACATCTCACACCAGAAAACCAGGACATGGCTAAGAAAATGAAACTTTAAGAGAGAAACTGAATCACTCCTAATTGCAGCACGAGACAACTCCGTCAGAACCAATCATATTAAAGCGAGAATAGATAAGACTCAACGAAATAGCAAATGTAGGCTATGTGGTGACAGAGATGAAACCATCAATCACATAATGAGTGAATGCTGCAAATTAGCAAATAAATATTTACCAAACCCTCCGCTCAAGTAGGATACGACAAAAGGTCAATTTTTTTAAGAGGAGTTTAACAGGTTTGAATTCAGAATTTTCCTTCTACTAGACTAGTTGCCTCACCAAGGCTGACGAACATATTCTGCCCTACTATTTACCCATAGCTGGAGTGAAAATAATTGGATCCATACCTTTTCCCGAGGGTATTAGTGCTATGTAAAATGCAATTAGTCTCGTCCAGGGTTTGAACTCGTATTGCCGTGTCCATTTCCTACGACGATAACCATTACACCAAGGGCACCTGAAGGAATATAAGACTTGACGTGATTGGGTCTGAAAAGCGATCCACTTGGAGATATGCAAGAAATTTAAATTTGACCGTACAAACAAATGGTATATGCACAACCCAGCACTTGTCCTAGAAAATGACACACATAAACTTCTATGGGACTTTTACATACACACAGATCACCTAATCTCGGGCAGAAGACCAGAATAAAACTGACAGAATGTGAAAGAAGGATAAGTACTGTGACCTTGCCGAGGAATTGAAAAAAAAAACTGTGGAACGTGCGGGTGACAATTATGCAAATTGTAATCGGTGCGTTTAGAACAGGAACAAAAGGGTTACTAAAGGGACTGGAGGACTTGGAAGTTGGCGGACGGGTGAAGTCCGTCCAAACCACAGCTTTATTGAGAACGGCCAGAAAATTGAGAAGAGTCCTGGGGACTTGAGGAGACTTGCTGTTAACCAGACTCCTGTGAAAAACCATTCGCTAACTCTTCCTATTTCTTTATCTGTTCACTTATGTACTCACACACAGACACATACACACATGTAAATATATATATATATATATATATATATATATATATATATATATATATATATATATATATATATGCTGCCTTCAATAATTTACCAGACTTTTCTGTACAGGCATTTTAAATTGTCCTATACATCTTATGAGATGACCGACCAATTTTTAGGATTTCAGATTCAAATGAACAGCAAGAACAGGAATTGGAATACACCCTACTAAAATCTGATTGTCACCGCTGGTGAACTCCAAAGATGCAATCTGGAAGTGAGGACATTTTAGAAGAACGATATGCAATAAACTTGGAAGAAATGCCACAGAAACGTATGGAATACTTCAGAATGCTTTTCACCCATCTTGCATGTATAGAGCATCGGTTTCTCAGTGGCATAAGAGATTCAAGGAAGGCAGGGAATCTGTGAAGGAAGATGAGAGGTGTGGGAGGAGTAAGGAAGTCAATAAACCAGAGTTGATTAGCCAAAGGGTTAGGGTTACTAAGTTGAGGATTTAAGGGGGTTCAGGAAGAGATTCCAGAGGCCAGCACTTTTCAAATCGGGTTAGAGGCATTTCCACCAGGACAATGCACCAGTCCACAACTCCATCCTTGTTACAGACTATTTCACAAAGATGGGCATGAAGACAATTCCACACCCTCACTATCGTTCAGACCTTGCTACCTGTGACTTTTGGTTATTCCCTAAACTCCGAGGCTGTCATTATGAGACAATTGAGGAGATGAAAGAGGCTGTGCACGAAGGTCATTGACAAGCTCACACAAGAGGACATCCATGGGGCCTTCCAGAAGTTGTTGGAATGGTACAACAAGTGGATTGCAGCCGGAAGTGATTACTTTGAAGGGGACAAGAGTTTCATGTTTGTACTATCAATAAAAGTGCCCATACGAAAAAAGTCTGGAAACTTATTTAATGATCCTCGTATATATATATATATATATATATATATATATATATATATATATATATATATATATATATATATATATATATATATATAGCGAGCGAGGGCGAGTGAGATTTATAGAGAAAGCGTATTCCGTTGTGCTGAAAAATTTATGAAGAGGAAGTTGTATTTTTATTTGGAAAATGTAATTCTTCTATTACAAAAAATATGAAACAAATGTATTTACTTTGAAAACAAATTAAAGTCAATTCAAAAGGTCAATGAAGGACTTGTGTTAACCATAATTTCAAATTGTCAAAAGAACAAACATAAGCTGGCTCTCAAAGACGTTTTGGTGCGTTGGGGTTTGTAAGGATTTTGAGGGGAAATTACCCATTTAAAACCATGACATCACAAACTAACTTTTACCCACCTTTTAGCGTTAAAAACTAAAATATCGGCCTACGATAGATTAATGAACCCTTTGGTTTTTTTTTTGGTTAATGCAAAAAGAGATACTCTCCCTACAGTATGAGGTTTGGGACACTTAATTAATTTAGCCTCATAGTGTAGCTTGATTGGATGACCAATTAAAATCTGATATGTAGAAAGGATTCTTCTCCCAAATAGAAAATATGACTTTATTTATTTATTTTCTTATTTATGTATTTATTTCCCCATCCCACTTTGAGTTTTTCTCCATATCTACCTGTTTTTCTTCATTTTTCATCCTAAATAGAAAATGAAGTGGAACGCATGAAAGAAAGAAAGAAATAATATTCGTTAATGCTTTCATTGATTGTAATAACATATCAACATTGGTGGGTCATTTATTGACAAGGATATCCTTGTAGAACTGTACTTATCCAATTTTAGCAATAGCATGATAAAGGTATTCATATCTTTCAAAAAATGACAGTCCGAAAGTGAATGTCTCAGCGTGACTGGAGTTCGAACATGTACATTTCAATCTTGAAGTTCAAAACTTTAAGCATTAAGTCAAGACTTAAGGAAAATAGACGATTCGAATGACACGTATATATGTAAGAATATCTTTGGTAATTATAGTTGCAAAATTTTGTTTTATATGTCACATAAGTTAGACTTATTTTACCATAGCTGTTGTTCTTCGATGGACAACGATGCGCTAACTGATTAGATGCTTCACTGTTTGATTTTGTCGTCTTCGAGGGATCCAGTATTTCAATATGTTTTGACCTAATATAAAAGCGTTACTTATCTTAACTGTCAATGGATTTTCGTATGTGTATTCTTTATCATGAAATTCTCCAGGGTTTGATAAAAAAATTAATAACTCAGATCATAAAATCATTTCAAGAAGAACATTAAAAATTCAAAACAATAACATCATGAAATTGTTATGGAAATTTTTTGAGAGGCCATACCGTTAGCCTTATTTACTTAAACAAAAGCTCAGTACAGAATTAACCTCATCACTACAACAATGACTCAATACAGAATTAAGCTCATCACTACAACAAAACTGTGTACTTCTTGGCCGGAATGAAATCCCATTTTTATTGCAGGTATTTCTCTTCAGGACCTGGAAAAAAGTTCAGGTTTCTTGTGCCGGATAATGCAAAACGCCTCTTCTCTGAAGCTTTCCATACTTTTATCTCCTGCTTCTGTGTCTCCATAGTACATTTGGACTATTCTATGATAACAAATATAAACATAACTCATCCTTTATCAGAGGAATCTAGAATGTTTTCGAACTGAGATGAAATGGAAATATATTTGGTTTAAATCATAGTTTTGATATATCACGGAGGAAATGGCATAGGATTACATCACTGCCCTACTTATAATGCAAATTACAGGTCTTTTATGTGCAAGAAATTTATACAGAAATACACTAGAATTGGATATAATAATGAGATTAAAACGTTATCGAATCTTAGAAAATATCATATTGAAAGATCTTAATTTTTGATACAGTTTGGTTCCAACACAAATATTAAATTGGAATCAATATTAATTCTTTATTAAGATTTGGTCGGATGAAAAAATGTCAAAATAGGATATTTAACTTGTGTAATGTTTCTCGTTGTAACAATGATTTGGTGAGCTGAGATCAAAATCTGGAGGAGGCTGTTTATCTTTTCTTTTGCGTTAATATCTTTGAAAAAAAAACATGAAACCATAGACACACCCACTGCTCAACTATGAGTGAATTGTTGAGAAATCCGGGATCTTTTGCTTATGTTGCTCAATTATTCTAATCGAAGAAAAACAATCTAAATTCCAATTTGCGATAAACCAATTCCTAACTCTTCAGAATTCACATTTAAAAAGATGTTCTGAAACCAAGAATTGCACTTTAAAAACGAATTACTCTCATTTATTGAATGACCATCGTGCATATATATATATATATATATATATATAATATATATATATATATATATATATATATATATATATATATATTTTAATAACACCGGTTACATTAGAATTATAACTTTATTTCCATCCTGTTATTGGTATTGATATGAATCCAGTTGCATTGAGCTCTTTACCAGGAAAATTTAAATGTTCATAGTTGAATGATTTTATTGTCCTGACGGAAGTATTCGCGCACTCTGAACAATGCATGAATATATATATATATATATATATATATATAATATATATATATATATATATATATATATATATATATATATATATATGTATGTGTGTGTGTGTGTGTGTCGTGTGTGTGTGTGTGTGTGTGTGTGTGTGTGTGTGTGTGTGTGTGTGTGAACGCAATGAGGACGTATTCTGTAGATTTTCCTGTAATATTTGTTTTTAAGGCAGTACAACATCAGATATGTTTCAGTCAGCAATTGGTGAGAAAAGTGACTATACAACTAATCATCCAATTATCTGTGACGTTAAAGTCCCCTGTGTCAATCTATGACTATATAGAGTAGTGGCTCAAAAGAACGATCATCATTCAATTGGATTAAAATGCTGAAATCTGCATAACTGATTGAGAATACTGTTGATTATTTTAATAACTTCTAAAAAGTCTAAACGTTTAATTTTATTCAAGACAAGCGTTCTGCATGAAACAGTGATACATTCTAAATTCTCTCGGTATCATTTAGATATTCGAAATGTATGAGAGTTTAATCAGAAATATTTAAGCCACGTCTTTGTGCCTTCGTCCACGAATTCACTTGGATTCATCTACATAATGTTGATGATTTTATCAAAATGTCACTCTATTATGCCTTTATAATTTAAATTACTGGCCCAAATGTAAGGGTCGAGTTTACGGGAGTCTATCCCACCTACACGTTATTTAAGCAAGTGTAACAGGATGGGTTTACAAACGTGAGGGAATCATCACGTGGTAGCATCATCACGTAGATTGTTCGCCGATTCTCTACTTAACAATCGAGTGCATGAATCAGTCCACGTGCGCATGCGTAATGCATGATTGACGAAAAGAAGAAATCAAAGACCTGCCTATTTCTACTTGGTCGTATACATAAAATGCGACGATGAGTGAATTGCAAATGAAATTCTTTCGTCGTTCTGGAGAGATAAAAGGAGAAGACCTGCCTCACCCCTACAACGTGCTAACGGAATCAGAACTCTCTGACTCTAGCATTAACGGAGTGTGAATACAATTTAAATGAAATAACAAACGAAAAACCCAGCCGTTCCAATCCATTTCAATCTCAAAGCTTTCTCGACTTTCTCGATCAATGGCTGGCTATGCATATGCATTATTTCGTCCGTTTCGATCAGGCCCTCGGCGCTGTCTGACTGTTAATGTCATAAAGTCGAAACTTATTTCCATATGAAGTCGACCGCACAAAGATTTAATCTGTAAAGCAAGAATCGAGCAGGTGGAAGTCTATCGTTCTGGTAATAATTGCTGTACATCTATACAACTGCCAAAACAAGACTTATCATTGTATAAACGAACATTTAACCTAATTGAAATCACTGCATTTTCCGTAAACATATAAACTAGACCAATCATGAATTTACTTTTATTCAAATCGGATTTGTAATTCATATAAGAGGCAACGAAAATTAACGAGAATATATATCCCTCTATTACTGTGATTTTTTTAAAAAAAGGAAATACTTCCGTAAGGGAGATTAAATAATTCCTTCTATTTATTTAGACGTAAGATATATTTCATTTTCTAAGTTAACTCTTATTAAATTAACTATTAAGCCTTTTGTTCCACAATCATCTGATTGTTTTTTTTTTTACCTCAGAACACTCTCTCCGGAAGGCCTATACGTCTGAGGAAAATCCTTGTGATTTCTTAAGGAGCATTACGCCCAAATTACTGTTTAGTGTAAGAGCGGTTATGGTCTTGAATGATTGAATCATTAACCGGAATTAGAATCCAGCACAAATCTGCTTGGATTTCACTTTGCGTAAATGTTTTTGAGAAAAATGCCTCGATCTCTTCTTCCTCAGCTCGGGGTAATAGTTGGGAAGACTCAGGTCTTTATTCGTCGTTAGCCAACGTCTCTAAGAGAAGGAAAAGTCTGAATTCAAACCAGTTTTTTTTTCCCCGGAAGAAAAAAAAAAAAAACAAAAAAAAACACACAAAGCAAAACTTGTCTTGTTTCAAATCCTGTACGAGTCAGAGTTTGGGTAAACACGTTCAGCAAAATTAACATAATTCACTTGGTGAATTCCTTTTTGGTAATAATTGTATCTGCGTTCTGATAAAACTAGATCCCAAGGAATCATGTTAATTTAATTGACAACATTGTCCTTCCTTCGACATATATATATATATATATATATATATATATATATATATATATATATATATATATATTGATGCATCTAACATGTCTAGGCACACTGAGGTGTTAGTTGTGATACAAAGAAACATTACGTCTGTGGATGATAATATATATATATATATATATATATATATATATATATATATATATATATATATATATATATATTGATGCATCTAACATGTCTAGGCACACTGAGGTGTTAGTTGTGATACAAAGAAACATTACGTCTGTGGATGATAATATATATATATATATATATATATATATATATATATAAGAAAATAAATCTCTGATTTAGATGGTATTTTATTATATGCTCATGCCTTTATTGTTTATATTCGTAGTTGAACGAGTTTTATTGCCATAGAGAAAAATTCATTACCACCGCTTAAAGCGGAATAGGAGTATTTAAAAAATATCAGGACTGGCAAAATATTACATCTTTCCTAGTAGCAGGTATTTTTTTATTTAATTAGATGACGATTTGCTCTTTGAAAACTGAAATAATAATACTGATTTTTGGGGACAGGTTCTTTTTTATCTACGTTAATTATAAGAGAAATAAAAAAAAATAAGTAAAATAAAATGTAAAATTAATGTTAACTTATCTCCCTGTAACCTGGGGGTTGCAGGTTTAAGAATAATAAAGAATACTTATTATAACTTAACAGTTCTACGCGACCATGGTTAACAGAACAGAAACAGTCAACCCCCTGCAGTTCAAATTAAAGGTTTAGTTGGAGATCCCGAGTTTGACATGAAACATCTGAAGTAAGTCGAAGGACATGTCAGCCGATACGTTGTGAGAATTACAATGAAGATAGGGTCAATCGTCCGAATATTCTAAGAAATAACAATAAGTTAGAAGACTGAGATAATTATTGATCCTTAGAAACCTAACTCTCCAAGTCCTGTACCTTCCACGGTTCCTGGCTAAAAAAGAGCTAAAAATGGAAAATATTGTAATGGGATAGAGGCATAATGGAGATTCCTATTGGAATTCAGACTGCTTAAGTTTATGCACGTTAGTAGCGGTAGAAATACCGACCGCTCGGGGTCTTAGTGTTACCTGGATATTTACTGAATTTAGAATAGTTTCTGCTATGAAATTGTAGAATAGTGAAATTATGCATTGTACGTATGGAGTAATGAAGTTAATCTAATGTTTTTGTGTATATTGCCAAAATTTTAAAATTTTGTTTTGGATCAAGAATTTGCAAGCTAGTATTATCAACTAGATGGAAATCCTATAGCATCGCGTGGGTCATATCTGAGACCTTTGCTCAGATTAATCTAAGGTTTGCAAATAACTAAATAAACGTTCAATATCGGTAATATGACGCAATGATATCGTCATAAATACAGAGTATTTTATCTTTCTATATTTCTGCATACATATGGCAGTGTGTCTTTCTAAACAATAAATATATATATGGAAGTATCCATGAAAAGTACACCTTTACACGCATACCAAAATTTAGATTTTTCATCTCTAGGCAAAGACGGGCGAAACGTTTCCGCCTTGTAGTGTACTAATGAAATACACTGCTGAGTTGAATAATTAACGAAATTCCGAGTGCTTTGATAGATTTACTATGGAACCGTGGAGTGAGGAAAAATGACTTTTCGCTGCGTTCAAAATCGATTCGTTATGTCTGTTGCCACCTCCAGATTTCCTTGTCATCTAACTTTGGCTTTGTGTCTCGTATTCTCATATCGATATTACAGGATGAATAGTTATTTCCCTCACTCGTTGAGACATCTTGAATGACTGAGGATCAGCAAAGATCAGACACGTTGATGGTTCATTTCGCGAATATTTTCATAGAAAGAAATTACTTTTTGGAAGAGATTTATAATTTCATAAACGGTTGACTAATTATCAATTTTAAGATAATGCGCTGTATTTGAAAGTATATAAGTTCAGTTTTTACCAAGAAAAATGACTAAATATAAATTCTATAGCAGATATTATACATTGTTTGGATTTATGGCATATCGACAATTGTTGGGTTCTTTAATGTCCTTTCAGTCTTTTCTTTTCGTATACGATTTCGAGTAACGAATAAAGACAATAACAACAAGACATGAAGACAACAAAATATCCCTTGAATATCTCTCACCATCCATCCCTATCTGTCATATTTTTAGTGTTTTCTTTATGCGACACCCAATGCTAACACAGACCAGTTTAATGTAAGCTTTTCGTGGTCTAATAACACTGTTATGCCCTTTTATAGGAGTCCATAGAGGAACGTCGATTCTGAGTTCGTTCTTACTTCTCTGGAATATATTGCTCAATTTATAAAGCATTCTGACATTTACCAACAACACACTAATGAAAACAGAAAGGTGACTCTCCTTGCAGAAAAAAGGTGCTTTGCCATTAAATACATGACATTTTTTTTTGGGGGGGTGCGATGCAAGTTTTTATGTCGGTGTATTCTTGGACTGACTAAAAGGGCGGAATGTATCGGCGAAGTCACGAGCTAAGTTTATCTAAATCATTCTTTGATTTTTTTTTCCCCGTGCGCTATTGTCTAATTCTACAGTGAACTAATTCTGAGTCCCCAGAGTATAAGATGTTAATATTACAGTCTAATACGTTATAAAAAGCAGCATAACTTCATCATCGTGAAAGCGTGCCGACAGCTCAGGTTCCTTTGATCCTCTCTCTCTCTCTCCCTCTCTTTCTCTCCCTCTCCCTCTCTCTCTCTCTCTCTCAATATATCTATCTATCTATGTCTCTCTCCACCCATTATTATTGGTCATTGCTCTGGGTAAGTCATCAACAGAACGTCCAGTACCGACAGTGAGTTGATGAATATAAGTTTTTGCTGATCAGCCAACACTAGTTGTATAGAAATTATTTTTACTTCCCTCAGCAGAGCCCAACAAACCTTCTTAATTGAATGTTTTGTGGGATGGGAATTATTTGGTAGTAAAACTGTAGTTTTATAGGTTGCTGCCTCCAACCTTTGTTGAAAATAGTCAGAAGCATATGTACTTACCATTGTCTTTTTCTCCAGGCATTTTATTAAAGTGAAAGCTTGCTAGAATTCCCGTTTCATTTTTATCCGAAGGATCATTTTTTTAATATGATCGTTAACCTGCTTAGAGTATTTTCATTCTTCACCTACAGTTATGCAGATTTTTTCAGTTGATGAGATATTGCAAACGAATTATGAGAACATGTTTTAACATTTAATGTGGAGATTGCACCAACTAGAAGAGGTAGATTACTTAACTAAAAAAAAAATGTAAATATTTGGATGCAGACATTTGATATGTTTAAAGACCATTCAATTTCTCTCTATCTGTACCTCTTCATATGTCAATCCCTATGAAATGAAATCCTGTGTTATGAAATATAAATTCACCTTTGTTCTGATGATGCTATAATAATAATAAAGGGATACGCCAAACTAATTTTCGAAAATTCCTCATATATATATATATATATATATATATGTGTGTGTGTGTGTGTGTGTGTGTGTGTGTGTGTGTGTGTGTTTTGTTTTGAGTGTGTGTGTACATTTGTGTGATGACTATGTGGCCATGTGTGTATGTGGTCAGGTGTGTATATCTATATGTATAGCCATGTCTATGCCGCAATGTGTACGTATGTTGTTGTCTTTTTATGTATGCATGTTCACGTTTTTATGCGAATGTGGATGAGTGTGTGTATGTGCTTAGGTATATATCTGGGTTTGTGAAAGAATTTCCTAAATATTAAAACTGCTGTGGAGGTTACTAGTTTTCGTTCCTTAGAATTCCTTACAATATTATGTAAGAGTTTATTGTAAATGAATTTTTAAAGAAGTCTTTTTGGTATATAAAGCTGGCATTTTATTCATTAAGAAATCAAAGAAATGTGATTGCAATTTGGACGTTTTAAAGTCAAAATCTTAATACCTATTTTTAACCGTTTATGACATAATGTGTGCGCATGCGTTAGCACGCATTCACGCACACTTAAATGCACTCACATACACACACACACACACACACACATATATATATATATATATATATAAATATAAAACAATTCCAAATGAAGAATATAACACGTCAATCTAAGGGAGATTTTTTTTCCTCCTAGACCAGTCACAATAGCACGGTTAAAGTGCCAGTATGCCCTACTATTTACCTATAATTTAACGGCGAGCAGTTGGATTTATAACTTTTCCAAGGTTATTAACGCTATGAGAAATTCAAACCGCTGAATCAGGATCTTCATTCGGATCACAATATCCATTTTGTGCAGCGATAACCATTGCACTATAAATGCCCCCAAATACACATTGACTGTAAATACATGCTATCTCAATGAGGGCAAGTTTGAATCCACAGGCAAAAACTTTAAACCATTTGGTATAATTGAAATCTATTAAAATCGAGGTCAATCTGACCACGATTCTGATCGGTTAGTCCATAAGGAGACCAAAATAGTTTCATAGTAAAGAAAAATATTTGAAAATCTAATTAGTTGGTTTTTAGGCACTGAACTAAACAAAGTTGCAAATGTTGCTGTGCGTATATTTTTCGATCTGTGTTCCATGAACCACTCATCGAATGTAAATTAGGTAGTGTGCAAAAGGATTTCATTGTTAAAGACACACTAACCTAAGATTTACACAAAGTTATTTCAGTATCATTCACGATAAGAAATGTTCTATTATTGAGCTGTGGCTTTTCAGAAAAGGAAACTTTGGCTACAGAGTGGAGAATCAGACAACCATCTTCCATCGCAAGGTCTTATAATTTTGGGCTATATGTACCATTCTTTTTAGAATACCTGCATATATTCTGCAATGTTCAACAAGCGTAATATCAAGGCTTCTTAGAAGTAAAAATAGCATTATTTCTTGTTTACTTGTAGTATATGTGATTGAACATTGCCATTCATTTAGGTGGGACATGATGCCAGTAAGTGATCATTAACATGAAGTAAGTCGACATTTGTTCGTTCTGCTGTTCTTTTAATTTTATCTGTTGATGTTAACTTGTAATAGCATTAAATTGAGCGGTCAATCTTACAAGAAATTACTTCAGAGCATTAAACAATCCAAAATAAATAAAAACCTCTTCCAGATTCTTGGGATGATAATATGCGTTATATTTAGCTTGCCATATTCGATATTTTCCATCAGTAACATCTTAAAAATGTTAAATATTTTCATACCAGTACACTCTTTTCTCTAAGCATGTATTCAAAGCAAACCTTTAATTGTAGCATTATTAACATCTGTTTATTTCTTGAAAAAATTGTTGGATAAAGCGTCATTAAGTTTCTTGTTATAACAATGATACAAATGGATACTCTGGTTTTTATAACTTTGGTCTTAAAGAAAGATAATTTCTGAGCAACGTTTTTTTCTGGTTAGTCTCACAAGCTGTAGTATCGCTTGGAAAAGAAAGACACGGGGAACACAAAAAGGTTGATAGAAAAACATACATATTCAAGTAACAGAACCAAGATACAAGTGGACTTGGTTAAACAGTAGTTACTAAATAGGAAGCTGAGAGTCTAGTGGGGTAGCGACTATCCGTCGACTACGCAAGTGGTGTCACACGGGATAGTGTCACGTGGGTCTGGTTACCTCCTCTGACGCTCCGTTGACGTGTATTTATGGACTTGGGTGAGTCCATTATGTAGGGAGTACAATACAAGCAAACAATACAATTCTTGATCTACCGGTACTGGACCTAACCTTCTTTAACATCACAAGTTATTCTTTACGTTTATACCAAATATTTGCCTACTTTGTTCCTTCAAAGTTGTCTTCAGGAGATACACATTAATTTTCACGTTAATAATTTGACATCGCTGTCATTAAATCATCGCTTTGGAATGTGTGTTTTTGTCTAAATTAGAGATTTTGTGTTTTGTCAAGGGGGATTTCCGGTTAAATAAAAAATTATTGAGATCAGGGTGAAAAGCAAAATTGCTATATATGGGTAGATAATATATTGAAAGCTGTTGAAACATGTGCTGAAAACATAGATTGTACTCCATTTTGCAGTACACTTGAAACTTAATAACTACATAAGGTATTTCCTTTGTCTTTCTCTCTCTCTCTATATATATATATACATAAGCAATATAATGGCCGAGGGATTTTTTGAAGGTTTAGTTAGGCTGAGAAACTTTCGGCTCTGTGCATGGGTTACTTAGGTGCAACATTAACGCTGGTGTTCACGCACGCGACCAGGGGCGGAACGGATGTGTCACTCAGAGATGTCACCATAGCCGGAGATGGGAAACAGAGCTAGCAAGTACGAATGACGTCATGCACCGGAAGCGCGCGGAGGAATTTGTGAATTTGAAGAAAGGTAGGAGAGTTGAGACTAGACACCGAACGAGAAGGGTTGACTTTCGCTTGCTCGCGATGGCCTTCGGCAGGTGTTGCACGAGATGATAGGCAGATGAAAAGGCCAGAATAGAAAGAGTCTGCCTCTCTCTCCTTATGTCGAAAAACCTTTAAACTCAAAGGTAATAAAAAGTTTCATACCGGAACAGAGAAGTCGTAAGTATTTTTCGTGTTTCGAGATTCCTATGTTCTATGTATATATATATATGAACATCCCATGTACATTTCGCATATTCACGTATATGGCTATATATATATATATATATATGAAAGTAAATATGGATAAAAGCCGACAGTATGAAGGTAGCAGGAAAATATATAATCCAAATAGGTGAATATATCATGATGTAAAGTCGACGTTAACGTTTCGGTTTTAATAACCATCATCAGGACTTGGATATGAAATAGTTCACATTTCGGAAAAAACTAATACCAAATACATTCTTACATAACATTTAACATGGATGATTCCTAATGATCTATACATATGAAAACTTATTTGTTGCGTATTTCTCAATAAACGGGAGGTTTTGTCTCGTTTCTTTGAAAAATCCTACATTTTCTAATATTTTTCCACGTGCCAAACACGTTCTGATGACTTTTGAATTTTGAACGCTATGTGCATGTTTATCTATCTTTTCGTTGTATATTTCTCATTTGCTCCTGTCATCTCAGCAATCACCCATCGATATGTGAACTATTTCATATCCAAGTCCTGACGGTGGTAATTAAAACCGAAACGTTAACGTCGACTTTACATCATGATATATTCACCTATTTGGATTATATTTTTTCCTGCTACCTCATATATATATATATATATATATATATATATATATATATATATATATACAAAAGTAATAATAAAATATAGATATTATCTTGATTTTGTTTTTCGTTTGTAACTCCTTTCAAGTACATTGTCAGGAGAAAATGCTTTTTGTGGAAAAAAGATATTTTTATAGAGTTTTTTTTTTGGGCGATCTT
The DNA here is from genome assembly GCA_963585895.1 of Sepioteuthis lessoniana. Lineage (NCBI taxonomy): Eukaryota > Metazoa > Mollusca > Cephalopoda > Myopsida > Loliginidae > Sepioteuthis > Sepioteuthis lessoniana. The sequence continues at coordinate 127,434,197 of OY757909.1, read as the reverse complement.
TGAAAAATATTTAAATTAGATGATATAGCCATTTTATCGTGATAGCGACGTAAAATAAATTGTTGGTATAGAATATCCATTTGTGTAATGAAGAATGTTTATTGATCAAAGTAATTTTATTGGTCATACGCTGAAAAAACTATAGCTCTTATGAATAGAGCACACTACGTAAAATGTTGCTTCTCTTAGGCTGAGAATGACGATAGATCTGTGGTAATATATCCCACTGACGTAAAGTCAGTCAGGTTTCGATCTCGGCTTGAAGCATTCGCTAGTCAAGCCACACTGATGCGTTGTGATAGAACGAAACATCCTGTCTGTGCATGGCAATATACATGCTTCCCTCATCATCGAGGAGTGAGCACTTTAGTAGAGAAATTTGGTAGCTACCACATATACTAAAATGCAATAGCTCTTTTCATGAATTGAACACTCAAAGTAGCCGATAACATATATATACCAAAGTATTTGTAAAAACTTCTTTCACTTACACTGAAAATAACGATTGATCTCTGGTACGTTATCTGACTGACGTAAAGTAAGCTGCGTTTCGATCTCGGCTCGAATAATCCCGTGTTTCTAGCCACACTGAAGCGTTTTGATATAACGAAACACTCAGTGAATGACAATATGTATATGTTTATATACACGCATATATATGCCTGTCTGTGCTGAGAGTACCTGTTTTAACTTATTTTAACTTAGTCTAAGAGGAGTACATTTCGAATTAGCCGTTAAATGAACGGCTTCTTTATTCATATGTATTCTTTTTCTATCTTATTTTCATGGGGATATCTTTTAAATCGGCTTGAGCATTCTCGTAAACATTTTTGCTTGTACAATTTGATTCACGCTAAATTGTGAATGTAATTGTTTTTGTGAATGTGTTGACTTATTTTATGTGTTTCCAGCATAGATTGTTCTTGATATTGTATGTTTGGCAAAATTTGGTGGATTTCATGGAGGGTTTCCTATAATTATTCATTATGTTTTTGTTTCCAATTACTAATTTTATTCGATCGAGTTTAGGCCAGCATGCCTGGTTCTTAAAAAATATTTTATAATGGGCCTTACTTTTAAAATGACCTAAAGACTCTTGATTATTTGAGCAAGTGGTATGAGATTTCTTACGTTAATTTTTTTTTAATAGGGGGATGCGATTTAGCTTCCTCTTTGGTCTTAGTTCCACGATGATTTGGCTAGGGGTGATTATGACTTTGGTTGTCTCGTTTTTGATTCTTGCAAGGAAATAGCCCCAAATTGAAAGCTGCTGTTTAACGTTACCGTTTTTGTTTTTTTTACATTCGCTGTCGACTGTAGATTCTTGCTTCAACTTAACCAACACAAAGAAACAGAAAGAGAACGTATTTATTGGAATGCTCAAGCTGCCAAAATCTATATTTGCCAAATAAAGAATGTCCTTCTTATTTTAGATTAAATTACTTTAGACAATGTATCAAACTTATGGAACAAGACAATCGAATGTTTAAATTGAAAATATCAAAACAATCGTTCAACTCTTCAATAAAGATGAAAAATTGACCATCATAGAAAAGTTTGAAAAAATATGAAAATATTAAAGGATGTTACTGTTATGGAGTGGCCTGTTCAAAGCCCAGACATGAATTCTATTGAAAATGTTTGGAAGTTACAAAGTGAAAGACCAAAGGAAAAGAACCCATGAAACGTCAAAGAATAAAGGACTAATTTGAAAGGAGAATGGGAGAAAATATCCGTTGATGAATGCAAGACATTAATTCGCTCGTGTTGCAAAATATGTCAACCTATTATTGAAAGTAAAGGTCTACACATCAAGTACGTACTAATGAATTACGAACGCTTTTTTCATTTAGATATGATGTATCCATTATAATATGTGTTAATGTGTTAATCGTTCTGTTGTTTTTGATCATCTATCTTTTTTTCGAATATTATATATTTATTCTCATATGTTTATAAAAATAAGTATATTGAGCTTTATATTTTAAAATTATATAATTTACATTTATATCCTTATTTTTCCTTGATAAAATGTTCTATGAAGATTTAAAATAAAAAGTTATTTCATATTTAGAATTTTTCTTAACAACGTTCTAATCTTTATGCTCGACACTGTATGATATATATATATATATATATATATATAGTGTAATCTGATGGAATCTCAAACCTGGTTAAGTTGTCATTATAAATTTATTTCGGCGGATAATATTACTATACTCTCCGTCTCCTCAGGTGACTTTTTACATTATTTTCTCGAAGTTGCAGAACAGCAAATCTGGAGTTAAAGTTCGTATATTTTAAAAAAATATGAAAAAATTTAAAAAATAATTGGAATTCATAGGTGAGGGCCGAGCGGGTCGAAATATTAGGTGTTAGAAGCATCAAGAAACAGGAGTGAGGTTTCTCTGTAGGTCAACCCATCCTAATTGACGCACTGTGTAAATTAGGATGGATTGTCTTGATGCTTCTAACACCTAATGTTAACAAAATATTCTAACACCTAATTTTCATTTGTTACTTTCGGTGGGTTTCCTAGGAGATTTTCGAAATGCTGTTTCCACAGTTTTACTCTTTCTTGTTGGTTAGCAGCTTTCAATTTTGCTCTGGCTGTGCTCTTCCTTCTACTCACTTCGTTTATTTTTTGCCAGGTTATCCTAGATTGGCTATCTGCCACCGAGTCTCTAATCTTATCTATCTGATTTTGTAAGTATCCCGTCTGTTCTTTTAGATATATGCCTGTTAATTGATATTGTGCCTTTTCTAGTTTTCTAGTTTTCGTGCATTTGTGTTTGTTAAGTTCTTCCGATAGCTTTTGGAGGCAGTTTTCACGAGTGCACGTTTTTCTCTAACCGCTAACGTTTCCCATGAGACTCTATATCTAGTTCTAGGTTTTGTTGGAATACACTTTGATGCCGCCTCGAGATGTGCATCAACAAAATTCTCATATTCGTCATTTGGGTTACCTTTTTCTGTCTTCTCTTGTAGTCTCTCGAATCTGTTTCTTAATTCTAATTCATATTTGTCTCTAATATATCTGTTGATAAGTAGGGCCCAATCATAGAGCTTTGGGGTCGCTGTTCGTGTAGCGTTTTTTCGTAGGCTTAGTCGTAATTTGGCCGTGACTATTCAGAGGACACACACTCGAAAGAGAAGTATGCCTCGCAATTCATCGTGCTATTTTTCCATTTCTTGTTTATAAAGACGTAGTCTATCTGTGCTTTACCATGGTTCGCGTATGTGTAGGTCCATAGTTTGCCCTCCCTTTTTTGATAGTTTGTATTGAGGCATGTTAATCTACTTTCTATCATGAAATCAGTTAGATGTTGTCCATTCCTATCTGACGTGTTGTGAAGGCTGTATTTGTTGTTTCTATTTTTCCCGATTTGGGCATTCATATCCCCCGCCAATGACTAGCAGGTTGTGTTTCGGAATGCTACGAACTAGAGAGGATAGCTCCTCGTTGAAGGTGACGAGTTCGGTTGTTAGGGCTGTAGCAGGAGATAATTGTTGCTTTGGGGTTGCCATTAAACGTAGCGGCCATCATCCTAGGTTGTATTCTCTCAATGCTATTAAGTGTCTTTAACGCTCTTGTTCCTATAAGCTTCCCTACCCCGCCTACCGAGGCATTGACATAGTTTTTCCATGCCGATACAGTGGCTAGTGTCCATCCATTGCCATTTTCGTGATATTTGATATCTTCGGTGTGAGTGTATCGGTGTTCTTGTATGCAAATAATGTCTATCTTATGTTTTACGGCCGATGCAGTTAACTCAGGTAGTTGACCTATTCTATTTAGGGTTCTAACGTTAAATGTCGCTATTTGTATTGTTTGTTTGCATTTTAGTATTTATTGTTTGAGCTCTGTAGCTGATTTTTCGAACACTGAGGCCAGGGGTCCTACCTCAGCAGAACGCACCCCTTTTTTTACCCGCGTGAAGAGCGATGCGGTTTATGTATGTGGTTTGAGTGTGGGTCATGGTTATCTTTCGATGGCTGTTTTTATTCTCATCTATCGAAGCCACTCTTATAGATGAGCAGCAGTGGTTCCCCGATCGAACTGACAATCCTGAGCGTTAAGCCGCATGGCCTCCATGTCAATGCACACAAAACTGAATATATGTGTTA
>OY757909.1:127352569-127427569 GCA_963585895.1 Sepioteuthis lessoniana | reverse complement strand
CGTAGTTTTTGGCAATAGCCAGCTACGTTTAATAGATGATGTAAAGTTATTAGCTTGCTGAGAAGTATATTATTTTGGTTGGAAGACAATTAATAAAAGCTGAAAAATACTAGAGTGAGTTGAAAGTTTTGCAAAATTTTGATGACAAAAAGCAGAATTTGGCAGCTATGGATACTCTTGTCGAAGTGAAGATGAGGTCGAACTGCAACGGCCTGTGAAATTCCGATTTCGCCTGACAATCTCTGAATGTTACACACTTGATTTGCTGAGGTCGAGAAAGTGATAAACCAATGGACGGTAATATGCCGAGATCACCTGATACTCACTGATTGCTTCTTTCTGGATTTCCCAAGGTTAAGAAGGTGGCGAAATAACTGAACTGTAAGATGCAGAGATCACCTGATAACCCCTGATTCCTACTCACTGGTTTCGCCAGGGTCGTGAAGGTGACGAGACACACTGGACCTTAAGATTTTGAGATCGACAGATTCTCTCTTAGTGCAACCTAATGGATTCGCCGAGGTCGAGATGGTGATTAACCGTACTGGACTGTAAGATGCTGAGTTCGCTTGATACCATCTGATTGTACTCACTAGATTTGCTGAAGTAATGATTGTGACAAACAATACTGGATTGTAAGACGCAGAACTCACCTGATACTCTCTGAGTGCTAATCACTGGATTAACTGAGTTTGTGAAGGTGATGAATTTGCTGGACTGTTACATATAGAGATCACTTGATACCCTCTGATTGCTACTCAATGGATTTGCTGAGGTCGTGAAGATGACGAAACTCACTGGACTGTGAGATGCCGATCTCACAGTATACTGGAATCACCAAGAGTGTAATATGGCGAGCTTATCTATGAGTGCTACTCTCCAGGTTTTTCTTTATTGCATGTCTTCTTGCGCTTTACTCACGGAAAACAACAAATATTTTGCATGCTTCCGTGACGTTATAACCCAATTCAAACTCGTAGATAAGATGTTCCTCGAATAGACTACGTAGCACATTTATCACCGCAGCTTTTAAATATGGAGTGAAGCAATTCTCAACGTGTCAGCATATCAACAATCCCTATACAAATAATCATATTGGCTTCATACGTCGGCTTGAACTGCTTCAGTTATGTGATATATGCCCCAAAACCTAGACCGTATCGAAATATTGCAAAACGTTTCATTCAGTCACGTAAACATGAAAATATAAAAAGAACAAGCACATGAAAGGTAAACAAATTCACTTAGTCAACAGAATGACGAGTAATGTTGGCTTTGACAAAATACTTGATGGAAATAATTAAATGTTATGCAATAGTTAAAACACACGATTAAGCACTTGTCTTTATCCCATCCCATAAATACTTTAATCAGGTCTGGCTTACAAGAGTAATAGTTAACGTAGATTTTGTAAATAAACACGACTGAATAAATGTTTTAATTGTTTTACCTTTCATATTTCTTGCATGATTCCGACAATAGAAAAAACAAATGATTGTCATTTAACGCCTTTCAATGGGCTGACTTGTCTTATGAAATAAAGCCTCGGATTGGATGAGTATCTGCTGTTGATTATCAAGCTTTTAAAACCGGGTATAAGAACGTTTAAATTTTCATGATTATTAGGATTAGAGAAGGATATCTTATAAATTGCATGTGTTTATATGAATATTCATGAATTCTCAAGCGCTCAAATTAACAGCAACAACAACAACAACAACAATAATAATAATAATAATAATAATAATAATAATAATAATAATAATGATAATATTAATAATATTACGCCACACAACCAAAAAATACACAACCAAACAACATTGAACAAATACTAACATGAGAACAAAAAGTAAATCTAGAAAATTAAAAGATAATTATGAACGGGGGAAAAGACTACCTTACCATCACTAAGAAACATAGAATGTAGCCACTAATGCACATCGCACACAAGTGACATGGTAGCGCTTTGGCCCTGCATTCTGTGGTCGCTGTTTCGATCTCCGGTGGGGGAGATCACGGTATACACAGCTGATGAGACTTGATAAGGTCGAAAAAGTTGTCCAGTGTTTCCGTATGTCGTGCGCGAGTGTTCGCCTGATTTTCTAGTCATGGTAAATCAATACACAATATAATTCCTCTACTTTAAAATGAAAATGTACTTTAAATAATATTTTCTTGAGCATTTTTGCCGTGCCAGTAGATTGATAGTGAAATCAGGCCAAAACAGGACAAATACTTGGTGCTTGGCAAATAGAAACAAAGCTCATGTAAATGTCCCTAAGAACCAGGACAAGTAACTCGATGAACAGGACATTAGTAGAATTGTAATCCTTCAGATCACGGCCCTTTTAATCAATTCGGCTACTCGAAAAATTCCTGGAAAGCATGGCAATCTGGCGTTCACTCAGACTCCAGAGTAACACTTGTTATATATTATTATCTTATATTGAAATTTGAGTTACATATAGTTTATTTTAAAGTATGTTTCAGGGTCTTCTCGCTCAACGATACTACAGTCTAGACGATCTCAATACTCATCCAAGATAAATGATTCATCCTGTCTCTTTTCAAGGATCTTTGAGAGTGTTCCCAAGGTTCAGCTATGAAAGTATCTCCCACTTTTCCATATTTTTCTTTACCTTCTATTTGATCTCTGGCAAGTTTCAGACATTCTCTCGTCTGCGGATTCCTTGGAGACAAATTCTTTTCATTTTGTTAATTATAAGAAGTTCTTGTCTTTTAGTCTCGATTGGTTGATTAATTTTAATCTCACCCCCCCTAGATATATGTGTATCTCTCTTGCTTGATATATTCTGGAATATGTAAATTGTATATATGGATAGAATCGAATAGGTTTCATAATCCCTTGGGGATCATCTTCCCCATTCATGATCATTTTGTAATTCGACTCGGCCAGTTTGCTGTGTTTGCTAATTATGTGAATGGGTTAATTTTATGTTCTTAATGAACATTTATCTGAAGAAGCTCATGTCTCTTACATAGATTTCTGTAGTAAATGGCTAAAAAAACAACTCTTTAATTATCTGCGGATAAAAATAGCGAAGAACTTTTAAAATTATCTCCAAATTCTATCATCGTTGTATAGTTATTTTTCATGAAACATAATCACAATTATCATTGTAGTTTTCTTCTCGGTCTTTATCTTGATCTATTAGTCAAAACTGCCGATATGTTAGTCCGTATTCACTTTTTTCTCTCTTTTTTGGTCCTTTTGACTGAAAACATCTAAATTTCTAAATTTTATGTTACAAAGACGTTACTATTTTATTTCCCACTGTTACATCTCATAATTTTAATAACTATTTTTTTGCATAAGAGAGATGATGTTTTATCTTTCTTTCACAATATTCTTTTCTTGTACAGTTTTATAGCTTTGTATAGTCATTTCTTTATTCCACAAACATTTTCTCATCTCAGATTTTTGTTTTATATTTTTTCGTTATCATAAAATCTGGCTCACCAGGGAACTGGTTCTGTGCAAAAGAAGTCTCTAATGAAATTAGATTATTGCAAGGTGCCACAATGTCCATAGCTGACGACATGATGCCTTGGCAGACTGTCGAATATCGTTGAACAGAAAGAGAGAATTGAGTGGCCAAGCACTTTCCTGTCGAAATTGAGTGGTGAAGTGGAATCGTATTAGTGGTGATTGTGGGAGACATTAATGATTCCCGCAAATACTGGAGCTAATTCAGCGTTGACGTCTGTGAGATACATCAACCGGAAACGTTTATCACATCTGCTTGGATGGATATTGGCCAAGCGTTTAAATTTTCCGCGGCTCAGTCGCTAGCTGTGACCTCAATGGTCATAGCTTTGTCTAAATGACTCGAAGAAAATCTTGAACAGCCATAAACGGAGAAGTCACTGTACGAATCGGATCTGACAAATTTACATGGCTCGGAAGTGAAAGAGAAATATAAGTCGTCTCAGGAAATAAAAATTGTGTTCGGATTACAATATCTTTCTTCCGTTCCATGTACATAAGTTATGTCATACAGAATATCAAGAATCGTATTAATGTTATTTGGCACGGGTATAAAAGAACAGACATTATTTATCAGTAAGACTTCAAAAACGGTTTGGTTTCTTTATTCAATGGCACATCAACCTTCTTGGGTTATTTAGTCATAAACCCACCCCCCTTATAGAAGGACAGTAGATAGAAGCTCCACTATTTAACCATAGTTGGAATTTCCAATTTCATTGATGTATTTCATAATATAAATCAAATAACCATATTTCATTTTCAAGTGGATTCCTTTTGTCCTCACTCAGCCACTCCAACCATATGGAGTTTCATTTAGCTCAAAACTATAAGTTTCAGAAATATTATTTACGTGTTCGTAAATTTCATGCGACAAACTTTGTAGATTTACAAACGCTACTGATTTTAAAGAATCATTTTTACCTAAAATTGGAAGTACATTCATGATTGATTTAATTCCTATTCTATTAGTGAATATACGGCAACGAAAAAGTTCTGTCAAACACTATTCATAACTACCAAATTTCAGGCCGATGTATCCAAATGTTAAAGTCGCCTAGCAATACTTACCGATTAGCTAGTATAAATCTCGTTCTAGCAGAATCCTCACTAAAGTTAAAAATAGTTGAAATACCATATGTTGAAAATTGTGTAATATACTTTAGAGGTTTCAAGAGGGTTTCCAAGCAGATTTTTGAAATGTTCTTTTAAAGTTTCTTTTCTTGGCTGACATATTTCATTTTGCTTTCAAGTGCTCATATTATTGAACAAGTCCTGGAGGTAACACCCTACAAAACAGCAGCTATACGGCCTCCTCCCACCAATCTCTAAAACTATCCAAGGTAGACGAACCAGACATGCTAGACACTGCTGGAGAGGTAAGGACGAACTTATTAGCGATGTACACCGGTGGACCCCTTCACATGGACAAGCAAAGGCAGAACGACCAGCCATAACCTATATATAACACCTCTGTGTCAATACTGGATAAAGCCTTGAAAACTTCCCAGGAGCAATGGACGATAGGGATGAGTGGCAAGAGAGGGTCAAGAAGATCTGTGTTTAAACCGCGACATGATGATGATGATGATTTATTTAATGTTTGCCCTGATATTCGTGATTTGTGTTTTTTCTAATGCGTTTCAATATTTATTGATTTGGCCTTAAATGTATTCCCATAGTTCTTTTTGATATTTGCTGGTTTAATCTATCAGGGCATTTTAAAGTTTTTGCTCCTTATAATTTACTGCGTTTCTTTTATTGAATGAGTATACATTTCTTTATAAATTTATCTTGACTTTTTTTTACTACTAGTGACTCCCATGGAACTCTACATTTGGCTCTTGCTTTGGTTGGTATGTATTCTCCAGCTTCTTTTAGAGCGGTGAGAAACTTTTCATATTCATCATTCGGTATATGTGCTTCAAATATCTCCTGAAAAGAATCGACATTTTTTCTTTCTGTTATCGTATATCTATGGCAAATATCTCTATTGGTAAGTGAGGACTAGTCATAAGGGTAGATTTTGTTTATTTGTTTCTTTTTTTCTGCATAGACACATGCGTATTTTTGTCGATACGATTCAATGATCAAAAGATATTCCGACAAAAGAGGGGTACGCCTCATAGTTCAGAATGCTATTTATCCACCTTGTTTACGAGAATGTAATATAGCTATGTTCTAACGTTATTCATGTGTGTGTAAGTCCACAGTCTCCCTATAATTCTTTTGGAATTTTGTGTTTAGGCATCGAAGACTGTTCTCAAGGGAAACATCAGTAAAAAAATTCTCTATTTCTCTTTGGCAGGTTATGTAATCTAAATTTATCATATTCTTCTCACTTTTTTGAGCTTTCATGTCTCCACCGATGATCCGACCGTTATGTATAGGAAAGCAGGTGATATCTGTTTAATCACTAGCATTGGTGCGACTGTAGCAAGAGAAAATTGTTGTACAGGGGTTGCCATTAAATATAGGAAACAGTAATCATGGTTTTGTTTTCGCAATGCTCTTTAGTTAATTCATGACATGAAAACTTAGAAGCATTCCAACAACTCCTATGGAAACATTGACTGAGTTTTTCCACGCAGAATCCACGACAGATGACCACTCATTATTGGTATCATGTAATTAACTCGCTCATATAGCGGGAGATGACGGAAATGAATTGTTATCTCAACGATTAATGTCGGCTTCATTACAAGTATGTCCTTTTTCAATATATCTATTTCTTCAGAATGAGATCAACCGACAGACATAAAAAAGAAATCAAAATATTCAAATTGATGGAACTCTCGTAATTCTTAAATATTCAACCAAACGCAGCATTTTACTATAATATTTTCAGCATTAGAGTGTAAGTAAAACGTCCACATACCTCAGGCAGAACAAAAAATGCCTAAATAAATGTGAAAAATTCTTGGTTTAGTAAAGAGGGTTGGTTGCTACGGAAGTTTTGGCTGAAGTTTTGACGGAGATGAACCATATTGGACGGGATAATATCAAGCCCGACAGATACTAACTTTGTGCACCTCTCCAGTTCTGCTTATATGGCTTGGAACGTGGCGTCAGAATCTGTGATTTTTGGCCTACCTGATATCTCCATGTAGATGGGGTACATAAAACCCTGGCGAAATTTCTTCAACCATCTTGTTCTTCAACCGAGATCAACTGCGCCTTCATTTTTATTCGAAAAACAATTTTATCCACTTCCATTGTATAAGAGTTAACATATAAATGTTTTATACCGTAACCATAATCAATCCAACGGTACATACGAGAATCATCAAATACGTTTCCAGACTTTTTTCGTGTAGGCACTTTCATTGATAGTACACACATGAAACTCTAGTCCCCTTCGAAGTAATCTACTTCGGCTGCAATGCACTTGTTCTACCGTTCCAACAACTTCTGGAAAACCCCATGGAAGTCCTCTTGTGTGGGCGTATAAATGACCTTTGTCACAGCCTCTTTCATCTTCTCAGTTGTCTCATAACGACAGTCTCTGAGCTTAGGGAACGGCAAAACGTCACATGGAGCAAGCTCTAGTCTATAGGGAGCGTAAGTAACTGTCTTGACTCCCATCGTGGTCAAATAGTCTGTGACGAGGATAAAGTTGTGCATTGTCCAGGTCGAAATGCCACTGACCCGATTTGAGGGGTGCTGGCCTCTTCCGGCGGAATCTCTTCCTGAACTCCCTTAAAACATCAACATAGTCACCCTAACCCTAACTCAAACCCTTTAGCTAATCAACTCCGGTGTATTGACCTCCTTACTCCAACCACACTTCTCATATCCCTCACAGACTTCCTGCCTTCTTTGAATCTCTTATGCCATTCAAAAACTGATGCTCGATTCATGCAAGATGCTCCAAATTCAGTTTGAAGCATTCCATACGTTTCTGTGGCATTTTTCCCAGGTTTAAAACATAATTTTATTGCATATCGTTCTTCTAAACTGTCCTCACGTCCAGATTGCATTTTTGAAATTCACTAACTGTACCAATCAGGCTTTAGTAGAGGGTATTCCCATTTCTTTCTGTAGCTGTTCATTTGAATCAGAAATCATAAAAATTTTTCAGTCATCTTATTATATGTATAGCAATGACATAGGGAATTTTCAAGGGTCTACGAACATTCTAAATGCCTGTACGAAAAAACTTATTGAATCACCACGTATAAAAATGCAAATACAAACCCAGACTCCCTTGTTCATGCACGAACAGTTTTATTAACTTCTGACTTCGGTTCTTCAATATGAGGAGAGAGACACAATTCTTAAAAGTCTTTCGTAATCATACTATGCTAACCCCACCCCAAACTTTCGGCACATCTCGTGGTGTTTAAGATCTCAATTCATCTCTGCCGGTAGAGATCCAAACAACTCAACTCTTCAACTAAAGGTACGAATCCACAACTACTCGACTCCATAGCCCAATCTCAACTCTCAACTGACTCTTTTTCAAAATCCGCGAATTTTCAGGACCATCTCTTACGGGCATGACATCATCAACACTCAAGCCCCATTTCCTGTCTGGAGGTTTATTATGACAATGGTGATTGTCATATCCTTTGTGAGCGAACGTAAAACTGCACCCAATGTCTATGCCCTGAACAAAGAGACTTGAATAATTCAAAGCCCAACCAAACTGAATGATAAAATATAATTAACGAAAAATGATTAATATCAAGATATTATTCTTTATTCATATAACATAAAGCATAAGTTATCAAATTAGACAACGTTGCGCGATCTGTGTAAATTTTAAATGACCGAGTGAAGCCGTCCCAACACGTCAGCGAACCATCTACCACGATACTACCAACTACACTGGGTTCCTGCCAATGCTTGAAATAATGAGGTCATGTGATATAAGCGTTGTAGACCGGCACATACAGAAGCTGTGCAAAAAGTTTGAGTGACCGTAATATTGCAAAGTTCTTTGAAAAAAGGATCAAGCCGAATTTTTTACAAATTTTATTTTCTTCGTAACGTTGAAAATACGTGCTGCTAGAAAACGAATGAATAAAGAATGTTTCTGAAAGAAATTCTGGGTGCTGAAGTTAAATCCTTGAAAAAATAATCAAGTAAATTGGAAGTTAACAAGGCTAGTCTATTTAAATTATACACATATGTTTCTAGAATTTTATGGATTGAATTCATGTAAATTGGAAATTGTAGACGGGGAAAATTGGATCGTAAATTTGCTTGACATATGTTTCTAATATCTCTAGGCGAAACCTATTTGTCCTTGGAAAATGATAAAACTAACACAAACTAAAAATAAATATTTTCGAATGAGACTGACGCAACACTAACGATTTGAGATCCATATCATATAGCTTCTAAGCAGAGTATTGATGTGTGGCTATTATTTTAGTTTGACACGTATGTATTGTATCATCTAATTGTTTGTAATGTTTCCCTCACGGAAATTCTTACACACATACACACATACACACACACGCGCGTGCGCACGTTCACACACTTATATATATATATATATATATATATCAAGAAGCTTGCCTCGTCAGCTGGGGCTGTAGAATACACCGATTGCACCTCTGCATTGGGCTAAGACCCCTCACCAACGATTGTCCTGTATATGACACTAAACAGTCTGATGGTGAGGTTCCAGTGATGCTGGGGCCTTGGGGAAGGCAGAGCACCCCTTCATTGCCATTGCTACCAGGTCCACTTTAGCCCGTCGTGGTAGCACCTGATAAGGGTACTATCGATGGGTTAAATAAAACTAACGGCCTACTTATGCTAAATTGAATTGTTTGACTAAACTGAATAGCTTGAAATAGAAAGGTTTTTGACAATCAAACTGTACTTACATTTACACTACGAGCTTATGCTAAACTGAATAATTTGAAATGGAAGATTTTTTTTTTTACTTTGAACTTACACTAAACTAATTTGTTTAATATAGAACTGTTTTGATATTTAACTGTATGTAAACAAAACCTGTATATATACTAAACTAAAATAGCTGATTTAAAACTGCTTGATAAAATTGAAAAGCTTGAAATAGCAATGTTTTTCAAAATTAACCAGTACTTACATTTAAACTGTGTACTTATTAGTAACTGAATTGTTTGAAATAGAACTATTTTCATAAACTGTACTTACATTTAAACTGCGTGCTAATGCTAAACGGAACGGTTTGAAATTGAACTGTTTTTGACTGTTTTGACATCTAACTGTGTAAACAAAATCTATAATTATACCATTGAAATAGAAATGTTTTTAAAAATAAACAGTGTATATCCATTTAAATTGGTGCTTATGCTAAAAAATGTTTGAAATGGAACTGTTTTTGACATTGAAAATCTACTTACCCTAAACTGAATTGTTTAATATAGCACTGGTTTGAAATTTAACAGTGTGTAAACAAAATCTGTACTTATACTAAACTCAATTAGAACTGTTTGACTAAATTGAATAGCTTGAAATAGAAATGTTTTTGACAATTGAACTGTGTACTCATGCTAAACTAAATTGTTTGAAGCAAATCTGATTATTTACATAAAATGGATTTGGCGTTAAATAACATACAGAGGTTGATACGCCTAACCCAACCAACCAACCAACCTATCAAGAAACAAAATTGTAACAGTTTAAACTGGATGTTACAGGACGAATAGACATATGATTCACTCAGCATATGACCTATTATATCAAGAAAATTACCAAAATATTGAAATTAAGATTTACAGAAATAATTTGGAATCTGCGGAAGTGAAAATAACAGTATGTACTATAATAGAAGGTTTATACAATTCAAGTCTATGATTCTGCTGTGCACATAAACACGTTTAGGGTCATCAATTCAGAGAATGGCGTCCTGACAACAAAACGTGGAGAGCGTTGTAGCCTAGTCTGGAGTTTTTCACTGTAAAATAAACAGGAAGTTTTTTTTTTTTTTTAATTTTAAATTGACGGAAACTAAATGTAAGTTTTAGGTGAAAGAATGAAAGTCATATAAATGGAGCGTGTCAGAACTTCATTCATGCATGACAATGATTCAAAACATAGTAGCAGATTAGTAACAAAATATCTTTAGGGTAAGAATATAAATGTTTCACATTATCAAAGAATATGATGTCAGTGTAAAAAGTCAATGCAATCATGACTACGTCACGATTTATTGACATGATCTGGTAGAAATGTAAATATTATAGCACAGAAGAAAATAGATTCCCTAAGAGTCTATGTGAGGCGGATAATGACAGAACGAGAAAACGGAGAAGACAAATGTAGAAAAGACAATCGGGGGTAAAAAAAAAAATCCAAAAAATAAAAAATAAAATAAAATAAACAAGAAAAAATTTTGCAACTTTTCAGAGAAAAAATCGCTGTGTTTGGCTGATCCCTACTTTTGATTCATCATTTCATTAGTGCAGCTTTCTGCGCCTGCACGATCATTTATAACAATAATCCTCGTAGTGAAAGGCAACATTTTCCCACCATTTTCTGTGTCTTTTTGTCTGCAAGTTTAGACTGAATATTCTCCCTCACACTGAAGACAGGAAAACAAAACACCAGTTTTAAAGTCACAGTAAAATAATGAAATGTTTTTAGAAGTAAGAAAAGCGTTAAGTAAAATAAACAAATCTAAACTTTGATAAGTTCTATTTTGGTGAGCCATGTGATTAATGTATGTTTTATTAAACAGACTTCCTAAAACATTGTCATCACAGTTTTTTTTCCGTCATTTATCAAGTGTATGTTCCAAAATTCAGCGAAGTGATTAGAATCAATTCACAATAACATATTAGAAATAAATGCGTTCAACAAATACGTATGAACATTGGTGTATCTTTGTATAAAGTATACTATATATATATATATATTATATATATATATATATATATAATATGCAATTGTATGTATTGAATACTATACAAAAATAGGTCAGGAAAGAACAAACAAACACATATACATATATACATATATATATATATATATATATATATATATATATATATATATATATATATGTGTGTGTGTGTGTGTGTGTGTGTGTGTGTGTGTGTGTGTGTGTGTGTGTGTGTATTGGCCTGTCGGTGGGGTTTAGAATACATCGACTGTATCCTCAGTCAAAAATTAAGATACCATAAAAATAATGTCCTTGTTATTACAGTAAACAGTACTCAGTGAGGCTCTAGTTGTACATTTTTGGGAAATAGGGAGTATCCCTTCAGTGCTTTAAAACCAAGTTCCACTTCGAAGCAAAGATGTAGAATTTGTTACAGTCCAATCAGTGACGAATAGATCTGGTTGTACCCATAATTCTTATTCAATATAGATATTTACTATACGAGGTGCATTCAATAAATTTCCAGACTTTTTTTCGTACGGGCATTTAAATTTGTCATAGACTCTGGAAAATTTAGTATGTTATTGCTACACATATTATAAGATGACTGACCAATATTTTATGATTTCAAGTTCAAATGAACAGCTACAGCAGCACTTGGAATACACCCTACTAAAGCCTGATTGTCACTGCTGGTGAATTTCAAAAATGCAATCGGACACATTAGAACAATATGCAATAAAATTCTGTTCTAAACTTGGAAGAATGCCACAGAAAAGTATAGAATGTTTCTGACTGCTTTTGAAGAATCTTGCATGAATCAATCGTCAGTTTTTGAGTGTCATTCAAAGAAGGCAGGGCGTCTGTGAGGGATGATGAGCAGTGTGGGAGGAGTAAGGAATTCAATAGACCAGAGTTGATTGGCCTAAGGGTTAGGGTTAGGTTTACTATGTTGAAGTTTTAAGGGAGTTCAGGAACAGATTCCGTCGGAAGAGGCCAGCACACTTCAAATCGGGTCAGTGACATTTCCATCAAGACAATGCACCAGTCCACAACTCCCATCTTGTCACAGTCTGTTTGACCAAGATGGGAATCAAGACAGTTCCTCACACTCCCTATCGTCCAGACCTTGCTTCCTGTGACTTTTGTTTATTCCCTAAGCTCAGAGGCTGTCGTTATGAGACAATTGAGGAGGTAAAAGAGGCTGTGTCGAAGATCATTGACACTCTCACACATGAGGACTTCCACGGGGCCTTCCAGAAGTTGTTGGAACAGTAAAATAAGTGTATTGCAACCGGAGGAGATAACTTCGAAGGGGACTAGAGTTCCATGTGTGTAGTATCAATAAAAGTGCCCATACGAAAAAAGTCGCAGCAGCGAGAAGACATGTTTACATACATGTTTCCTTAACAGCCTCTCATCATTTATTCCTATCAGTCATCGCTGATATTAATTCATATTAACGGCATTCAGTGTCAATACACTGTAGCCGGAGGAGATTAATTCGAAGAGGACTTGGGTTTCATATGTGTAGTATCAATAAAAGTGCGCATAGGAAAAAAAGTAAGGAAACTTATTTAATGACCCTCGTTAATATCTGTACTGATTTAAAATAAATAATTATGAACTAATTAGAATTTATAAAAAATATGGAAAATAGAATCATATATACAAATGAATGGCTTCGAGGTATTTTTCATGAAATGTGTTTCACATGTCATTTAGAAGGATATTATGCTGTTACTCAATTTGTCATTGCTTGACATCAACCTTTTCTTTTTATTCAGCTTTAGTAAAAAATAATCAAGTATGGCTGCGGCGAAGTAAGCACATGCTCTGATTGGTCAACTTACAAAATCAAAAGAATATAGTCTGTCCGATTTTCCCGTAATTGAGAGAAGTGATGGATTTACGTTTTCCTTAAAGACATTAAGTGAAAGTTAAAAAGCTACTGCGAGAATTTGTACCAACCGATTTTATTTCCGATGACGTGAAAGTTAAATCTTTCACAACTAAACTTTGAAAAATGTCAGATACACAATAAAACCGATTATTCTTACATATATAAAGGTTGTTTGAAGCAGTGCTTTTATAAAAAACAGAACCTCACAATATTTCTCCGTTGTAGCAGAAAATGAACGTTTCATTTGTGAACTTTTCAATTTTGTACGTATTTCTACTATATATATATATATATATATATATATATATATATATATATGTGTGTGTGTGTGTGTGTGTGTGTGTGTGTGTGTGTGTGTGTGTGTGTGTGTTTGCGTACATGCTACCCAGTACAGTTACTCTCGGTTTATCGCAGCTCATTTCCTCGTATAAACTTATGGATGGATGGTTTATTCTAAGAATGGCAAATAACAATCATAGGGAGGATAATAAGTTGATAAAGCTTATACTCTTTTTTCCTATTGTAAATTAGTTAGAAATTAGCATAGGACCAATTCCTAATTGATAGCAGAGCATTGAAATTGTTTAACCGCTCATTCACTATTCAGGTTTCATTCAATATTTAAGATGTTTCTACTATATTCAAGGACCATTCAATATACAAGATGTTCATGAAATATAGAAAAGGCATTTAGTATACAAGATATTTTACAATATACTAGGGTCGTTTAATACATAAGATGCTTCTACAATATACAAATTTCATTTAGTGAATGAAATATTTTTGATAAGCAATCTTTTCAGAAATTTTTCTGAATATTTTTAATTTGCAATGACTATTGGAGTTTTTTTTACCTGTTTCCTCCTATATACCAACATGATTATATTGTTGTTTTTTTTCTGGGATTTATTTGTACATATCACCCTAAAGTAAATTCATCTCTCAGACTTAGAAGGGTATGATGGCTGCAGTATGGAATTTATATATCTGAAATTTATATATATATATATATACATACATATATATATATATATATATATATATACATACATATATATATATATATATATATATATATATATATATATATATATATATATATATATGTGTGTGTGTGTGTGTGTGTGTGTGTGTGGTGTAGGGGGTGATGAATTTAATTAATATCTTCTTCAGTTGAGAGTCAAATCTGATTAACCATCGAAATATCATTTTAATGCAGCATTTACTAAACCGCAATTCAACTTCTTTTGCAGCTGTTAGTGAGCTATTAGCGTCACTTTATAAGCCAATCAACAATATCCATACGTCATTACTAATTCATTGATCCGATGGATAAAATGCTGGTATATTCAATGAATATTGGTAGTAATATATCGAACAACTGCAATTGCAAAGTATTATTTCATATGCATATGTGTCGGTAGTATCAATAATAGAATCCACGTGAGGAAAAATTTATATTTTTCATTTTGTGTTGAAATTTGTTAATATTTTTCATATTCCAAAAACGTATATCGCTATATTTGACTATGGATTCATTACGAGTTGGACTATGTTTTCCCGGCTCGCATAGCTTCTACCAATTCCTCGGCTTTAGAAACTTATAAGTTATTTTGTTCACAATTTCCCAATACCTCGTAGTTCATTATTTTAGTTGTTAAAAAGAAAAGCTTCATGGGAATTTTATATTTTAAGAGAGACGAAGTAATATATCAAAGGAACGATTGTGAATGAGATGAAGTATTCTTGACAGACAAACCCAATATATTGTAATGTAGCATATACCTGGGTGTTTCTTTTTTCCCCATAACTCTTAGATTGTCTGAATAAATTTTCATTGCATCTCAGTAAAACAGGAGTTATTAGTCGGTGTTTATTTCCACTCCATAAAAAATTTAACATGATCTGAGTTTATTAGTATTAGGAACTAGAAATGGCTTCAGACCTGACTAAATATTTCATTTTTTACAAATTAAATTATTTCTAATCATTTTATTTACCATGCATTAAGGGGGAACTATTTTTATGCGATTACAAAACACTTTAACGTGGATTTTCCTGACAACCTGGAATTTGGATCAAAGATTATATTTATAAATTATATACATATGTATGTGTGCGTATGTATGCAAGTATGGATGTACGAGTGTATTTCTTTAATAAACATCCTCACACGTCTAATAAAGCACTTAACAGAAGTTTAGATGCTTTGGCTTGAAACATGAAGTTAGAATTACCTTAAATTCAAACAAGCAATATATATATATATATATATATATATATATATATATATATATATATATATATATATATATATATATATATATATATATATATATATATATATATATATATATATATATGGCATCATTCCTTTATTAAATTACAAGTCTCAGAAATTGAACTAGTTCAATTACCTTGGTAGCAATATCTCAGCTACTGAAGGAGGTCAACATACGCATCGAAGAGGCATGAATTGCTATCGAGAAGTTATCGTCTATTTAAAAATCTGATCTCTCTAATAAAGCAAGAATTCTACTAAGCAGTAGTCGTGTCAGTACTATTGTATGCCGGCACCACCAGTAATTTATCGCAGATTTTGAAGAGAAAAGCTAGATGGAAACTAAGCAAGGATGATGGGTGTTGATTTGAACAAATCCCTGAAACAATACCAAACAAAACAGCAGTTATACCGAAATTTGCCTCTCATCTAACAAGTCATCTAATTAAAACAAACAAGACCTAGTGTACAGTGTTAAAGAAGCAGAGATGAATTCATGAGTAAAGTTCTACTTTGGGCCATTATACATGGATACACAACTGTTGGCAGAACTAGAAAAAGTACATTCATTAGCTCTGTGTAGACGCTGCATACCGTTTAGAGGACCTGTCGATAATGATGGTCACGAAGATGGACGGTGAGAGGCAGACAGACCGACTCGAGAAAATACGTGGTATTAGCACTACTTGATGACGGTATTTTTATTAGCAAGTGTCTTTATTCTAATTTCTTCTCTAAGATCCAAAGGAACAAGGCTTGGAATATTTCCAAATATGAAAACTTACAAGTTCAAATATTTCAAAAAAAAGTTTTTTTTCTAAGTAGTAAACGACGACTTTCCTTCGTTTAGTTTGCTTTACTCTTCCAACCAACGCGATAGTATTTCGTGAAATGGTCTGCTGCGCTCCTACATAATCAAATTATTTATGTAATTATTAATTTGACTTAGTACTTCATTTTGCTATTAATTAAACTGAGCTGATAATTTTCATCTAATTTACAATTTTATTTTAATTTCTTAACAGGATTGGCTTTACTTTTAATCAAATTACTTTTTGAAAGCATTTAAAACACCTTCATTATTTGCAGTTTAATAAAGCCGGAGAACATGTTCGATTTGAAAATACAAGGAACAATGAAGGATCCCTCTTGTGCTAACTGTGAGATTAGCAACGAATCGTTTTATATGAAAAAGAAAGAGTGGATTACTCTGTTTTATGATATATAAACAATTGTAGCGTATTTAATGCAAAAACCCGTGCTTGTAGAATAGCAACAGTGATGCAATTCAACCCATAACTGTGGTAGTAAAAAAAAAATAGTCACGCTAAGTTAAAAAGATTTCTTTCACTACCACTTTTCCTCATTTAAAAAGTCCGTTTGCTTAAGAAATAATTTTAACAACTTTTCGATAAAATTATTTATATAACAGTCCCGAAATTAAAAAAGTAAAGGTTATCCATGAAAATAAAAATGAAATAGGCAAGATTTCACATGGCATTTGGCTTTTATTTCGTATGATGTCCTTGAGGCGACTATGAATTCATCTATTATCTACCCCACATAAGACTGAAATAAAATTTCAAATTGAATAGTCAATACATAGACCTAGAACTACACTAGATTCAAACCATTTGCCATCAAACCATTCACCAGAATAAACGCGTAACACTTATTTCTTATACCTTATAGGAATTTACAAAACGAACACAGGATTTTGCAGTAGATGGAACTAAGACTGATGGTATGAGTGATATAAATAATGGGACTCTATGTTCGATCAGCATCACATGAATATTAAAACAGGTATGTTTTAAAGAGTCTTGTATTTAGAATTAAACAGAAATCGGTAAAATCATTTCATATAAAACTCATATCTACTTTTTACATTCTAGCCTTGTCAGTTGGAGCTGTAGAATATACCGACAGTATCTCTGCCAATTGGTAAGACCCCATCTACGATGGTACGGTGTATGACACTAAACCATCTGATTGTATGGCTTCTGTTCGAGAACTTTGTGAAATGTAGAGAGCACCATCAAGTTTACTCTAAGGCGAAGTGATAGTACCTTTTAATGTCACATCTATAGGTGATGCAGGACTATTTAATTATTTTAAATTGAATTATTAGAATTAGGAAACACAAATGAAAATCCTTTAAGTGTGCAAATAGTACTATTAGGGTTAGGTGACAATACTTGAAACAATCTGTGAGCAAACAAATGATCTTTGACACAATGAAAACTGTTACTTACCAACTATTCATTTAAAAACCTCATACGTAAACAGGACTTGGTATTAAATAATTATCAATGGTTGATATGCCTTCAAACCAAATAAGGAAGCACAGTGTTTAAACATTTGCACAAATAAAGTGAAACATATTAACGTATTTTGATATAATCCTGGAAGGAAATTGGGGGGAACTGCACCAGTATCATACGTACAAGAATAATTTTTGCTTTTAAAAATACATTTCTATTAAACTTTCCACAAAATGCTGTCTTAAATAGTAATATGTAACGCCGAAAGATTTAAATCTAAATTTTGTTATAAAACTGATGTTCAAGAAATCTTCTGCTTCATAATTGAGCAGTATTTATTCATACCAGGTGTGAAAATTATAATCTTGTCTTTGTGTAATTTGAAAACATTTCTCGATATGACTATACATATCAAGAAGCAGTGAATTCGAAGAGAAGCCGTTGGAGACTGACAGAATGTTAGGTTGCGGCGGATGGTGAAAAAACATGGAAGAAGATCAGGTAACTGACGAAATCCCAAAGCAAAACAAAACGTTATACCTTTTATCTCAAGCGATTTAGTTTCCACCTTTCAAAGAACCCTAAACAGAATTTTAAGAAAACAAACAAATGGTTCTATATTTGAGAACATTTTGTTTTTAGTTTGCTTCTACCCTGATGACCTGCCCACACTTAGTTTGCTTCGCTCGGTATAAAAGTGTGCCAACCTGACCTACACCATAATCTCCGACTCTTCTCTAATTCCACGTTGTCTACGTGATAAATCCTTCTCAGGTCGCCATATTCCTCGGCAATATATTTATTTTTCCTTATTTTTCTTATGTCTAAAATGTATCAAAATAAATTGTGCTTTTATAACATTGCTATATAAAAAGAGAAGAGATGTAACTAATATGTCTGTAACTGATATTAGGTGGTTCAATTGGTATTAAGATTTAGAACTCTTTTTTAAAAGAGGACTGGAAAATGGATTAGTTTTAAACAGAGCTTAAATATAAACTTCTTGGAGTCAGCAAACTATGAAATATACACTAACTAGTATAAAAGGATGATGAAATAGCTGAGGTAGGACAAGTCAAACAACAACGAAAGCAAAAAGAAAGCACGATCTTAATTATGGAATAATGTCTGATTTTTTTTAAAAAATTCTAGAAAAGAAAAACACGCATTTTTTACTGGGAAATACTCAGCTTGCCATGACTTTGTTGAAGGTCTTTTTTACGGGAAGTAAAAATTTGAACCTGGATTGGTTAGAATATTTTTCAGAAGAACGTATGTAGGATTTGGGCATTGGTGGTGAATTGTTTATTTCTGATGAGTAATTTAAATCTCGTACTATAATTTGTTGGTCGGGTAAAAAAAGAAAAGATAACTTAGTGGTTCGCTTGCTGTAAAATACCTTTTGCTATGAAATATAAAATTGATTAATTCACAATCAGACCAAGATGTAATATGGCTGACATTCTTATTTTTGAAATATGCCAATTTTTCATATTTTACGCTTTTTCTCACTTGCTCTCGTTTTATCCCAAGGGCATCATAAAAAATACGTGTGATTTTTTCTCATTGACTGAACTAATACATCTTTAAATACAGCAAAATATTTATTTAAAAACTAAACTATAGCCGTGCAATTTAATTTTGGAAAGCTGTTATATTCATTAAAAAAAATTAACATATATTGTTTCTATGTTATATATCAGATTTCTTAGTGGATATGATCCAAAAGACTTGAAATAATTAAGAGAAAAAGACTTGGGGGGAAAATTAGGGAAAGTAAATTAAAATCATAAATCCCTGAATGTACTGAGGAGGAAATTAATTAAGAATATCTGGCTTATAATGTAAAATTAGACTTCAGTGATTAAATTGACCGTAACTATTTGAAAAAGAAAACAAGAAGGAACTAGAGGAAAATGGATGAAATTGTGGTCGATAAATGTTTAAAATGCTAATGTAAGTAGTTATATGCAATTGCACATTACAATTTTTTTGTAGAGTAAATTAATCCAGCTGAAAGTACACAATATTTGCATAGCATTAACAATTATATGCAATTGACATGGTTGAAAATATTTCAGTCGATAAATGTCTAAAGTGTTACTAATGTAAATTCAAAACACTTCATTATAAATCCCGGTGAATTTTATTAAACACACACACACACACACACACACACACACATATATATATATATATATATATATATATATATATATATATATATATATATATATATATATATAAGCTTCTTGATTCAAGTAATAAATTGTGAGTTGAACATCACAAATGATTAATCTGGGTGAATTTGTAGGTCGTCTGCTGGAATATATTTTCTTTTTACAACCATACTTCACATTTTTTCTTCCACTCACTTTTTTGTTCACTTGAGGTAGAAGTCCTTTTCTTTTCTTGTAATTGGTGTTCAAGTTCTGATTTTTAAAAGAAGCAGATTTTAGAAAATTGGCAAAATATACATTTGTCTCAAGAATTTTGTATTATATATATATATATATGTAAATAACTTTATTGCATAAATCTCGGCGTAAGAAATATTTAAATATCTCCATGTTCACAATCTTATTATTTTTTTACCACGCCTGTTTCAAATAAATTTCATTTTCTCTCTCCTTCTCATCTTGTCTCTTTCATAATAATGGCAACAACTTTATTATAATACTTACGACTACGTCGTGCAGACTTCACACCAATTCAACGAATTCATTTCCAGTGATAATATTACTTTCTTCCCGTCAAACAATAAGTCTAATGCATGTGATGATAAACCGTAATATTTCGCTCTTACAATGTAGGTGGAATAAATTCTCTTACTTTTTCACTATTTTCTATTCTTTACAAACATCATTTGTTTAGTCCTCAACACAAATATGTTCAACCAATTACTTCGTGGATAATTTTAGGGTCTAACAAAAGAGATAAAAATTTTAAAAAAGCTGGGCTTGTTGTCTCACGATGAATGATATTAGCTCCAAAGAATATTTATTTTTCTTGATCTTCGAAATCATACACGATACGTATTATTTACAATATTTCCACTGTTATATGAAAAGGTTAGTCCTGGACGCAATATTTTACAAATCACGCAAAGCATACAAATAAAAAAAAAAAAGATATTCTGTCACTTCTGGAGAAGTAAGAACGAATCCATAATCGATGTTTTGTAAGGGACTCTTATTCATGGGCAAACTAGTGTTGGGCCACAAGAAAAACTTGCATTAACATTCTTTGTGCGGACACTGAGTAGAGTCTAGAGGACATATCAAAATCAATGGCCGATCGAGGTTGAAGGTGAGAGAAAGGTAAATGAATCTAAGCTGTCATAAAATCTTTATGATGATGATGATGATGATTTGTGTTGTCGAAACTGAACTAAGGAAATATTTTTCTAGGTTAATAGCCTAACTTTCTTTTCTATGATTATTCATTATTTCTAGTAAACCAACAATATATTCCAAAGTAATGTTAAGATTTTTTTTTTCTTTCTTCTTGTATATTCTTTCCTCACTCTGTACCTGGCAGGTGTTGAAGGTTTTTATGAAGTAAATGTCAGAACATTTTCTTTTTTTTTTCTTTTCGTCTCTGTCTGCTTTCAATAATAACAAATAAAACTGCTAACCGAGTCATCCGCTTTCTATGTCTTTAGTTTCTATGTCTCTCGTTATCAAAGTTTCGATAACTCTTAACATTTCTTTCTACATATTTTCCACGATTTTTCTTTAACAGATAAATTTTACAGTTTTCTTTTATTCATTTTCCTGCTCAACTGTGAAATACAATAGATGCTGGTAAAAAATGCATATTCATGTTATAATACTTGTATCATAGTTGAGTATTTAATCAATGCCACGGTACAAGAACTGTATGAAAAAAGGAAGAGATTATACATAGAGTTGCTTATGTACTGTGTGGCATTCTCTTTTGACAGCTCAATACGTTACAGATATTTCATTTTTCCAGGTCTTCAACAATTTCAAGAAACAGATTTCTTTCAGCTTTAAATTCAAAATAAATTCCATTAAAATTAATACAAGTAATCTAAAGGATTGAATGTGTCAGGAAAGAATAATATGTTAATTAATAACAACATTAATATTATTGTTTGTCTACTCAACTCTAAATTTGATTATCACATTTTCCAGCTTAAGAATCACAAATCAATTTAAAAGAAATAATAATCACAATTCGTTCAATATGTTGCAATAAGAAGGTAGTCTATTTAATCCGAAAATTAACAACGTTAATACTTTTTATAAATTTCCGTTTAAGAAAAATTTAACTACGAATCATTTTGACAAAAATAAAATAACAAAAAAAAATGTATTATATTATCCTTTTTGCTTTCATGTTCTGATTGTCGTATTTTCTCTTTGGCTCACACATTTGATCGATGGCGAAAATCGATGGTCTTTAATATTGATTTTTGTGGTTGATTGGGTTTTTCTCATTAATATTCAAGGCGAAACAGAATCTTGCTACACTCATTCCTATATTACTCATTTCAGGTTACTGTAACTTTATCCTCATCATTATATTTCGTCACGCCATTGCCGCATCCATAAATGATCAATCTCATTTACTTCTAGAGACAAGAGTCAAAAGCACTGAATTGATACAGAGCAGTATGTCTTCAGCAAATGGTCTGAGGACTGATTAACAGAATGACAAGGTATACGACAAGTTTTCAATAATTGTAACAATAATCTTGACGCTATATACGGATATGCGTTCAGGGAAACGGCTATCGTTCAAAGAAATGCAATCGGCGACCCGAGTTCAAATCCTTGCCAAGATTTGTTTACGTTTTACTTTGCGATGTAGGCCTTGTGAAAGGTGTGAATACATCTGTTTCGTCTATAGCTACGGAATTATTGTTGGGCTGGCAGGGTTTTTTGTTTTAGTCAAGAAATCACATATGAAAAAGGAAACTCTGGATTCAAACCAGCTTTATACGGTGTAAAATTGAGGAAGAGCTGGGTAGATATATACAATGTTCATTAAATAAGTTTCCAGATTTTTTCGTATGGGCACTTTTATTGATAGTACACACATAAAGCTCCAGTCCCCTTTGAAATAATCTCATCCGGTTGCAATGCACTTGTACCGTTCCAGCATCTTCTGCAAGGCACCATGAAAGTACTCTTGTGTGAGCGAGTCAATGACATTCGTCACAGCCACTTTCATCTCCTCAATGGTCTCATAACGACAGCCTCTGAGCTTAGAGAATAAGCAGTCACGGAAAACAAGGTTTGGACTATAGGGAGTGTGAGGTACTGTATGCATGCCCATCTTGGTCAAATATGTTGTGACAAGGATGGCGTTGTGGACTGGTGTATTGTCCTGGTGGAAATGCCACTGACCCGATTCGAAGAGTGCTGACCTCTTCCGACGGAATTTCTTCCTGAACTCCCTTTTAACCTTAAATTAGTATTCCTTGTTGACTGTCTGTCCATGTAGATCATGCCAGGGCTTTCTGTCCATGTAGATCATTCCTTGTTGACTGTCTGTCCATGTATATCATGCCAGGGCTTTCAAAAAAGGGATCATCAAAGGTTTGTGGGTGGATTTTCTCTGGCTTACCTTCTTGGGACTGGGAGAGAAAGCATACTTCCACTGGGAACTGTCTCTTGGTCTCAGAGTCATAGCAGTAAATCCAGCTTTCATCGCAGGTCATCAAAGCAACAAGAACTGCGGGATCTGAATTGATCAGCTCGACCATCTCCCTGCTGTCATGACAACATCTTTCTTTCTGATCTTCTCAGAGTACCCTTAGAACAAACTTCGCGCAAATCTTCCACATGTTCAGTTCCTCACGAATATATCTGTGTACAATTCCCACACTTACTCCATCTGTGCACTTATTGTCTCTATAGACACATGACGGTCCTTATCCATGAAATTCTTTATTTGGACAATCAAATCTGGTGTTCTGACTTTCTTACTCCTCCCACACTTCTCATCATCCCTCATAGACTCCTAACCCTCCTTGAATCTCTTATGCCGCTCAAAAACTGATTCTCGATTCATGCAAGATGTTCCAAAAGTAGTCTGAAGCATTCCATACGTTTCTCTGGCATTTCTTCCAAGTTTAAAATAGGATTTTATTGCATATTGTTCTTCTAAAATATCCTCACGTCCAGATTGCATTTTTGAAATTCCCCATCTGTGACAATCAGGTTTTAGTAGGGTGTATTCCAATTCCTGTTGTAGCTAGTCATTTGAACCTGAAGTCATTAAAAATGGTCAATCATCTCATACTATGTATAACAATAACATACTGAATTTTTAAGAGTCTACGACAATTTTAAATGCCTGTACAAAAAGTCTGGAAACTTATTGAAAGCACCTCGTACATTCTTCTGATAATCTTATTAAAAACCGAGAAGGTACTGGAGCAAGTAAAATTATTTCCATGTCTGACACTTATTTTGAATAAGCCATATGCAAAATCTATGCTGATATCAATTCCGTTCAGTAGATGAAATATATTCTGAAGAAAAAGGTTGCTATATTAGTGTAGATCTAATAACTCGCTATGTTTTGAATGACCAGAGAAATTGAACTTTGAAATTCAGTATTTCTTTTTTCTTTTATTTTTGTTGCTAATTATAAAATAACTTGGGATAACTTAAATGTAAATAATCTGGTTAGTATTTTTTATTTCCTTTTAATGGCATATAAACGCAAATTTGATAAGTTATAAAATAAATTTATTTGAAACAAATAAATGCAGTAAATTTTGTGAATGTAGTCGAGGGTGACCCAAAAGCTCCCTTTTCAATAGCTACTACACTGAGGTGTAGGGGAGGGTGCTACTTGTTTCCATGGATTGCTCCATTTTACCCTTGATACGTACCTTCTAAGCAAGGAAGTATCAAGTACCATTTTTTGAGTCTTTGGTATGACTCGACCTGGGATTGAACCCCGGTCTCCCGGACTGTTGGCGAACACTCTTATAACTAGACCAATGAGCCGGCACTGCTGTACTTATAATGGAACTTTATTGTTGTCGTATTAGTCAATTTTTCTCTAATCAAACATACTACGAGAAAATCACGTTGTTGCATAGCGCCTATTTTTCATCTTTGTATTCAGGAATATGTCGATGTCTTTGTCTTTTCTCTGATCCATTTATTTTTTGCCATATCTTTTATTTTACTGATTTCAGGAAATTAATTTTGGATCTATAACTTCGTAAATGTTCACATTGTCCTTTTTTAAATGCTTACATTTTTTTCATTTAAACTTTACAATTCTACTTCCTTCCTCTTTTCATGATTCTACAGATTATTTATAATCTTTTCTGTTTGCTTATTTTCCTACGGTCTTACCTTCAGTTATTATTTCTAGCCTTGCCTTTTCTCTAAATGTACATATATTTTCAATTAATTATCTGCTTAACAACTTTGTTTTATTTTAAAGTTTCACTCAGTCATCATCTTTATTTGTTCACACCCTTTTGGTTTTATTCTAATATTTTCGGAACTTTTTTCTTCTTTAATTTTTTCTTTCAGTTCCTTCCATAGTCTATGCATGTTTTAAACAGTGTTTTGTTTTTCATATAAAAAGTTACTTTTAATTACTCATGTTTTTTCCTTTAAATTTGATTTTTTTTCTAACATTATTTTATTGACTGATCTTCCTTCTAATATTATTCGTCCATTTATACAATCCTTACTTTTCCTTTTCTTTTCTTTTCCTTGTTTTTTTTTTCTGAGCCCTAGCCTTTTTTCCTTCCTATCCTTTGCCACAGCTTCTCACACTCTCTGGCTAACCCTATAACTTTTATAGCCAAACAATGTGCCCTTAATCACATCTCTTCTAATAGATTCCCAGCAGAGAACCTCGGTGTAGATGTCCGTCAACTGAGCCTGAATGACCTCTCTCTCTCTCTCTCTCTCTCTTTTCCCTGATCATTAGGGTATATAAAGAGCACCAAGCGGTTACCCCTTTCCTCTAGGTCTGTGGCGTCTTTCCCTACTGCTGTTTCAGGTTCATTAACCCCCTTATTGCTTCTTAGGCGTTGCCCTCGCTGGCAAACCGCTTTCTTAATAGTCGGCACAACTTTTCACAAAGCTAAGTCGCTGAGCAGTTCTCAATACGGCAATCAGTCCTCTTTCGTCTGCTTTCCGTTACTGACTCGTGGTTCTCGCTTCTCTTTCTCAGAAGGTCTGGTTCGAGACAAAAGTGCGGAGCGTTAAAGGTTCCCTCTGCTAACTGTTGGCTTTGCTATTTGTCTGGCTTCGAGAAAATCTTGATTTGTTTAATTTTTTTTTCCTATTTCCAATTGGGCGTATATTATCGACTGTTTCTTCATAACTAGAATTCAGTAATTAATTCTATCCATATTCGCTAATCTCCCACGTCAATCGGTGACTCTGTGATCGTTAGTCATAGGAGGAAGGGTTTCCTTCCACTTCCACGTGTAGACTATTGTGCCTTTACTCAGCAGTCAGTGACCTTCTCTGTCCCACAAGTCATCAAGTCCATTGTCAGGATTAGAAAATTTCCCAAGAAAACTCACATCCGTTTTTGGGGCGCATTTTAGCCCTTCCTCTGTCCTTATCTGTCCCGCTGTTTTCAATAACACTTTTACTACAATTCAGAATATATATTTTTTCACGTCTTTTCTGGTTTATAGGTCTCTCAGAGTTATTGTAGATTTCTCGGGGTTGCTATGGCTCTCTTCCAACATTCACTGTTCTCAGTTGTCAGTTCTCACCATTTCCCTCGAGGCGAATCCTGCGTCTGATGGCACCAATTGATGTCACCCAGTTGTCTACCTCGACTACCGGTGTGTCACTGCTGTAATGAAGGATCAAATCTTGGTCAGTCCGGCAATCTTCCCACGTTGTGTCTTCAGATCCAGGCAACTGAAATCGTCAATCGTCGATCGCCGAATGACTTTGACTGGGTTGATCATTCAAAAAATAATTGAAGTCGCAATGCCAGAGACAAAACAAACACGGGGTTGTTCAATAATTGTTAAAAAGTTTAGTCCCCAAAATAAACAAGTCCGTTTTTTTTTGTTTTTTTTTAAAGAATGCTGTTACTTGCAAGTCCTTTCCCCGTTAAGAGAAGTAATCCGATTCAGAGACCTGACCTCTTTTTATTTCAACCATCACCGGCTGATTTCATCAGAATAAATTTTCTAATATTTTCTCTGAATGAACAAGTCATATACCGAAAGTAGTTCTATAAAAAGTAAAAATATTAAAAAGTAAAAGTTAAAGTGGAAAATGTAACAGGTATTATACGTATTGTAAAAGTATAAAGATATAAGTACAAAATATCTAGCAAAAAGCAAAGGATAATAGGTAGTTGGTAATGTGTATTACAAAGTATATGATACGAATCTCGAATAATATTAAAGTTTATATGCATTATGCTGTCATTTTAGTGATATAAGATATATGAAAACTTTATAGTTGGGTTGCTAATTTGTTGGTAAATTGAAGTCTGGTTTTAGTATTAACTGTGACTGATTTCTAAGCAGTAATACAAACATTACAAAGGTAAAACCAAAAGTTTGAAATACAACTCGTCAGGTCCCGTTTTTCTTCTTAAAAAACAGAGATTCTGTCTTTTTCGTATAACCGATAATTCCGTCAAATTGTTTTTCATATGCAGACGGACATTTACAACTATGATTAAAAACGGTCAACGGAATATTCTTATCTATCATAAAATGTGTAACCGTATTTCAATATGCTTGTAAACATAAGTGAACGAAAGTAACCTGGTGTAAGGCAAAATTGCAAGACAGCGGTCTCAATGTAAGCAAATTCAAACTATATTCACGTTATCACATTCAATCTTCGGCTCATTCCCTTGGGCATGGAATAAACCCCTTATCCCCTAGCTGTAACGATGGCTTTGACATTGAATAACCCGCAGCAGTTGATAGGTCATTAATCAAAGAATCGAAACTTAATCAGGCACATATATCAGTAGATAACTGACTTCGTTTTAAATTTAAAAAAAATAAAACAAACAAAACAAAAAAGAACGAATTAATATTTTACATCCATACATAAAGTAGGATGGATAAGTTTGTGGCCTGAGGTACAAAGATATGTGATGAACAATTCCATCAAAATACACACCTTTTACTGTTTACATTGAAATTTAAAGTTATTTACGTTCTTTGAGAAACACAAACTGAAATGTCAGGAAATGTTGGAAAAATTGATATCTGCTATTTTAGAATCGCTCAAGAGTATTTTTTTCTAATGGCTTACGAATATCTGCGATAAGATGGTGACGTTAATAAAGAAGGTTTATCTTTCCTACATTGTGATTAAAAATGGGTATCTGAATTAAATGGTTAACGTGGGCAAATTAGAACAATATTCTTTAATGATAAGAATACCCACTAAGAAAACAGCAGAATAAATCTTAAACATAATTTTATATCAGCCATAATTTTATATCAGCCAGAATGCATGATCTAAGATTTTTTAAATGACTATAAATTAAAGTTACATAATTTAATTGTCTTATATTATAACTGGAATTGTTGGCTGGTTTATATTGAAAAATATAGTGAAGGAAATCGACTAACCGACGCAAAACTCCGGCTGAAACTTTTTGCATCGTCTTTGCAATTATTGATTTATCACAAATCCACTTATTATTCATGGCAGGACCCTTCAAGCCGATTAGGTTTTTTTGAAAGAATCCGTCTTAGATGTTAACAAACTGATCATCAAGGGGATTAACGTTTGACCTTGTAACAATTAACACAATTATTTATTTTATTTAGTCCTTCTAAGACCATATCGGCATTAGAAAGTAATGCATCTACCCCGAGATATACAACGAAAGTGATAAAATGAATGGATACACGACATTGTCTAGATCTCCAGAATTAGAGTCTAATGCAGTTTAGTTCCATACCCAGGGCACACTTTGGGAGAGACAGGATCATACCTCAGAAATGGATAAAATCATCGAATTTGAAGTCCCTCTTACAGTTCGTTCAAGCTTATAGTGATATACGATGAAGAATGTCTGACGTCACACTAATATTGATAAACTGAAGAGTTTGTTTCCTTTAAAATATTCTATCCGATCTAAAAATTCACAACCCTCAACCAAGCAAAAGTCGGTCGATCAAATTTTGAATCTTTAAAATAGTATAGAAATAAACAAGTTATATAAAATCATTTCGTCCGTATGTTAATTCCATTTAACTTTCTTTAACAAATTCGTATATAAAAAAGAAAGTAATATTTTCTTAGATACCCGAATTCAAATATATATTCTTAGCAATATTGGAATTAGTTGTTGTTCTTTTTATGTTGGAGTACCTTAAATTATCTTAAAGAGGACAGAATTATCCATTTATTCTCATTGACGTCATATAAAAAATAGCATCTATCATCGCAGAAACAACAATAATATTCCCCAGCGTCTTCAGTGTCTGATCTTTCAAGTCAACCCACCCAACTTCAACAACCATATCCTTCAGTATGTATGAAAAGGAAAGGTGGAACACAATGCTCGATAGTAAACGTGTATGTGAAAATAAAAGCTATTACGTAATGCAGATTATTTTTCTTTTTTAATTGAAGGAATCAATGAAAAGGAACCCATAAATTGATGTTTAGAATTCACATACAAATTTGAATTATATATCGCTTCAACTATATTCGTAAGTATCTTTACTTAGACACAGACACACTCATACATGCAGATATACACACATGGTATGTTTGATCACAAAGGCAAGAAACTGGCAGTCTCCAAGTTCCGTTGACTCAGCCAGCCAGCCAGCCAGACAGACAGACAGACACACACACACACACACACACACACACACACACACACACACACACACATATATATATATATATATATATATATATATATATATAAGATCCTGGACGAAGCTGTTTGCATTTCTCACGGTGCCAATAAACTTGGAAAAATATATATGTTCAGTTATTTTTCTTGCTATGGGTAAATAGTAGGTCAGACTGCTTTAACCTTGTTATAGCAACCGGGCTAGGTGAAAAAAAAACTGTGAATTCAAACCTAGAAAAATCTGGTTTCAAATTGACCTTCTCTTATTTCCTGCTCGTGTGGATGGTTTGGATCTATCTATCTATCTATCTATCTATCTATCTATCAGTGTCAGTTTTCCTCCTTCACAAAAATCTTTGTCAATTGGATTATCGCAAAATTATTTGTTCATAAAACAATTTTCATAGAATAAGATTGAATGATCATGAAGCTATAGAAACTCATTGTCCAACATTTTTTTTTGGAAGAAGCTTTATAAAGGTGAAATCATTAAACAATTAAATTATTAAATGAAAGTTATTGGTAATTTCAGAATAATTTGAAAACTATTGAATGATGTAAAAAATTCCAGCTAATATGATAGATGTCTCTTAATTTCTTCAAATTGGTGCCATTTGAATTTTTCTTGTGTCATTTTAGAACATTCTCCTTATACGTAAGCGTCGATATTGACGAGTTTCTAATTTCTTTAAAAAATGCACTTAGCATGATGATTTCTGAAATTTCTTCTTCGTACTTTTTATTTCTAATTTACGAATTAACTTCTACGTATTAGTGAATTTCGAAAACATTTTTTCTTTGATTTGCCTTATTATTTCAATTACAACTCTAAGAGCAACTTTTAAAATGTTTAGCGATTGTTTGTGGCGCTAAAAGGGATATTCAATAGCAAAAATTAACTATTTAACTGGTTAAACTGTTAATAATCTTGAAAATATACGTCAGCGTATAGATATGTTTCTTATATATATATATATATATATATATATATATATATATATATATATATGGTGCATTCAATAGGTTTCCAGAATTTTTTGTAAAAGGCATTTTAAATAGACGTAGACTCTTGAAAATTCACTATGTTATTGTTATAGATCTTATGAGATGACTGACCATTTTTTATGTTTTCAGGTTCAAATGAACAGCTACAGCGGGAATTGGAATACACCCTACTAAAGCCTGATTGTCACAGCTGGTGAATTTAAAAAATACAATCTAGACGTAAGGACACTTTAGAAGAACGATATGCAATAAAATTATCTCTTAAACTTGGAAAATGTCACAGAAACGTATGGAATGCTTCAGACTGCTTTTGGAGCATCTTGCATGAATCGAACATCAGTTTTTGAGTGGTATAAGAGATTCAAGGAAGGCAGGGAATCTGTGAGGGATGGTGAGCGGTGTGTGAGTAGTAAGGAAGTCAATACACCTGAGTTGATTGGCGAAAGGCTTAGCGTTAGTGTTACTATGATGAGATTTCTTGGGAAGAGGCCAGTACTCTTCAAATCAGGTCAGTGGCATTACCACCAGGACAATGCACCAGTCCACAACTCTATCCTTTTCACAACATATTTGACCAAGATGGGCACTAAGACAGTTGCTCACCCTCCCTATAGTCCAGACCTTGCTCTCTGTGACTTTCGGTCATTTCCTAAGCTCAGAGGATGTCGTTATGAGACAATTGAAGAGATGAAAGAGGTTGTGACGAAGGTCATTGACACGCTCACACCAGAGGACTTCCATGGGGCCTTCCAGAAGTTTTTGGAACGGTACAACAAGTATATAGCAGCCGGAGTAGATTATTTCGAAGGGGAATAGAATTTGATGTGTGTACTATCAATAAAAGGGCCCATAAAAAAAGGTCTGGAAACTTATTCAATGATCCGCGTATATATATTGTCATTCACAGACAGATGTTTCGTTGTATCACAACCCATCAGTGAGGCTAGAACATTTAGGATGCTTGAAGCTGGGATCGAAATCTGCACAACTTTATGTTGGACTTAGTATCAGACAACGCGGCCAACAAGCGTACAACGTCAGCTAAGGAATCGTAAGGTATTAAGTAGATGTAGCAGTAGCAGCTTTCGTTAGTTTACATTTTATAGCTTATATATATATATATATATATATATATATATATGTGTGTGTGTGTGTGTGTGTGTGTGTGTGTGTGTGTATGTATGTGTGTGTGTGTGTGTGAGAAAAAGTTTAAAAATCAAAGAATACAAAATTTGATGAATTCATTATGAAAGTTGACACGAACATTTTGATTGTAGTAACCTTCTTCAGGTCTTTAAATTCATGAAAATGTTGTTAAAACAGTGATTGATATTACATGAAAAAACAAGAGAAAATAATGTGTGTATAATAAGAAAAAATCAACACAGCATATTTAAAGTCAACAAGAAGTTTTTTTTTTTCTACCAAAATTTTCAGCGTTGACTTTCATGTTAAATTCATCAAATGTAGGATTACATGTTTTTTTCAACTTTTCTTCGTATTGTTAGATTTACTTATTTACATCAACACACACACACACACACATATATATATATATATATATATATATATATATATATATATATATATATATATATGTGTGTGTGTGTCTCTTTGTGTGTTTATATATATATATATATATATATATATATATATGTGTGTGTGTGTGTGTGTGTGTGCGTGTCTGAGTGTCTGTGTGTCTCAAACCAAGTATAGCCTTTTACAAGAATACTTTGATGAGACATTAATTGTGGAGTGAACACTCAAAACCAGCAAGAGTAATCAACTTAGTACATTTTGCCGACCATATATCTCCGACATTAATCTTTTCTTTGGTTCAATCAGTGTAAGTATCAAATGTACTAACTCTGCATCAAAAGCCTTGACCGTCTATAGCGGAAAAAAACCACAAAAACACAAAATCAATTACTTCCCATTTGTATTTATAATTTTTTTCTTTTCAAACGAATCGCTTTGGTTTTTTAGAATATCAATATAAATGAAGTAAAAACTCAGTAAAATATTCCCTGTTTTAAAATATACATCATCTTTCAAATATTATTATCTTTTCTGTCTAACCCCTTGAACATTATTCCTATCGAGTGTCAGTCATCTGTTTTACTCACTAAACAAGTTTTGTTTGTGAAAGGAAGGAAGTTTAGGAAACTAAACATTTGAAGCATGTATGGTTTTAAATTTCGATTTCAAGTCTACTGCATTCTGTGTATCATTATTGATTTTCCGTCTACTTTTTCTCATAATTTCTTTAATACACGCTACATGTGAACGCTTGAAGAAACAGCATTGTCTCAGATAACAACGCTCGGCAGCAAAAAAGGCGGTAAATTCCACTGCCAATCGCTGATACGAGGATCCATTATTCTCGTAAATCTCTTTTCTGCTCAATTTTAATTAATCTAGGAGAAAGTGCTTAGCCTGACTTGATGCAGTTTATATTCAAACACGAGACTTAATCGATTCGGCAAGCAACCGGAAGGATGACGCATGATTAACTCGAATCATTATCCTTGTGACCCTAACATCTGTAAATCTGGGGGCTAAGCCACTATGATCAGCGAAATGATTCAACGATTTTTGCCCTTGCTTCCCTTTTAATTAATAAACTGTTAAGTACAATATTTTCTGGGATTTGTGTAATGGCTGAACACGGCAAATTCACTAA
Organism: Sepioteuthis lessoniana; assembly: GCA_963585895.1. NCBI lineage: Eukaryota > Metazoa > Mollusca > Cephalopoda > Myopsida > Loliginidae > Sepioteuthis > Sepioteuthis lessoniana. The sequence goes on along the minus strand of OY757909.1, from coordinate 127,394,274 downwards.
TCAACTTCTCATTTCTAAATATTTGTGGATTAGTGTAGTAGAAATAATAATAATAATAATAATAATAATAATAATAACCACATCAGCTACTTATATTATCAGATTTTTATTTTCAGTTTCTCACGAAAAAGTATATATCTCAGTAGAACATTTGGAGGAAAACTTGTTACCGCTCTTATTAATGGTTTGGTTTGGTTTCTTTGTTTAATGCCACATCAACTTTCGTGGGTTATTTAATGACAATGCCATCCTTTTAGATGGACAACAGTGGTATTATTTTACCCATTGCTTGGTGGATAAGGAGGTGCTCGTGGGGTAATGGTTATCGTCGTAGGAAACGAGTTCAAATCCTGGACCAGGCTAATTGCATTTCACATAGCACTAATACCATTGGGAAAGGTATGAATCCAATTATTCTCTCTCCAACTATGGGTAAATAGTGAGGCAACTAGTCTTGGTGAGGCAACTAGTCTAGTAGAAGGAAAACTCTGAATTCAAACCTGTTAAACTCCGCTTAAAAAATTGACCTTGTGTCATATCCTGCCCGAGCGGAGAGGTTGGTAAATATGCATTGCTAGGTGGATATGGAGATTCATACCTTTACCAAGGGTATTTGTGCAAAGTACGCGAAATACCGTGACTTGAATTCAAACTCACTTTCTACCATTCCACAGTCTAACGCTTTAACCTTTACACCACGAGGGCATGCCTGCTCTTATTTAGGCTAATATACACTGACAAATGAATCAATTCCCTTTGCAAATGGGAAATTAATTTTTTACAATTACATAATTAATGGATTATTATGACAGCAAAACAACAACAGCAACAACAGCTACTACTACTATTTCTACTACAACTACAACTACCAATAATAATAATAATAATAATAATAACCGAAACACCTGAACGGATATTTCAAGCGAGAAACAAGCAAAATGCCTCACGCGAAGACCTGGACATGACTAAGAAAGGGAAACCTTTAGAAAGCATCTCATCTGGAACCGTTGAAAGCAAAATATAAAAACAAATTAACTTTTAAAATGCCAAACCATGATGGCATAGATTAATTCTGATTTGAAAAAAAAATCACTTCTATCCATAACAGACTGGTTCTACAATTGAGTAAATGCCTTCAACAATGGTAGACAAAAGAGAAAACTACTCCGATCTAAAAAGACCTCCACAAAGGAACCATCCCCAATAAATAAAGATTGATAACGTGTTTACCTTTGATATGGAAAATCCTGACCAGGTAGATGAGTGAAAAAATCTATAAATCTCTTGTATGTTACAGACTCTTTCCAGAAGGACAAAAAGGATATCATTAGGAAACAAGAACTAATGAGATTCTATATATTGATTAGTAAATCCTCAAAGAAGGCAAAACAAGTCAGAAAAAGAGTAGCTTGGGCATGGATTGAAAACAAGAATTCCTATGATACGGTCTGGCAAACTTGGATAAATGAGTGTTTGAAAATTATAAAATTGACCCAATCAAACGTAAAAATCCAAAACGGCATCATCCTGGGAGACTCGCTCTTGTCTCTGCTATTCGTTACAGGAATGATTCTACTCAAACAAGAATTTAGAAAAATTACATGGGGATTCATATTTACAAAATCATAGGAAAATGTTAATCACTTTATGGATATGCATGATATTAAGATATTTGCAAATAATAAAGAACTTTAGAATCTGATAAAAACATTTATAAAATACAGTCAGGATATTTATATATAAAAAGTATGCGATTCTGCAGAAGGAATGGAACTGAAAAATCAAGAAATAATCAGAACGCTCGAAGAGTTGGAAAACTTCAAGTAATTGGGAATATTGGAAGACTACTATGTTGTATATTGACCTTCAACCCGGCCAAACATGCCATTCCAAAGTGATACACCGGAAGGAAGTAACACATTCCAATGGCCAGTAATCGAAAGAAATTGCGTAGGCGGATTTGGCTGACGAAATGGGGCAAGGTATAAGCCCATGATACACTCATAGACTGATGCACCGGAAGAGAGTGACCTCTGAACTGCATGACAGTTATTTCCGCTTGATGACAATCAAACATGTCATTCCAAAGATTGAGTGGGCGACTGAACAATTATATAACTCGGAGTGGACAGGACGTCAGTGAGTTGGAGATCAGACGAGTTAGCGACAAGATGTGGTAGAGAAAGCCAGCAGAAAGCTGAGCCCCCGGGCCTCCGGTTGAGCATCAGGAGAACGAGAAAGACACAACGCTTATGGCCATAAGAGTGGGGGTTCAATATATTGCAGTTTTGTTCGGTCTCCAACTCCCTCTCACACGCAAACTTTACAATAAAGTGAGAGGTATATGTTTTAAAGAAGTCTTCGCTCGTCATTATTATCGTGTCATTATGATTGTTTCTGCATGAATCTATATATGAGTATATAACAACACCATCAATCAAGCGGAGGTGAAGGAACAAATTTTAAAAAATAAATTACCTCAGAAGAATAAGAAACTTTCTTATAATCTCTGCTGTAAAAATTTCACGAAAGAGATAAGGACACGGGTGGCCCCATTGTAAGTCACTCGGGTCTATTCTTAAAATGGAACAGGGAGGAGCGCAGACACATGAATTAAAGAAAAAACAAAAGGATAAATATGCACATGGCCTTACATCTAAGAAATGACAAAGAAATACTGTTGAAAAAAAAAAGCAGAAGGAAAACACAAAGAAGAGGAAAGAAAAATTCTCTACACCCAATAAAAAGCTTTTGCACCATAATTACTGGCAAAAAAATTACGAAATCTAAGAAACTAAATGGAAATACTTACAAGTGGATAGATAGTTCAAGCGACAAAGTGGGGATGAAAGAAATGCCAGAATCCGTCTGCCGAGATTGAGATGTACAAACATCTCTAGGATTTTGAGATACAAACTGATCACCAATTCTCAGCCAGACGACTAGAAATAATGATAATCCACAAAAAAAGAGAACTTGCCAAATAGTGGATTTTTCCGTCCTGGTTGACCACCGTAAGATGTAAAAAAAGTGAAAAGATAGATATATATCTAGACTTTCCTAAAGAATTAAAAAAAATTGTATATGAAAGTGACGGTTATATCAGTTTTAACTGGGGTATTTGGAACAATCCATAAAAGATTGATTATGGAACTGGAAAACTTGGAAATAAGAAGACAAGTGAATCCAGACTATAACATTATTAAGATCAGCAAGAATACTGAGAAGAGTCCTGGAGATGTGAGGAAAGTTGATGTCACTCAAACTCCTAATGAAAAACCATCAGCTACCCCGGGTGTGAGCTCTTAGAGGAGTAGAATAATCTCTACTGATTTTTAAAAAAAAAATGTTTTATTTTTCTAAATCAACACAAATGGGTAAATATTAGAGGTGTTTCTTTTATTCAGTAATTTCTAAATATCCTAATTTAAAGAATAAATTATTTGTTATGTAAATTGATAATGTGTTAGATCTGAGTACGAACGCCCCTACATTTATATCTCATGAAAAAAGAAGAGATGACTGTTTAATGCTCGTTCTCCACTAAGTTTGCATTGCGTTTCCAACAACGGCGCAGCAAAAAACTAGTGATGATTATCTCATATTTTATATCGAACATCAGCTACATTAGCACCGTGGAAAAGTTCATCTAATGTTGACAATGTGAAAATCACTTAATAATTTAATTTCTGTTTTTTGAAATGTAAACTGAAATAGTATGTCTTGGTACGTAATGTTGGTTCCAACTTTGAGCTGGAGCCATGTATGACGCAACATCTTAGTTTCTGTGGCGGTATTAGTCTCATCCTACCTTGATTTCTTTTTCCTCAAGGTCAGACACACCTGTGAATCACACATATATTTTTAGGTTGGTGGGTTTACATCGAAGCATCCAGTTACTTATTTGCAAGCCAAAGTTATTCAGCGTCTTACCGTAATAGAGCAATGTGAACACGTCGTATCAAGATTTTCACTAAAATATCCGCAGAGGATTAAGCAATTTACAATCCCAGCTACAAACGAAAATATAGACAAATACTTGGATCTTGCTAGAGTGTGAGAAAAGCACTGGAACATGAAGATGACAGTAATAGTTGTTTCTTTTGCAGCGGTCTTCAAACGCTTGGAAAGGGAACTGGAATATTTGGAAATCAGAGGAAGAATTGAGACCATTCTGCTGAAATACTTAGACAAAGTCTTGGAAACCTATGAGAATTGATACTTTTCAGACTCTGGTGAAAGAAGTTCAATTAAACAGGTGTGAAAATTTCGTAATTGAAAACATATTAACTTCAACAACAACAACAACAACAATATTAGTAATATTAAAAAGGATAATACATGGAAACCGGAATTGAAAAGGTCACCTTCAAAACGTGCCAGTAATATTGAGAGGTCTAGTTATTTTCTGGAAAGTGAGAGCCAACCAAATTAGCAATATAGCTGGCAATCCCAGTCTATATGAAATACACAAAAATAGCACTCATTAGAACTGCTAATCTCTTAAGGAAAGTATAATCAAAGTGACTGAAAAACATTACCAAAAAGAGGCAGCAAATATAGTAAACTGGTGTAGAAATACAAGAACAGGCACGACTGATTTGGGGAAATCGTGTAGACACTTAAACTTTGACCATACGCAAATGTTGTAGATATAGACCAGTAGCTGCCAAAGAAAATAAGACACATCAAATTCTCTGTATTTCTCAATAAAAACAATATGAGTTAGAAAACCTAGTATCATTTGACAAATAGAATGAAATATGTTGAGAAGGTTTCACAATACAAATAAATCCCAAAACAGAATAAATAAAAGAGAAAAACGAAATACATAACAAGACATTACAAACCTGCTAAATGAACGATATGGAACATGAAGGTAATGGCGATTGCACATTTATTTGAAATAGTTACAATAGACCCTAAATAGCAGGGAAAGAGACTGATAGAACTAGATTTCAGTGGAAGAATTGAAACTGCTCTAACTATAATACTGCTGAGATCTGCAAGAATCCTACTGAACTGATGGGGTCTTAGAGTCAATCAGAGATAAGAGAAGGCTACCAGTTACTAAAGGTTTGAAAACATTTCTGCCGTCCCAGCAGAGAACAGTGAGAAAATAAAATGAGAAATTCTAGGCAAATACCAAGACATTGTCAGAGAGCTAATAACCTTGATAAAAATAAAAGTTACTGGAATTGCAATTTTAATTGGACGCGTGTAAACAGTCATCAAGAATTTGTAAAATTGTTTTGTTGAATTTGAGATTAGAAAACTATGTTGTTAAAATCATATAGAATCCTTACTAGAGCCCCGGAGATCTGGAGATTTTCTGTCAATGACTCAAATACTTGTGGGAAAAACTCGTTGGGAACTAAATAATGAAAAATAAATGTCAGACATTTTATTATCCATGTTCCCTGAATGACGTCATTTATGCAGTCAATCTTTGTCATGGCTTGACTCGTCCCTAATCTTCACCTATTTCAGAATGTGTTGGTCTATGTACAATAGGACACGTGTTCCTTTAATTAATTTATGACATCCCCTCTTTGCTTTCTAAAAAAAGTCCCTGACATTCAAATGATAAATAGCTTTATCCTCTTTTTGTGCAGTTAGGTGCTTCCATATTATAGGCAAATACGTTATTGGCCTGTGTTAAACTCTAAATAATCTAATATATAGATATTGGACTTTATATCCATAGTGTGCTTCAAAGTTGAGAATATTTGTAAAAAGAAAACTTTTTTAGGATTTTTCTTAGATACTGCTTTAATATTTCTTATGTAGAATATTTTTGAATTTGATATCCCTTGTGTAGAGGAACTTATATTCTACAAATATTACTTGTCACATACATTTATCGTTATATTTTTGTCGCTAGAGACATCATTTTAATTTGAGATAAATTTGCGATTTTGTGTAATTTCAATGTTGGTTCCTTCACTATGAAGAGGGAGTATATACCATCATTGTAAACTTTTATTCAAAAGTGAGTTGAAATTTATTTTTAGATTTTCAGTTGTGTTGTGGGTTATTCCATGTCGAGATAAAGTCACCTTGCCAAAATCATAATTGTCCCATACCAAAGTCGTTGGAATATCAGGTTGGATATTGGATGGAAAATAATTTTCTCCACGATTCATCTCAAGTTCAGCGATGCTGTATCATGGTTTAAAACCACCGAGTTAGAAACACAATGTACCAAACCATTTAACAAACCAATCAACTGGGCAGATCCAGACTTATGGCGTACAGCTATACCAAGTGATCAATGTTTTAGCATGAATGTACGTCCATTAGAAGCCAGGAATAGTATGTCTTGTGAAATGGACTAAAAACTTTCTGTGAACAGATGCATATATGACCACTATTTTTTTGTACCAGCAAGAAGGTTATATAAAATGTAAGGCACTGTCTTTTCAGCCACCTGAAAATTTAATGTTTCTGCTCTTGGTGGTCATAACAAAGAAAGTTTAACGTGTTTAATTGTGTTTCTCAGATTCAGATCAGTCATATACAAGTTAGATAAGATATTTAGATCTGAGCATGCATGATCTGTTTGCTGTTGTGATGATAAGTTTATGTCATTTTCTGATGAGTCTGTTTCACTTGTGGTCTGTGTGGCCTCGTGAAATACTGTTTTTTTTTTCAACAAGAGAAAATACTGTAATGTTTGCATAGACAATGTTACCTTGTGACCTCTTTTTAGAAGTGATGAAACAAAGCTGAGTAAATATTTTTATTTAATTTTGTTTTAAATATTTAGTTTTATATGTGTACGCATCAGATTCATGCGTTTCTTTTATCTTCGTGACAAATAAACCTTTAAACTTCAGTCTTATTATTTTTTTGTTTTCAATAATTCAGGTGTAAACTAATATGACAAAAATCTCAAATGCTTTCCCATGTTCATTTTAGCTTGGTTGAGTAAAGTAACGAGTGAAGTCACGGTTGCAGGAGATGTGGCACTTTATCTCCAATGCAACACAATCATTGTTTCTTATTTTCATGTACAGTGTTTTATATTCTTCTGCTATTCGGTTTAAACCAACTGAATCAATTATTGAACATTTTAGCTGCTTTTCTCTGTTTCTCTTGCCAGATACTCTCCACACCAGAGTACATCTGGTAGATAATACTTTGATCTAACTGGCAATGATGGTCAATCAAAATTGGAACAAGGAATCCGTCTTTTTTAGCTTGTGGTTCATCTTTTTCAGTAGTTCTTGTACTGTTGTTATCTTGAGATGAAGTCGCTGTAAAAATAATTATATTCATGGGTATAATATGCATTAGAAGTACGTAACTTATACGAACAAAAGGGTATACGAAAGTCCAACAAGTTTAAAATAATATAGAACCATTATTTGATAAATCCAGAAAATTTCATTAAAACTTTTGATAAATATTTTTGTGTGGCTTAGGAACACCCAAATATTTCTTTAAGGCTACGATTGATGTGTAACAAGATTATTGAGAAATTCATTTTTCTATTTTTGTTTTTAAGAGTTTAAAGGCTATAAAAATATTCCTATTTTGTTAACAATTACTACATCATTTTTAAACGGTTAAAAATTGAGTTACTAGAAAAGAAATCATTAAAAATAATACGGCAAATTGAAATTTAAACAAACCTTAAAATTCATATATTTCTGATTATACTTTACTAAAAATTATTCTTTCTTTTAAAAATATAATTTAGTCTTTTTTCTAGAAAAAAAAATGGCATTTTTACAAATTTCAGACATTTCTACCAATGACGGATACATATCTGTGATAAACGGAATAAAATTGGATGCTCCTAGTTGTTTTGAATCGTCTGGTGAAGCATTATTAATCAGACCAATGTATGTCTATAAAATCATGCATTATCATGATTATTGGAATTAGCAGAAAAATCCAATGTCCAATGCTTTAGAGTAATCATTAAGATAAAATAAACAGGAAAATGTCAGGTGTTTTCGTAAACAATAATGTGAATCTAATGAAATCGGAAATGTGTATCAATTACAGTCACAACATAAGTAAATAACTAAAAATTACTTTTGAAAATTTTTGCATCATCAGTATTTTTTCCATGTCTTCCTTAGTTCTTTGAATCCGCTGAGAATCCGTGAAAAGTGCATAGCAGGTTGGGTGAAATCCACCATGAGGTGGTATGACTCTTGAAGTACAGCTAATGTCAAAGATTTTGGTATTTTCCTTGTGGGCCATTGAAAAATGTCCACTTTGAGACATATTCTAGAAGGTATTTTCATGTCTTGAGGGGGTGTCCTCGAGGTGAATTGGTTAAAGCGATGGACTGCGGAATCATAATAAGCGAGTTCATATTCCAGTCGCGCTATTACGTTCACTTTTTGACGAATACTCTTAGGAAAGGTATGAACCCCCTTCTCCCAGCTATTGGTTAAATAGTACCTCTACTGTTCTTCTAGGAGAATAGATTTCGCATTAAATAACCTAAAAAGTTGATATGCCATTTAACAAAAATACTAACCCAAACCATCATGTCTTGTTTAGCAGACGTGGTTCAAAGTTCCGGTTAGCTCTCGAGTTTGACAAATAGCTGAAGATGACCGGAGGATATATCGTCCGAAAAGTTGTTAATATGACAAGAAAATTGGAGACACTAATCCAAAAACCCTGAATAATAAAATCCATCAAGCTTCGTCCAAGAAATTCAGACAACTAACCTTCATTGGTTATTTAATTCCAAAATTTTCTTTCTATAAATACAACCAAAGATATTCGACCATTTTTAGTATGCTGCTACTGCTGCAATTGACAACTGCCTTATTTTTTTCTTTGTTTTTCTCTCTTTCGTCCTTGTATTTATGCTTTTATGCAATCCTCAATTCAAGCAAGTATTTTTCTTTATCATTTTCTTGGTATATATAGTCTGTGTATGTCATCTCTCCGATGTAAAGCTTTATGCAGAGCCGTCAACTTTTATATCACTTGGTTTATTTGTTTGAGTTCTTCTCTTCTGTATTTTTAAAATGGTCAGGCGTATTCTACAAGAGAGAGTGTCCAAGTGTTTCTCCCCTTGATGAGAATTCTGCCACAGATCTTGTTTCGAAGAGTTATGATGTTATGAGGTACATTATCTTTATTTTAAATGTTATTTTCGTTTTTATTTCTTAAGACCACAAGTGACGAGGTCTTTTCTCCTTATAATTAACAATTCGTCAGTCCTATTACTTGGGATTAGGTGATCTGTTTGCATCTCAAAATTACATAGAATTTAATGCTTCTCATTCTGTAGGACGAATTCTAGTTTGTGCATATACCATTTGTTACTATGGCCAAATTTTAATATCTTATACAATTTTCTGAGTATAACTTTTCATACCGAGTCTTAATTAGTTTTTGTACTTCTATGTTCTTTTGTGCTGTATTCTTTTAATATTTGAATAACCGTTTAATCTCTTGACCCACATAACTGACACGTGTTATCAATTTCATTTTTATATAATTTGTCCTCATATAAAATTGAATGATATTTTTATTCTGAAGACCCGAACTTCTATATCTGGTGTGTTGCTTTTTATTTATCTGTCAGTTTGAATTACAACGTTTCTGCTCCTTTCTATTTTATTTGTTCTGATTAGTGTTTTTTAGCATTTATCGGCTCATTGGTCCAGTGGGTAGAATGTTTGCCAATGGTCCGGGAGACATGGGTTCAATCCCATATGGCGTCTTACCGAAGACATTAAAAATGGTACTTGATGCTTCCTTGCTAAACACTCAGTAATATAAGGTACGTATCAAGGGTAAAATGGAGCAATCCTCGGAAAGGAGTAGCGCCTTCTCCTACACCTTGGTGTAGTAGCTATTAAAAAGGGAGCCTTCTGATCGCTCTCGACTACGGTCGCCAACTTTTCTTTACTTTTTACAACCAAATATTCTATAGTATTTACGAACAGTTCAATAATAATAATAATAAATGAACCAGAGAACAAGAAAATTTATGACGATGCATAAGGCCTTACATTCCATAGATGTTGTAAACACATTGTATGTGTCAAGAAACAGAGGAATAGGACTTGTTACCATTCAGGCTGACGTCCATATTTTGACATAAAACTCGTCAGATCACTTGCGAAACAAGCTGATCAGCTCGGTACAGTGTCTCAGCGATAGCTGGATAGGGTTCGGAAAGTAAAGGACCCAGTGTTTGCTGCGTGCATAGAAAATTAGGAACTTACCAACATCCAAGCCATCTATCGACGTATCTAGGCAGCTTTTCGGGTGGTGATTAGGGAATGCGAGGTTCGCCAATCCATAGACCCGGAGCTAGTGCATTGCAAAAATTGATAGTTGTAGGTGAGTGAGAATTGGAGCAGGGTGGGAATGGTTATAACACATTATGAAGTCTGGCAATACCTGACTCTGATAGACTGTGACCCCAGTCAGTTTTCTGTCTAGCAGCCGTTTCCCCATCAAGAGGCTGCCAGCATCATCCCACAGTTGGAGTCGCTATTCAGCAAGAGAGGGACACCTGTCGAGCTGCTCATCAACAACTGGACATAATTCTGTGAAGAGAGCTGGGGAATCCCACTTAGATTCCACCTCGCCTATTAACTATCATGGAATGATATTGTGAAGAGATGCTATCGTACCAGCAAGCGTATCGTGGCTCGGTCGCGAGATTTTATATTTGCATAACATGACCCCAAAAGACAACATAATAGGTTTTTCAGCACCAGATAACTCTATATATAATTACCAAGCCCGAATGAAGGATATCGATGTGACACCACCACTTGAACACACAGATCCTGGAATCTAAAAAGTAGATGAGGTATGAGTAAAGGCCGTAATAGAAGATCCATACGATTCAAATAAGGAACGGACACAAGTATCTATTGCCCACTTCAATTTTCATCAATGGGGTGCCAGGTCAGATCAGGAAACTCAACCCATGCTAGAGATCTGCTGCGTCGGAATATAACGGCAATCATAAGTCGTCTGAGAGCGACTAAAACACGCCGAGGTTTTTCAGTGCAGGGCCAGACAATTCAGTTGAGGAAAAAAGAGGAAGCAGATTTGAAGACGACGATAATAATGATCCGCGGTGCAAGATAGGCTGAGAGGCAACAATTGGAGTTGAGAAGGACTAATCTCATCCACCTTTACGTAGAAACACTCGACAAAGGCGACCGCCCTCTTTGAATCATCTATGTGATCAAATAAGGGAGGAGTATATAGGAGACTTATCTCTAGTGGCAAGACGAGCATATATATGTCTGAACAGCAAAATGAGTGGGGATCTGAAATTTAAAAAAATGGAATATGGCCTCCCTAATATCTCACTTTAAGATAAAAGATGATATCGAGCGATGAGAATTGGCAAGACTGACGGATACCAATGATTGAAAATGAACGTATCGACTTAGCATAAAACATGTGCGATAGAAATGAGAAGATATTTATTTTGGGAACGTGATACTGACAAGAGGAAAACTGTTGGCAAATCGAGTACTTGCATCAGTTTTACAAATGATTATTATAACGCAGACAACACAAAGATCACCGGAACTACAAAACCAAAACGGGAATCAAAACAACTGTATGGATATTTCGAGCGAGAAATAAACGAAATCTAACACGAGAAATTTTTGGCATGGCTAAGAAAGCGAAACTTAATGAGAGAAACTGAATTTCTTCTAAAACAGAACAAAACAGCTCCATAAGGACCAACACTGTTAAATCAAAATTGGTAAGACGCAACAAAATTGCTTATGCAGGTTATGTGGTGATAGTGACGAAACGATCAATCACAAAAGCGAATACAATAAATTAGCACAAAAAGAGTATAAGACTAGACACGATTGGTTGAGGAAAGTAATTCACAGGAGTTTTGCAAGAAACTCGATTTTGACCATACGAGAAAGTGGTATAGGCACCGCCCTGAAAAATAAGACGCATAGAGTTCTCTTGATTTAACAGATGTAGCAATCTTGATCAAAGGATCAGATATAGTAATAGGCAACCAAATTAATAAATAAATAAAAGAGAACATGAGGAATAGTGGATTTTGCTGAGCTAGGAGACAGCAAAGAACACTTTATAGAGAGATAAATATCTAAACCTTGCTATAGAAATAAAAATAAATCCCATTATATCAAGGTGGACATTAATAATACAAAACGTAATAGCAAGTGTAGGTTTCGTGGAGATAAAACAATTATTCATATAATAAACGAATGAAGCGAACTTGCAGAAAAGGAGTGCAACTCTGGACCTGACACGGTGAGTAAGGTGATTCATAAGAAATTGTGAAAGAGATTAGAATTTCAGCATACAATCAAATTGTATAGGCACAAACCAGAATCAATCCGAGAGAATGGGACGCACGAAGTTCTCTAAGATTTTGTGATACAGGCGGAAAACCCAATCCAAACCAGAAGATTAGATCTAGTTCGAACTGACCAGAAAGAAGAACGTGTAGTCTAGTGGATTTTGCCGTTCCAGTGGAATATAGAAAAGGAAATGAAAGAAAGCGAAAAGAAAGACATATTTGGACCTTGCCTGAAAACTAAAAAAGAATATAAGGTTGATAGCGATAAAAACTGGAATCGGTTCTCTTGCGACGATTCACAGAGCTTTGGAAAAAAAGAAAACAAGAAGGAGAAATCAGAGCAAAAATCAAGACCATCCAGACAACAGGATTGTCAAGATCGTCTAGAATACTGAAAAGAGTCCGGGAGACCTGAGGAGACATGCTGTCTCTTAGGCTATAAGGGGAAAGCACCAGCTCATACTGGTATGAAAATCTCATATGATATGATATGATGATAATAGTAATATTAGTAATAAAAACAACAATAATAATATCTATAAAGAGTTAAATTGATAATAATTGCAATTGACAGTAGTAGCAGTAGTAGTAGTAGTAGTAGTAGTAGTAGTAGTTAGCTTAAAAGCCACGTATGGCAAACACTATTCTTGATATCCAATATTTGCCATTGACTTGAAAATCGCATATTTGGTGATTTCTTAATACTAGATAAATAAATAAATCGGAAAAATCTTCATAACATGCAATAAAAATCCCACAACAATGTAAAAATCAGTGTGAGCGCAAGTCATAGAATATTCGGTAATTTTCAAACTGGATTGGAAATTGCTTTATTCTTCAATTTGTTGTTTTGCAGAATGAGTTTTCTCGTTTGAGCCATTATCACTTTTTTAAATTAAAGTGCATACAAATTCATGCTAAATTTGATGGTGTAATGACAGCGAGTGATTTCAATGCAACAATATTCTTGCCAATATTCCGTATTATTTTCGAAATTTTATTGCCATTAATATTAACGCAAAAAGAAAATAAGAACACTTTCAGTCATTATGTAAACTTTTTATATTAATAAAAAAAAACAATCGTCCATAATGCAGAAACGAATTAGATTACTAGGTCACGAATAAACTTATCGATATGATTTGAGGTGTTGTTAGATGTGGAAGAAAATATCTTTCAATGCTAACCTAACGAATAAATCGATTGAAACAAATAATTCGAATCATTCTTGTAGTTTTCTTCACTAAAAATGCAAAGCGAGTTGAACTCGAATTTTTGTTCCAAATTCATTAAAACCAAAAAGCAAACTAAAATAAGCAATACGTTTATTTCTCTGTTCTACTTTCACTTATTAACTTTTTTTTCAGATCGATCTTTTCCAATCTGCGATCAAGAAGAGTATTTTGCTCAATTCACCAACGACAACATTTACAAATTCAAATGATTTTGATTTATATATGTTTTATTTGTATGTTTAAAAATTTCCCTTATTAATTTTAATTCTACATATTTATTTTGATTTGATTTATGTGTTTGTATTTATGGTATAATTCGGCGAGTATTTTGCTGTTGATTTTTCCTTTTTTATCCGGGTTTTGTTTTTTTCTTGATTCTTTAAAATCTCAATGTTTTGTTCGAGATTTTACGTTGATAAAAGACCTTTGACGTTGATCATTTGAATTCATTCCGATGAAAAATACAACATAAAGATAATTGGTAAATGAAGCGTGTGATATATTTCAGTGGCATCAGTTTAGCTCCCGCCCACATACGCACGCATATATACACATACAAATCAACATACATGCATTCACACACGGACACATTCATTGACACACAAAGATACACATACGCACATGTTTATGGATTCGTCATGCGAACATCAGTCATATCTGCGGTATAAGAACGCAAGAGAATCGGTAACATGAAATCCTTTCAATTCACCTTTGCAAATATAAGAAAGAAAGAAAGAAAGAGAAAAAAAAATCCAACAGGAAATGACATAACTAAAAAAAGGAGAGAAAGCGAAATATAGGACAAAATAACAAGTTAGGAAAAAGGCAAAAAGAAAAGACAGTGTTACGACTAAAGCGGAAAAAAGTAACATACATTTCAATCGATCCAAGATCCATAAATGACCAATTCCAACTTGTTATGATACCAGCTAAATGGCTGCAGATGGATATTTGCTAAAATTAGCATTTATATAAATGTACACTTTATGCACCGGAAATCTGATAAATATATGCAGGAGTAGTGATGCAGATTATTCTTATACTGACAAAGAAGAATTTGAATGCTTTTAAACAAGTTGCTATACCCTTATTCCTCTGGGTATTCCTAGATGTTGGTGTTTATACACAAAATTTCAACACCAGAACCAAATATCCCCAAATTGGGGTAGTTTAAAAAAATATTATCCAATCTAAATTATTTATAATAAGTATCATTAACTGCGCCCAAGTTTCTGTGCTGCTGCGTTTGTTTATTAATAATAGGCAAATAAAAATAACATGATTACATATGTGTCTAAGAGAAATAATACATTTCGGCTATTTTAGATTTAGGGAAAATATTGTTTCTTTTTTCATAGTGAATAGGATATAATCATTTACGGACGATGATATTGATAAAGTCTGAGAAATTAAGATGGTTATTATCATTGAGACAATGTTTCAGATATTATCTTCTATAAGTAAGTTGAAAAAATAATTTTACAATTATATATATATATATATATATATATATATATATATATATATATATATATATATATGTGTGTGTGTGTGTGTGTGTGTGTGTGTGTGTGTGTGTGTGTGTGTGTGTTTTATCGACCGAATGCAGCAACTTTCCCAAAATATCCTTGAAACCGAATTAGAAAATATATATGTTCCTCGTCGTCATAATTTTCACAAGAACTTTTATTTCCTTTTTAAGTAGTTCACTTTGAAGCGAGAGTTTGGAGATCAAAGAAAAGAAAGCGTAAATAGGTAGAAATTCCAAAACAAAAAGAAAATTAATCCAAATAATTATTTCTGTCGGATGGAACAAGAATATTAAGTTTGGAGCAGTAATTTTGACAAATAGCCATGTCTTAATTTATACTTTGAAAGTTTTAATGTAGCTTCAACCTAAAAATATCCGCAAAAGCAAATGTTCATGTGAAATTTAGACTTCATGTTTATTGATACTGAGAGACACACTATTTCATATACACAACGAATAGTGTGTTAATAGACAACATGGTCAAATCGTAAAAAAAAATAAGCTGCTAAAACGTGTACGCGATTAAAATAAAATAGCTGCACTTAAATTTAAAACTTAAGGATAAAAGGGCGAGGAGGTTTTTTTTTTTTTTTTTCGTGCGTGAAAGAAAATTTACATTATCAAAACAGTAGAAGCTTTGCACCAGGAACAAAAAATGTGTGACAATAAAAGCTCAATAACACCAGATAGGTCAAACCAATATTCTAACATTCTGTCTCCATAATCATTCAGATATCCCACCCTGTCTTGTGACAAAATAAAATTCACTGAAAGAGGAATGTATTATAAATGCAACTCATGCACATAGCAATGCGGTCCATGGGATTCAGTATGGTGAATGTGAAGTTGTATGAGTGAATCTATAGATTGTTCAACAGCACGCTAGACTAGATGATTGATAAAGGAAACTCATTGGACAACAACCTAAATCAAATCTTTGTCAAGAATCTATGGCTACTCATTTTAAGAGTTGGATCTATCGATGAGAAATTTAAAATTATGGAAAGATTCTTATTACGATGAATCAAATCATCTGACCAGACCACATCATTAGTCACACATGTAATCAAAAAGCGCATTCTGCTGAGGTTGGAGTTCGAACCTAAGTGGTTGAAAAATCAGCTACAGAATCCAAACTAAATGTCCTTCGATGAAATTTTCAACGTAAAATGAAGCAAGAACCTATACTCATGGTTTAAAATATATATATATTATATATATATATATATATATATATATATATATATATATATATATATATATATATATATTATGGGGGAGGTAAATGGAAATTAATCACTATATGAATACCGACAGAGAGATAAAAACGCAGTCTTTAGAGAATGATTTTATTATTGAATTGAATCTTTTGCCAAATTTGTCGGTTTTTAGACCAGTACCATGTTTTTTGAGTTATCAAATGAATGGAAAACAATGAGAAAACTATTTAAGTCTTTATATTTCCTTTGGGAGCCTTTCTTTCAAATTTCTGTAAAGTAATTAGCTTAACCAAATGTAAAAATCCATTCATCTATTACTCAATTTAAGTTAATATTTATATTTAGTTCATAGACACCAAGTATAAAAATTTCAAAACCTATAAATCAGCGTTTATCAATATTAGGCTATTTGCTTTCTTTTTTTTCTCTGTCTGTCTGTCTTTCTGTCTGTCTGTATGTCTCTCCCTCTCTCTCTCTCTCTCTCTCTCTCTCTCTCTCTGTTTAATCTATCCGTTTAAGTATATTTAAGCAATGATACCAAATTATTTTGAATTAGGGATTTTGTAAATATACAGTAGAATACATAATTTTGATCTATCCTAGTTCCTGTAAGTTTTCTAAACACAAAGAATATCTATGTATCGCTCTCTGAATATATATATATATATATATATATATATATGTATGTATGTATTGGGATAATATCTATATTGAGTCTACAGTTATCCGAACTCATAGCTTTATCTGTTTGAGTGTTTATTCTGTGCACACAGACGAATACATATATATATATATATATATATATATATATATATATATATATATATATATATATATATAATTTTATATCATACAACGTTGAAACAGAATGCTTCAAACGAAAATAGAATGATATAAAACTTTCTCATCTTTTTCGTTTCATTTAATTACTCACACGCCCTGATGCAGTTCTAAAAATCGAAACGCTCAACGTTAGTAAATAATTCAAAAATAAAATCATTCTCTGAAGACCTAGTGAATTTTCATCACTGCACACACACACACACACACACACACACACACACACACACACACACACATATATATATATATATATATATATATATATATATATATATATATATATATTATTTGGTTGATGGTTATATTCTCTGAAACTGTCTTTCGTTTTATTGATGCTTCAATGTAACACATTTAATGTAGATTGTTATAAAGTATTATGCATCAAATTCTGCCAAAGTCTAACTAAGGAGATTGATTATTTTTGTGGGTATCTTATCGTATGAACATCTAATTTCCACGCAACTAATAATCGATTGGTTGTGATCGTATGATTTAATGTTGTAGATCTGTTTTTCTCCATGATTGCTTTCCAGGCAATACTAACATTGGTTGCTCTTTCTCGTGTTTCTTCAAGAAGATAAAGGACAATGATTTTATGACGTGGAAATTTATTCATAAGATTCCTTGCTTTCTGAATGGAATCGGACCCAGTTTACGCATTGTGACACTGGCAACTTAAATGGCCATTTTGTTCTCGCAGTGTGATCGTTAGGCTCCATTGGGTTTTTCGAATGATTAGACAATTACAGCTCGCCAGAGGGCGCTATTTGTCCCTTAGGAAGGGTTCTAAAGTTAAGTTATATGTGCTAAGATTCTACCAACCTAGTGCAAGAAAAAAATAAAATTTAATCGTCGAATTTTATTTTTAGCCACATAAGCTTTACCAAATGATATATTGAAAGTAGTTTTGAAATTTTATCCGAAGAACCCCAAAACTCCACTGTAAATGTTCGAATTTAAATGATCCTTACAACAGTAACAAAGACGAAAGGAAATGGATACCATATATTGTAATAATAATAATTATAATCCTATATAAGTATAGTCAATACTTTTATTTAACAGTTCATGTAAAGAGGTTCATGTTCAATAGAATTATTTAAAAGTTATTTCCATTGAAATAAAGTTATCGAAAATGACTTTTTTTTCTTTTTTTCAAAACAGGAAAAAACTATGTTACCTTGAATTATTTTATAGATTTTTCAGCTGTTCTAACAGTTGATTAAACACTACATTATGTTTGGTCTTCTTCTTCTTCTTCTTCTTCTTCTTCTTCTTCTTCTTCTTATTATTATTATTATTATTATTATTATTATTATTATTATTATTATTATTTACTCATTAGAGTCTTTCACATCAGCGTAAGCTGATGATTTTTTACTAGAGATTAACTGACAGCAAGTCTCCTCAAGTCTCCGGGACTCTTCTCAGTATTCTGGCTTTTTTCAAAAATGCTGTTGTTTGGATGGTCTCCACTCGGCCGCCAACTTTCAAATCCTGCAGGCCCTTTGGTAATTATTTAGTTACTGTGCCAAAAGCACCAATTACAATTGGTATAATTGCCAACTTCATGTTCCACAGCTTTTTCAATTCTCTTGCAAGGTCGAAGTACATATCCCTCTTTTTATATTCTTTCAGGTTTATTCTGTAGTCAGCCGTGACAGGAAAGTCGACAATTATGCAGATTCTATTTTCTGGTGTTCTTATAAGGTCTGGTCTTCTGGCCGAGATTAGGTGATCCGTTTGTATGGTAAAGTCCCATAGTAGTTTGTGTGTGTAATTTCCTAGGACAGGTGCTGGGTTATGCATATACCATCTGTTAGTATGGTCAATTTTAAATTTCTTGCAAATTTCCCAGTGGATCACCTTGCCCACCCAGTCGTTTCTAGCCTTGTACTCCTCCTGTTCTAATTTGCTGCATTCACTTATTATGTGATTGATCGTTTCATCTCTGTCAGTGCATAACCTACATTTGCTATTTTGTTGCATCTCATATATTGTCGCCTTGATATGATTGGTTCTTATGGCACTGTTTTGTGCTGCTATTAGGAGAGATTCTGTTTCTCTCTTAAAGTTTCCTTTTCTTAGCCATATCCAGGTTTTGTCTTGTGAGATGTTGTTCATTTGTCGTTTAAAACGCCCATAGAGTTGTTTTCGTTTCCATTTTTGTTTCCTAGTTATTGTCATTCTGTCATCTATAGTGTTGTCAGTATTGTTTCTGATGGCCGCAATCAGTCCTCCATCGTGTTTTTCTATGTAGTCTTCGAGTCGTAGTATGGATGTGTCAACGCTGTCTTCGATTCTGGCAAGTCCCTCTTTTGTTGGTACATATAGTCTGTCAACGTCGTCTCTGGGATGTAATGCCTTGTGCATGATCAAGTTCTTTGGTTCATTTGTTTAAGTTAATTTCTTGTCAACTTGGGAAAGGGTCCCGAGTATCTAACGAGTGGTACAGCTCAATTATTTATTCCTCTGATAAGGTTTCTGCTTGAGAGCTTTGTCTCGAGTAGATTTCTAGTTCTCCTGAGATATTCTTTTTGAATTTTTTTTTTTCATTTCGACTTATTTGATGGTGTCAGCCTCCACTGCGAGCGTTCTGATCTTGTCTTGATTTGGTAGTTCCATTCCATCAGTTAGATGTCGTTTGCCTCTTTTCATGACGAGCAGGGCGCATTTTCAATGCCAAATTCAATCCCAATGCCTTGACTGTATATTCTAATAGTGTGCATTAGGATTTCCACTTCATTTTTTTTTTGCAAATAGTTTTATGTCATCCATGTACAATAGGTGACTAATCTTTTCAGGCGATCTACTAATATTTACCCCTTTAGAGTTTCTAACATCAGTATCGGCTGATTGTTTTTCACTGGAGTTAGAGTGACAGCAAGTCTCCTCAAGTCTCCAGGACTCTTCTTAGTATTCTAGTCATTCTCAGTTATGCTGTCATATGGATAGTCTCTACCCGTCCGCCAACTTCCAAATCCTCCAGGCCTTTTAATAATCATTTATCTATTGTACCAAAAGCACCAATCGCAATTGGTACAATAGTCACTTCCATGTTCCACAGCTTTTTAATTCTCTAGCAAGGTCGAGATACTTATCCTTCTTTTCACAATACTTCAGTTTATTCTGTGGTCCGCTGGGACAGCAAAGTCAATAATTTTGCAAATTATCTTTGTTTTTGTGAATCATTATGAAGGTCTGCTCTTCTGGCCGAGATTAGGTGATCCGTGTGTATGTCAAAGTCCCATAAGAATTTATGTGTGTAATTATCTAGAACAGGTGCTGGGTTATCCATATACCATTTGTCAGTGTGGTCAATTTTAAATTTCTTGCACATTTCCCAGTGTATCACCTTGCCCACCTAGTCGTGTTTCGCCTTATAATCGTTCGGTGCTTATTTGCTGTATTCGCTTATCATGTGATTAATCGTATCGTCTCTGTCACCGCATAGTCTACATATGCTATTTTTGTTGAGTCCTGTTTATTCTCGCTTTGATATGATTGGGTCTACTATTAGGAGAGATACCGTTTTTCTCTTAAGGTTATCTTTCCTTAGCCAGGTCAAGATTTTTCGTGTGAGATGGTGTTTATTAGTCGTTTAAAGCGGCCATGGAGTTGTTTTTTTTGTTTTTTGTTTTTTTTCATTTTACTTATTATTGTCATTCTATCATCTGTCGTGTTGTTGGTATTGTTTCTGATGGCTGTTATCAGTCCTCTTTCGTGTTATTCTATGTAGTCTTCGAGCCGTTTTATGGATGCGCCAACGCTGTCTTCAATGCTGGCAAGTCTTCTTTCTCCCTCTATTCTAGATACATATAGTCTGTCAACGTCGTCTCTGGGATGTAATCTCTTATGCATGGTCATTAGTTTTCTTATTCTTTGATCCATTTGTTTAAGTTCCTCTCTTGTCCACTTGAGAAAGGGCTCGGAATATCTAACGAGGTACACAGCCCAAGTATTTATTTCTTTGATGAGGTTTCTATTTGAGAGCTTTATCTCAAGTAGTTTTCTAGTTCTCCTGAGATATTCTTTTTGAATTTTGTCTTTCATTTCCACTTATTTGATAGTGTCAGCCCCCAAGATTCCTATGTATTTGTAGGTTTCATTTTCCACGATCGTCCTAATTTTGTCCTGATTTGGTTGTTCCATTCGTCAGTCATTGTCATTTGCCACTTTGATTAGCATGACACATTCTTCAATGCCAAATTCCATTCCTATGTCCTGATTGTATATTCTAACGGCGTGTATGAGGGTTCATAGTTCTTTTTCATTTCGCAAATAGTTTGATGTCATCCATCTACATTAGGTGGTTGATCTTTTCTTGCGAACAGCTAAGTTTGTATCCGGCTGAGAATTTTCTGAGTATGTGTTTAAGTAGCATCATGGCTATTATGAATAGTAAGGATGATTATGCACCTCTTTTGAAAATACCTCTTTGTATCTTTATTTCACCTAAGCTTCTTCCTCCTGCTGTCAGCTCCAATCTCCAGGTCTTCAAGGGTTTTTTTTTCGATAAAGTTTTTGAATTCATGTGATTTTTGTACATTTTGAGACAATTTATTATCCAGCTTTTTGGAACCATATCATATTATCTTACTTTCTGAGAGTTTTTAACACCGTTAGCTGATGGTCACTCACTAGAGTTTGCGTGACATGACAGCAGGTTTCCATGTCTCCAGGACTTTTCTCAGTATTCTGGCCGATTTTAATTATGCTGTGTAGATTGGATGGTCTCTACTCGTCCTTTTATTTCAAGGTCAGTCCTTGTACCAATACCTTTGTTCTTACAAACCATGACTTGGAAGTATTCCATTTTATTTCATCATTGTGATCAAAGAACTAATTACAAATTTTAGCACCAAAATTTTCATTTCCACCATACTTTTTTCCGTTCTATTGCAAGGTTCAGGTATTTGTATTTCTTTTTGTTTACTTTCAGTTTCATTCTGTGGTCTGCCGGTACAGCAAATTCCACAATTCTATATGTTCTCTTTTTTATTGACTATCATTACGTCTGGTCGTGTAGTCGAGACCAGGTGATTCGTTTGTATTTTAAAATTCCATAGGAGTTTCTGCATCTCATTTTTCACGACAGATTCTGGTTGGTGCATATACCATTCTTTTGTATGATCAAATTTCCGTTTCTTGCATAATTTCCCGGGGATCACGTTCCCCACCCATTTGTGCCTAGTCTTATACTCCTTCTGAGCTACTTTGTTGCATTCGCTTATAATGTGATTGATCGCTTTTGTGTCTATCACCACATAAACTACATTTTGATATTTTGTTGTTGTGTCCTGTTAGTAAAATTATTTCTCATGCCGTTGTCTTGCACTGCTATTTGAAGAGATTCACTTTATCTCGTGATGGGCCCCCTTCTCTCTTAGCCACGTCCACGTTTTCTTGTGAGAGGGGTCGGACGTTTGTCGCTTCAAATTTCCATAGAGTTTTCTTCCCATCATTGTTTTTTTTTAACTCATTTTTGTCTTGTTGATCTTTGTGTTGTCAGTAATATCTCTAGTGGCTGTAATCCGTCTTCCTCCGTGCTTTTCTATGTAGTCTTCGAGCCATTTTATCAATGCATCGACGCTATCTTCAATGCTGTTAAGTCCTCTTCCTCTGTATTCTTTTACATACAATGAGTCAACGACATACCTAGGATGTAACGCCTTTTGGGCAGTCATTAGTTTTCCTATACTCTAGTCCATTTGTTTATGTTCTTCCCTCATTTACTTATGGAATGATCCCGAGTATCTTACGAGAGGGACAACTCAGGTACTTATCCCTTTCGTTTGAAGGTGTCCCCTTCTACCTTTCCCAATTATTTGTAAGTTTCCTATTCTATGAGCGTTCTAATTTTCTCTTAATTTGGTAGTTCCATTCCGTCTGTAATATGTCTTTTCAGGCTTTTCCTTATTAGCACGGCGCATTTTTCTATGCCGTATTGCATTCCTATATCTTGACTGCATATTCTTACTGCTTTTATTAGGGTTTTTAACTATTTTTCTTTTTTTGCAAACAGTTTGATATCGTCCAAGTACATAAGGTGATTGATCTTTTCCTGCGATTTCATAGGTTTGTGTCCGCCTGAGCCGTTCCTGGATATGTTCTTGAGTGACATCATCGCTATAACATATACTAATAGTTGTAGGGCATCTTTCAGGAATATACCTCTCTGGATCTCTATCTCAGCTTAGCAATATCCTCCTATTGTCGATTCCATTCTCCAGGTTTCCATGGTTTTCTCGATAAACTTCTATACTTTCTGGGATATTTTGTACATTTTAGACAGTGTAATATCGTGCTTTGGGGAACCAAGTTGTAAACATTTTTGTACTTAATCCACCACATTGCAAGATTTTTCCGTTTCGTTTTGCTCTCGTTGAGTATGTGTTGATCAATATAGTATTGTTCTACTGTCTCTCTGGTTTATTTGCAGTATCCTTTCTATTGCTCAGGGAACAATCCACGGTTTATCAACGAGTAGTTAAGCTCCACACTAATCTGTGTTGTTAGTATTTTCTTCATCATAGCTAGGCATGTTATGGCTCTATAGATGTTGGAGCGGTTCCTTTTTTGTGGTCTTTCGTTTGGTTATCCATTCGGGTATCTCAGTTTCTTGTAGGCATTTGTTCATTTTCATAGCCATCATGTCCTAGATGGTAGTGAATTTGATAGATAGAATCCGAGTAAGCTATTAAGGTCTGGTGTTTTCTAGTTTGGTATTTTTTAGTGTTGTTTTGAGAGATTCGCGGTGTATTTCAACTTTAGTGGCTTCTTTTTAGAATTTGCAACTCTTTTTGGCATGCTTATCCATTCGAATTTTTTGTGATGATCTCTCTGTTCCCATGCTTTGCTTATTATTATTATTATTATTTGTATTTGTGAACAAAAATTGACTAATTTCTTTGGTATAAAACAAATGACATAATTAATCAAAATATGTGTGCATATGAGTATATATATATATATATATATATATATATATATATATATATATATATATATATATGTAAAATGAATCATCCATATAAACTTCAAATCAAGCTGATAGTCAAGAAATTCCTTATTCTCTCTAACCAACTATCCCTATCGTTCATTGCTCCTTACAGATCCACTAGAATTGATGCTTCGTTCGAACGACTTGTTAGTCCTTGACGATCGGCTAACACTGGCGTCTTCATGTGTAGGTGTCCACAAGAGAGATTCACATATGAGTTGGTCCTTACATCTGTAGGAGTGCCCTGCATGTGAAGTACATCTTGGATGTTATTTGAGATGGGAGTTAAAACTCCATGCATCTGTGATTTTTCTGGATTGCTGCTTCCTGAGTTTGTTCAAAATAGCACGCTGTATTTCTTTTTTTTTTTTTACTTTCCTATCAAGCTTTTTGTCCATGCATTTTGTTTGAGTCCAAGGAATAAATCCATCCTGTAGTTCTAACAAAGCCATGACTTGGAAGTATTCCATTTAATTTTATCATTTCTATACAATTGACAACCCGTTAAAAGCACTCCAAACGATATTTCTGTTTATATTGGCATCGATTTCTGTAGATGAGATATTGCTGCTGCATATGTGAACAGGTATAATAATTTCAGAAGTTTGCCACCTAATGTGGGGATGGCTCCATCTTGTTTCAAACACAAAAACTCTGTTAGCGTTTATGTAGAGGTTAATGGCTTATGCAACTTATTTAGGCAATGCAGTTGAGATTCTTCTTGGGTTGGTGCATTTTCTAGAAGTGTCAAATCATCTGAATAGTCTGCCTCTGCCATAGATACTGTGGGATATGGTCTGTGTTTTTTAAAGACTCTAAGAAGATGTGTTTCCATAGGGTAAGCGGGCCATGATTTTTATGTTTTTGTAAAGATTCATTACAGGAGTTACATTTGAGAGAACATATGCTAATAGTAATTGGTCCATCTTTCCTTTAAATGAGGAATGGAAATCCTCTTCTTACTTTACGTGACGGCGTGCTGCCTGCAGATGATTTGTGCGCGTGTCTTTGATAATTTATCGGAGAGTCAGAATCTATGACCTTGTGGGTTGATTCTGGTGAAAACCGTTTTATTTTTTTTCTGAAAATGTTCTCACCTTTAGATCAGATAAAATTTAGAAGGAGAGTTTAATAACCTGATAAATAATAACGGTAAGAGTTAGACCTCCGTAATTGTTAGTAATTTCGAGGTAGGCTCTCTTAAATAAGGGGAGGATGCAGCCTTTTGTCCATTTCTTTATTGAATTTTATTTATAGACTCTTGTGCATAATCAAATATATGTGTCTTCACATTTCCTTGTCTTCTATACTTCCGTAGGAATTTCCTAAGTTCGGCAGCTATTCTATTTTTAATTTTTCTTTGTTGCTTCAATTTCATTCGAAGTAAAATGTTCAAGTTTGATATCTTGTTACTTATTGATTTTTTTCAATTGGTTTATATCTTTGATATAAAAAAATGTTTCCCAGGAAATTCTTGAAATGTTATTTCCATTCCTTATCTTTTTCCTCTTGGGTGGCAGCTTTTACTTGGCTCTTGATGTGACGTTTCCTTCCGCTAATATTACATTATATGCTGATCACGATTATCTATTCTCTAATGAACTTCTGATTTTATTAAATTAACCGTCAATGTATTTTAACTGTTATTTTAGGTAGGTTTAAATAGATACATACAGGTTTTCTTATGTTTCTGTGCATTGACAACTGTTGAATAACTTTTATTAAGTAAGGATATATTTTTACATGTAACCTTTCTTTTTCACTGCTTCTGACTTTCAGGGAAGTGAGGATTTGACTCTTAGATTTGTTGGTAGGAACTCGACTGCTGCTTTTATATGACAGTAACATTTTTCTCATATTTGTCATGAATGTTCATATTATGTCTTTCAGGTGTATTCTGGTAAGTATTCAACGTGTCCTTTTTTGCTTGTTTTTACTGCTAACATATATTGATTGTATATATCATCATTGGCAAATTAAAAGGAGCCATGTCGTTTACTTTTACCTCTTTGTCTTTTGATTTGAAGTAGACTCACGAAATATATATATATATATATATATATATATATATATCATCATCATCATCATCATCATGTCGCGCCGCCAGCGCGGATATCCCTGACCCTCTCTCGCCATTTCTCCCTATCATTCATCGCCTCCGGCAGGTCTTCAGGGTTACATCCTGTGTCCTCACATAGTTGCTGTATGTAAGTTCGTGCTGGTCGTCCTACTTTTCACATCCATATGTGGGGGTCCACAGGAGTACATCGCTTATGAGCTCGTCCTTGCTTCTCCAGCAGTGTCCCGCGTATATATATATATACGAGGTGCATACGATAAGTTTCCAGACTTTTTCGTATAAGCATTTTAAATTGTCGTAAACTCTTGAAAATTCAGTACGTTATAGCTATACATCTTATAAGATGACTGAACAATTTTTATGACTTCAGGTTCAAAAGAACAGCTACAACGGGAATAGGAATACACCCTACTAAAGCCTGATTGTCACCGCTGGTTAATTTCAAATATGCAATCTGTTATTTTAGAAGAACGATATGCAATAACATTCTGTTTTAAACTTGGAAAAATGCCACAGAAACGTATGGAAGAATTCACACTGCTTTTGGACCATCTTGTATGAATCGAACATCAGTTTTTGAGTGGCATAAGAGATTCAAGGAAGGTAGGAAGTCTGTGAGAGGAGTAAGGAAGTCAATACACCAGAGTTGATTTGCCAAGGGGTTATGGTTAGGGTTAGGGATACTATGTTGAGGTTTTAAATGAGTTCAGGAAGAGATTCCTAGGGAAGAGGTCAGCACTCTTCAACTCGGGTCAGTGGCATTTCCACCAGGACAATGCACCAGTCCACAACTTCATCCTTGTCACAGACTATTTGACCAAGTTTGGCATCAAGACAGTTCCTCAGCCTCCCTATTGTCCGGACCTTGCTCCCTGTGACTTTTGGTTATTCCCTAAGCCCAGAGGATGTCATTATGAGACAATTGAGGAGATGAAAGAGGCTGTGACAAAGAGAGGACTTCCAAGGGGCTTTCGAGAAGATGGCAGGTCTTCAGGGCTACATTCCGTATCCTCACATAGCTGCTGAATGTATGTTCGTGCTTGTCGTCTTGCTTTTGCCGGGCCATATGTGGGGGTCCATAAGAGTACATCACTTATGAGCTCGTCCCTGCTTCTCTAGCAGTGTCCGGCATGTCTAGTTTGTCTAACTTGGATAGTTTTCGTGATAGGAGGCAGGTGGCCGTATTGTTCGTGTCTTGTGGGGTG
Organism: Sepioteuthis lessoniana; assembly: GCA_963585895.1. Taxonomy (NCBI): domain Eukaryota; kingdom Metazoa; phylum Mollusca; class Cephalopoda; order Myopsida; family Loliginidae; genus Sepioteuthis; species Sepioteuthis lessoniana. The sequence continues at coordinate 127,366,850 of OY757909.1, read as the reverse complement.
TTGTCGCCAGGATTTGTTCAAGACTGCTCACAGCATTCTTGTGTAATTGCCGTCAAGCTTCTTCTCTAGCCATGTAGTGCATCCATATAGCAGTATCGATACGATAGCTGCCTGGAAGAAACTGCGTTTCATTTTATCGGTTAGGTCTGATTTCCATATGATCGATAGCCTATTGATGGCTGTCCATGCTTTTGTTAACCGCGTGTCGATGTCCTTTTCGGTTTAAGTTCAAGAGGGGTTCCTTCTAGTGTGGAGATATCACCTGTTTGATTATAGCACATATATTCCGTTTTGTGTGCATTGACATGGCGGCCTATACCTGCGGCTGCTCGTTCCAAACAATGCAGTAGTGTTTCGGCTTGGTTGGGTGTATTTGCCAGTATCGCTATGTCATCGGCGTAGTCGGCGTCGGTAATTGTTTTGGCGGGGTATTTTCTGCTTCGTTTTTGTCAGCTCGAATCCGTTTTCTCTGAATATATCAATCGATGTTCTAAGCACGTAGACAGATGATAAAGAGGTATGGAGCTAGAGTATGTCCTTGTAGCACTCCTGCTACAATGTCGAAGTATTCTTTGTCTCCATCTGGTGAACGTACTTTCACTTTGGTGTTTCTATAGAGAATCATTATTGCTAATACTGTTTCTAATAGATATATACTCATGAGAATTGACTTTGGGGTTTATATATATATATATATATGGAAAAAAAACAAGAACTTTCTGATATCCTGACATATTAGGGATCCTGTAAGTCCTGCTAGGAAACAATTTAATATTAAAATAGTCAAGCGGGACATTGTGTTTGGTAGATATGTTTGGTCCCCAAAAATGTATGTTGTAGTTTAATATATGTTTTGTTTTAGTGGTATGTTATTTTGGTTGATATGGAAAAAGACAAAATAGGCACATGGAGTAAATGTAATAAAGGTGTGTAAACGATATGAAACGGCGCGGACCAAAAAAAAAAACATTCAAAACATGTGACATAAACAAAAAAAATTATATCTTAACAATACATACAATGAAAACATTTAAAAACATTACTATGGTTCTATTACTGTTCGTGAAAAGAATCCGTGTGTGTGTGTGTGTGTGTGTGACTAACACAACTAAAAACTACTAAAAGGACTGAATGATAAATGTGTCCTATGCATGTTAACTACGTATTTTTAAATGTTCCTTTCTTTCTGTGATTCGTCGCAATTGCCGTTTTCAAGGCTGGAAAGAGTCTCACCGACAAGGTAGACTGAGGAAAGGAATGTTTGCATGGCCTATACATTTTCTGGCGTTTGACGGCTGTTGGTGAATATAAGAGAGTGATAGTATTCTCTCTGGAAGTCACACTAGAGAGAGTGTGTTAGCCCTGCTAATGAAATTGTGAAAAAGAGAAAGAGTGTTTGAAGACGAATTATTAATTGAAAATACGTGTCTTGGAGTCGGCTCCAGAAACGCGGGACAAAATTCAAATGAGGACTTAGTTTTAAATACTGATCACGTGATTCTCCTGGCCTATGGTTTCTCGAGACTGAATATTTGTGTGCGTCCGCCATCTTTGTTTCCGGAACAAGTGGCATACCACCCATTTTAAATTATAGGAGTGCAAGTTCTATAACTTTCTATATGAATTAAAAGTAAGTTTTATATATTTGTTTTTCTATGCAATTCTATTCTTGTATATATATATATATAGAGAGAGAGAGAGAGAGAGAAAGAGAGATAGGGGGAATAAAAAAACAAATAATGAAGATTATGAATTTTAAAAAATGCCCTTTCCACTCTTCCACTCTTTCTTTCTGCACACACACACACACACACACACACACACACATATATATATATATATATATATATATATATATATATATGTATATATATACATGGGGGTTGAGCTCTCTGGCGAAGGCATTGCCGGCCGCCGCTAGCGTAATGCAAATCTCTTCGAAAGAATTTAGCACTCTGGTAGCCGATAGGGTATTAAAAATGTAAACAAACGGACGCTGCTGCTGTTGCTAAAAATGAAAATACCTTAAAATTCCATTAGCCAACGTTGTCCGCTTGGTGTGGACGAGTGGTCTGAATCACAGTCTAGCGTAAAGTTGGACGGGTTTCGATCCCGGCTCCGAGCGTTCTGCGTGTCTACCCATACTGAAGAGTCCTGATAGAACGAAGCAGTCTGTCTGTGGATGACAATATATATGTACAGAGAGTGGGGATACGCAGGATACGCTAGACGTCTATTTTCTAACAATTTTAAAATAATGATAGTGAAGTTTCCTTTCATTCATCATAAAAAATAATCCTTTCTCTAAACGAAAGAAATATTTCATTTCTACATTAAAATCATAATGGATAGAAGGATCTATTTTAGATGTGTATAATAAATACACTTTTGCTCATTTTATCGAATATAGACTAAGTTGAATTACGGTTTTTCCATATTTGCTGAAAAAAATAAACGAACGCTATAGTGTAATTACCCACCCAGTTGTGATTACCACCCAGTTGTGATTAACTAACTTCAACTTTTAAAATGATTTTTATTCACTTGACTAAATTTTGCAAACATGAAATCGCCGCATTGAATTGAGTTAATCGAATCTAATTACCGTAATTAATTGTATGGGCGAGTGAAGAAGGAATTTTTGAATCGGCTTTATTAAACGCTTGAAAAGGCAACTGGAAATCATAAGACGCTCTTTGTTGGGCTTTACATCACATATTTACGAAACGAACCAGTTATTCGCTTTCAGTTCCAGGTATAACTCACATTTTCGAATGCTGAATTTCAAAGTTATCTCATATCTTGGAAGGCTCCAGTTAAACTCTGGTCCAGACTCCTTAGATATTTTCCTCGTATTCAGATACCCTTAATAGATAATGTAATCTGATGAATAATATTTAACCTTTCCTAAATATATGAACTGAAATCTTGCAATTATAGTTTTTCTTTGTTCCGAATCTATAATATAATGACTATTTTCTGAGCGGTTACAACAATGCAGCAAAAATAGCATATCGAAGTAAGTTCGTTAACGCAATAGCGTTTAATACTTTTATTGAATCGGATAACCTCAATTCTAAGGGCAATTTAATAATCATAGTTCTGTGACATAGTCCCTGCTCTCCTGTACTGGGTGATATATATATATATATATATATATATATATATATATGAGGCACAGAGAGAGAGAGAGAAGAAGAAAGAGGGATGAGAGAGAGAGAGTTGGACCTTTTCTCTTAAGAGCTTACAATTACAGTGGCTTTTCTTGAGTATTTCCTTAATATTCCAATTTACTTTCACTTAATTACGATATATATATTTTATAATTTGGATGAAATCCGTCTTACGCTTTAGAGGGCCTTGAAAAGTTCAAAATTTTCGAATAAATTTGGCGGAGACAAAGACGAAAGGAAGAGATAAGGACGAATTCATCGGAAACGAAAATGCCAATTAGTTATGAACAGATAAAATAAAAATACCACAATATATTATTTACTCACGACAGGTCATGCGAACTGAGAGTCCTGAAGTGGCATTTTTACAATTGATGAAGGACTTGGTAAATTGAAACGCACCCCTAAGGGGTCGTTTACTAGTACCAAAAATTAGATCATTACTTGTCCAACCACAGTTGCTCTCAGATTAACGCTTTTCACGTGTGACTGTTTTCCCCGCTCCCACCACCGCAAAAGTTTCTGTGATTAACTCTCATCGTTTACACGGCTGGGAAACACGTTCACGGGTGGTAAAAGGTGGTTATGGCATTAAAATTGACATCAGTTTAATGACTGCGAAAGAGATATTAATCTTGAATTATTGTAAACATCTTTATTTTTCATATATTCTTTGATTCTGAGATGAGCAATTATTAATCTAAAACTTGTTTACACATTTCATAACAATCAGTTTTATAGTATATTGGTTTGTTGGGTTTTATGGCATATCAACCTTTGTAGGTTATTTAACGCCAAATCCATTTTTATGTAAATAATCTGTTCTATTTAAAACAATTCATTTTAGCATGAGTACACAGTTTAATGGTCAAAACATTTCCATTTCTAACAATTCAAGCAGTTGTATGTAACAATTCGGTTAAGTGTAAATACAGTTTTAATGTCGAAAAACAGTTCTATTTCAAATAATTCAGTTAAGCATAAGCACGCAGTTCAAATGTAAGTACGGTTTAATTGTAAAAGTCATTTCTATTTCAAACTATTCAGTTTTACTCAAACAATTCAGTTTAGCATAAGTATGCTGTTAATTCTATTTAACCCATAGATAGGACCCTTATCAGGTGCTACCACTCCGGGCCAGAGTGGACCTGGGGGCAATGGCTATGAAGGGGTATTCCGCATTCTCCAAAGCTCCAGCATTGCTGGAACCTCACCATCAGATTGTTTAGTGTCATATCCAGGACACTCGTTAGGGGGGGGTCTTACCCCTCTGCAGAGGTTCAGTCAGTGTATTCTACAGCCCCAGATGACTGGACAATACACAGAGTTAAATGTCAAATAGTTTTATTTCAGATAATTCAGTTCAGCATAAGTACACAGTTTATACGTCAAAAACAGTTATATTTCGAGCAATTCAGTTCAGCACTAGTAGGCAGTTCCAATGTCAAAGCAGTTCTATTTTAAACAATTCAGTTTAGCATAAATACGCAGTTTAAATGCAAAAATCAGTAAAGTGAAAGAAGCACGTAGTTCTATTTAACCCATAGATAGGACCCTTATCAGGTGCTACCACTCCGGGCCAGAGTGGACCTGGGAGCGATGGCAATGAAGGGGTACTCCGCACTCCCCAATGCTCCAACATTGCTGGAACCTTTCCATCAGATTGTTTAGTGTCATATCCAGGACACTCGTTGGGGGGTGTCTTACCTCTCTGCAGAGAAGCAGTCGGTGTATTCTACAGCCCCAGCTGACTGGGCATTAGTATATTGGTGTTCTTTGAGGTTCCAATTAGTTTAAAATGCACGGGCCAATTTTAGAGTTTACAAATCTTCATTTTTGTTATAGAGACCAGAAAAAAATAACAAAAAAAATTGCCAATCTGAAACTCACATTGACTCTAATGACATGGGTAATCCTTGATTATATATATAAAGTATAAACTTTTCGCTTTAACGTTTGCGTAATTCACACAGTTCTGACAAAGGTATTCCTAGCTTGACTGAAGGTATAGCTGAAAATTATCTAGTCATTTCAAATATTTCATTGATACTTAAGGTGGGTCGTAACAAGTTTCGTAATGACTCAATTGCTGGACTGCAACCTCGAAGTAAGCGGGTTCGAACTCCAGTCGCGCTATGACGTTCTCTTTGGACTAACATTTAAGTAAGGTTTAAACCTCTTATCCACCTAGTTATGGGTTGAATAGAATCTCATTCTACAAGGAACAAGTTAGCATCTAATAACCCACGAAGGTTGATATGCTGATAATGAAATAAACTAAACAAAACAAATGTATTTGATGTTATTCAGTCGACAGTAATGCCATTAATTGAGTTTATGTTCTGTCTGATAATCGCATTTATGATAGCAACTTGTCAATGTATAATCTCTGCCAAAGAATATAAATCCCTGTAATACGTGAATTTTCTCAGATTACACATTCTAAGAAAACTGCCGCATGACAACGTATCTTGTTAATGCATTGCGATAAATTAATTGTTGGTAAATCCATTGTGGAGTATATTCATCGTCGAATAATCCAACTTATTTAAAAGTTATCGCCAGTAAATTTATCGCATACCAAATTTATTGCAGGAAAAGTATTCATGACAAAATTTCTTAATTTAATCAATGCTTTCAAGTATAAAAAGCTAAAGGGTAAGGTCTAGGTTTAGGAAAATCCTATATTGTCAGAGCAATTAATCTGATAAGAATAATTTACTTACGATAACTTTACCATTCAATGAATTTAACGCCAGGAAATGTATTTAGAATTAAGTTATGACGGTGGATTTTCTGCGATTAATTCACCAAGAATCGCTGGACAACTCAGGATTATACCAAAATATAACTTTGTTATATAATTCTTAATGTGAAAAAAATATTGAGTTAAGTTGTTCTGTACAAAGAGAGTGATTTAAAAGTGTCTAAAGTACCGTTATTTTCGGTTGGCTATATTTTCTTGAATTTTAAAGGTTTAGATACTTTCCGGGCCAATATCTTTAATAGATCTTTACAATTCAATTAGTGTAGATTTCTTGTGGATTAAAAAGCAAAAATATTTTGAGTTTCCAAATATCAAATGCCATAACATAGTTACTGACAGGTTTTTTTCGACTGATAAGAACATTGGGAAGCCATTTGCAGTTGAAAATCTCTTTCATTTTCAAAATTTGATCAATTGTAAATATCTTTGATCACCGGATATATCAACAGACGTTTTAACAGTCATGATTTAATGCAGCTATTGAATTGAAAACTACTGAGGCCTTCGCTAAGTAACACTTTGCGGTAGCTATACGATTTCCCCTCGAATCTTATGAGCCCCACTGTCTGCTGTGGCAGAAGAATGTGCCTACTACACCTCTGCAGATAAAACACCCCCCCCACTAACACGAGGTTACCTGTTAGCCTTGGGTGTCAACAAGTAATTCTTGAGAACATGATCCTGGTAGCTGAGTTATCCTTGACCGGGCTGGCAAAGTGGTCACGTGAACTGAAATTCACATGTAGTAGACTAGACGTTAGTCTGGTCCAATTGATCGGCTGGTCATATCAAGTTCTAGCAGTGTAGGTTTGTTTCGACCGTATTCTTCAAATTGCTTTGGTGACAAATAAACACGTACACCATTTATATTTAAAGTGCTTGAAGATGGTGACTGAGGGACAAACTCATTGTGCCCTGGATATAACAATAAGAGGCATATGATGTTGAGGCTTCATATACGGTGCTTTGTGAATCCCCTCATTACTATTACTCTGAGGTGCAATCTGATCGAGTTTGGTAGTCCCATCAAAAGATCAAATAGAATTGTTTAATATTTTACTAAGTCTTATTATTTTTAGTTATTTATAACCATACATCGCTATACACATTTCTTGTATAAGGTAGGAATACTGGAAAATTGAAAAGTACAATTACTAATATAAAATAGCAAAACACGAAACTATTAAGGTGCGCAAAAATTTGTATTCAATATAATCATTAATGTTTGATTACAACACTTGGAATTATTGAAACTGTGTAAGTATATGAGGTATCACTCGTTTAAAAATAACGGGAGGTGTCCTCGTGGTGTGATGGTTAAAGCGACAGACTGTGGAGTCGTAGAAAGCGAGTTCGTACTCCCGTCGTGCTGTTATGTTCACTTTCTGACAAATACCCTTGGGAAAGGTAGGAGCCCCTTTATCGTCCCAGCTATTGGTTTAAATAGTACCACTACTCTTCTTCTAGGACAATATCTTTGGCATTTAATGGCCTACATAGGTTGATATGCCATTAAAAGCAAATAAATCAAAACGTTAAATGTTTTGATATTGGTCGTAGAAAGGTTTGAAAAAATCATAACCCTTTTTTTATCTTTACTGGATTATTATAACAAACCGATTATATATATATATATATATATATATAACAAAACCGATTGTGTGTGTGTGTGTAACAAAAGATATACAACCATTCTTTTATTGTGTATCTGAGAATTAAAAAAAAAAAATGCATATTCTTAAAGAGGGACGATCAAAAACGTAGAATATTGTCTTTTACCCTTTTTATTTAATGTTTTCAAATCCTTTTAAAACTTTAAATGAAATTAATTCTCTCCAACTAGGGTTTTTTTTTTTGCTTTGTTTTCAAATAATTACACTTAGTTAATTTTCATTTCTGATGCCAAAATCATTTCCATACTTTTATTTGCTCAAAATTTTCTTGAATTTCATTTAAACGTTTTATTCGTATCTGTAGGAGTTTCGTACCATACTTTAAAAAAGTGTTTCGCGCTACATATATTTCAAAACTTCATGTTTCTTTGAACTTTCCCATTAAAAGTGTTCATTTTTTTTCTGAGAGAAGAAAAAATACATTTGAAATAGGAAAAAAAAAAAAAAAAGAAATAGGAAATTAAAAAAAACAACAACTTTTGTGCAGCTCATGAAAACATTTCATTGAAGTTATTAACCCGAAGCATAACGAATCAAAAATGTTGGAAAATATTTTTCTATTCATAATATCACAGACTCTGATGTATTCTTGTTTTAAACTTGCTATCAAACATTTAATTGCCTTCAGAGAAGTTATAGTTTCTTTTAATATACTGAATCAGGCACATTGAAGAAAAATATCTCTCTTAGAAACAGGATGTCGACTAACACAGAAGTAAATTGGTAAAATATAGTTGCTCTATCAAAATATGTTTGCAAGCACGGTGTGTGTGTGTATGTGTGTGTGTGTGTGTGTTTGTGAGCCTCTATGTGTGTGTGTGTGAATTTACGTGCATGCGTATGTATGTATGAGAGAGACAGAGGTAGAGACAGAGACTGGGAGAAGTTGTGGGAGAAAGTAAGATATAGTTTAGGAAATCAGATATACATCTAAGAGTCATCAGCGTGAAAATGATTTTATTGACAAAACGAAAGTACATTATATTTAAGTGAAATTTGAATCATATTTGCATTAAACTAGGTAAAAATCTCCGGATTTTGTTTAGATTACATATCAGAAATATTCCACCTCAAAAGATATTTGTTTTCAGCCTAAATCCCTTGTTAAGTTAGACAACTGTTTTTTAGCCTGGTCTGATGCAAATAAAAAGCCTTACAATAAGTAACATCTGAAAATGTTGATTTTCAGTTAATACACAATAAGCTATTCGAATCCCTTTTCTTCTATCATTTTGTGGAATTTATTAAATGAAAATCTTCTTCTTCTTCATCATCATCTTCTTCTTCTTCTTCTTCTTCTTCTTCTTCTTCTTCTTCTTATTCTTATTCTTATTATTATTATTATTATTACGCGGGTAGACTAAAGTGCCAGGCTGAAGAAATACAGACGCAACGATCGGGAGTTTATCCTGGTGAGACAGAGGATTTGGAGTGCTGGAAAGCACACCACAGAGCCCAGTCCCTCCGAGTAGAAGTTATAGAAAGCCACACTACGTTCAGAATGATTGAATAGCGAACAGCCGCTAACAAAATAGCTTGGCAAGATTTGGACACAAATATTGGAGAAATAGTGAAGATTTCATCAAAGGATTCAGAGCAAAATAGACAATTGAGGATGTCCAAAATAATCATAAATAGCGTTTTTTTTGGAATTGTAAATATTTAACATGTTGTTTAACCATTTTTTTAAAATAGGAAATAGTCAACTGTCTTGCGGAAGAAAAAAATTAAATCAACTTCACTTAGACCTGGTTAAAACAACTTTCTGGCAAAATGGTTGGCGAAAGTAGTAGACAATCAAGTGCAGAAAAACCAAGGTCTGCATTTGCAAATCTTTATAAAGCAAACTTAGCTGATGGCGTTTTTGCTCGACCGGGAATCGGGAAGTGATCATCTCGAGTGCAGTCGAGCTAGCATGCAGGGTATTATATTGAAAGACCCGAGACTTCCCGATAACCCAGCTAAAAAGCCTTAACTGATGACACCATCCAGCACCTTTTTTAATCAAACAAGCGTATTTCTTAAATTTCTTCCGAGCAGCGGTCATGTCGATTATACTATGTAGATGCTAGCGAAACCTATGGGGAAAAAGCTTGACAGCAAGTACGCAAGAAAGTTTCGAGAAATTTTGAACAAGTCTTGGAGGTACACTCCGAAAGGATCAGCTGTACGGCCACCAACCACCCATCATGAAAACTATCAAAGTTAGATGAACCAAACATGCAGGACACTGGAGAAGCAGGGACGAGTTCATAAGAGATGTACTCACATGACCGATCAAAAGCTGGGTGACCTTCTCGAACCTATATACAGCAGCTCTGTGATGAACGATAGGGAGTAGTAGTGAGAGAGGGTCATGGATATCCATACCGGTGGAACGACAAGATGGTGATGATGATCATCTTTTTAATCCCTTGAAAGTTGTTTTCCGATCAATGGTTGCTGAAGGCTTTTCACTTGAAGAGCTCTTCAAATATTCTTGCCGATTTTCAAAATACTTTATTCTAGATGGTCTCCACTTGTCCTCTTATTCCTTAGCCTTCAAGACCCTTTACTATAACAATTGGGATTGTTTCGAGTAAAACAATTATATTTGGTATCATCGTTACCTTCATATTCCAGATTTTTTTCTTTTTTAGTTCTCTCGAAAGTTTTTCGGCTTTCTTTTAATTTTGTTTTGTTGTTTGTTAGGAGGTCAAAGTCTACTATTTGGCTGTTTTTCTTTTTTTTTGTTGTTGTTGTTGACAATATCTATATCTGTTCATCTTTGCAAGATTAGCTGATCTGCAAGTATCTAGAAATCCAGAGGACATTGTTCTCATAGGAAAATGTAAATTTCTTGAACAATTCCTTGTGGATCACCTTCTCAACCAAGTCATATCGGTTCTTGTGCTGCTTTTGTGTTAATTTGCTGCATTCACTTATCATATGATGGTTTGTTTCGTCTCTATCACGACAAAACATAAACTTTCTATTTTGGTGCGCTTGTCCATTTTGGCTTATAAATAGTTGCTCCATATGGCATCGTTTTGTGCAGCAATTAGAAGAGTTATTGTTTCTCTGTTTCGCTTTCTTATTTCTTAGCCACGTCCAAGTCTCCTCTTGTGTGATTTCGCTTGTTTGCTGCTTGAAATATCCATTGAATTGTTTTCCTTTCAATTTCTCTTTTCTCGTTATTCTTCTTCTTTTAATCCTTGTATTGTTTGTGCTCTTTATGGTCCCTGTGATTAGTCTTTCTTTGTTTTTTTAGGTGTACTTCAAATCATTGTATCGATGTAGCGACACTGCTTTCAAATCTGGGGTGTCCTCCTCCTTCTTTTTTTGACACAAAGTCTATGTCATGTTTGGGATGTGAGGTTTTATACATCGTCGTAAGCTATCTTGTCCTCAGGCCTATTTGTAGAAATTCTTACCTCGTGAAATTCAAGAATATTCTCGAGTATCTTACAAGGGGGACAACAAAGTTGTTTGTTTTTTTTTTTTTATGAGAGTTCTGCTATACAGTTTGGTTTCGAGTAGTCTTCTCGTTCTCCTGAAAAACTGTTTTTAACATTTTTTTTTTCTTTCATCTCGGCATGTTTGGTGCCGGTTGCCTATATTCCCAAGAACTTGAAAGTTTCTTTTTCTGTGAACTTTCTGATTTTTTCTTGATTCGGTGGTTCTACTCCTTCCGGTTTTTTTTTTTTGTCATTTTCGGTTTTTCATAATAAACATGATACATTTTTCAATGCCAAATTCCCCTCCTGTATTCTGACTACATTCTAACTTCCTGTATAAGAGTTTCTATGTCTTTTTCATTTTTGCTAAAAAGTTTAATGTCACCCATGTACTTCATGTTACTAATCTTTTCTTGCGATGTAGTTCGTTTGCAGCTAACAATCATTTCCTAAGTTTGTGATTGAGTTGGATCATCGCCATTACAAATAATAATGGTGATAGCGCATCTCTCTGGTAGATAACTCCCTAGACTTTCACCTCATCCAATCGTTAAATTCCTGCTATCAATTCCACTTTCTACTTTTTCAAGGTTTTCCAGATATACTTTTTGACTTTCTAGGATATATTGTTCATTCCGGGACAGTCTTTGTTGAAACATATCATCTGACGGTTTGTAATAAATCCATGCCATCCCTACATTTTTTTTTGTCTCGCTTTGTTCTTATTGTGTATATGTTGATCAATCTATATTAGATCTTCTGTTCCTCTTGTTCCCTTGTTACATCGTTTCTGTTTGTGGTAAACGGTCTGCAACAAATTAGCGAAGAGGAAATCTCCTCCGAACTTCATGCACTCAGTATGTTCTGTGTTATCGGTAGACACCTTATAGATCTATAGTTGTTAGAGACATTTCCTTTTTGGGGGTATTTTTGGATCAGAGTAGTATTTACTTTGGTCATCCATTTGAGTATATTTGTTTCTTGTAAGCATCTGTTCATTTCCATAGCCCGTCTGTCATGGATGGAAGTGATATTTTAAAGCCAGAATCAATGTATGACCTCATGTCCTGGTGATTTCCAATTTGTTACTTTTTTGAGCGTTGCTCTAAGTAACTCGAATTGTATTTACACCTTCTTTGAGTCCTCGTAACTTTTTCCAATCTTGTTTATCCATTCGGCTTTTCAGCAAGGTTTTTTTTAAAATAAACTTATCTACTCAGTAGTCCCGATGATTATTGCTTGAATTTGTAAAATCAGTGAGAATAATGAGACTTAATCCAAAAACATGGTTTTAATATGTTTGTAATCTAATAAAAATTACTCATTCTGACTCCCAAATTAAAAAGAAAAATATTATTTTCTCGTTATTAAGTTTTAAAATCCTGAAGAAACTCCAGTTTTTCCATACAAGATAACGAAAAAGGATAAAGTTCAAGAAAAAGAACTGCGGAAAAATATTTCGGGTCACATAAGTGGTTTATTGTATTTTACCAGAGCATTCCAATGGGGGGGGGGGATGAGTCTCCGTGGCCTCAAGGTTTACGTGCTACACGTCAACATCGTTGTAAATTCTTTTGAACTCTAATTGCATTATTACATTTAGGTTCGAACTTATACCCATGGGAAAGATGTGAATCTCCTCAACTGTAAATAGAATCACTGCTATGCTTCTAAAAGGATGGCCTTGACATTAAATAAACCGATACTTCTTAATGCGTGGATTGTTTTTTATATTACTAAAATTAATGCCTTTTTCATACAAAATAAAATTAAACAATGATTTAAAATAATCTTTGCTTCTTTTTAAGGTAGTACCAATTATTAGTTTCAATTTCATTATTTTGAAAAATATATTTTACAAATATATTTAAGCATTGTATTTTTCGGAAGTTTTTATTGTAACTAGAATTTTGTTCGTAAACCTTTGTTTGCTTGCTTTCTGTAGAAACATGAATATTTATTTTCATTTATTGCCCAAATATTAGAAAAATGTTTTTTTTTCACCGTGGAAATCTTTTTAATGACTACCCGTTTGATAGTTGTGTGTTTTAACCTCATGTAGTGTCAGTTGACAAAAGAGTGTGTTTGATGAAAGGTCGTATGAAAGCAAACGTTGTAAAAAATTCCATTTTCATCTGTTACCGAGTGAGTAACATTTCAAACGTGATAAGATCTTTTTGGTTAAATGGCGAGACGTTTTAATGTACCACCGTTAATTGCTCTTTATGAATTAGTTTAATTAAATCAACAAATAATTTAATTTAGTAATTTATTCCATATTGATTTTTTTCTTATTTATCATTATTTCATAAACTGCTTAATTGCAGTTCGCCTAGTCGTCAAACAGCTGTATATATTAACCATATAGAAGAAAGGGAATCTGCCACCGGTGGTGGTAAGGGAGGGTCGTGGAGGTCAACTTGAGGACAGTGAAAAAAGAGAGAATAAGCCACTGGAAGTCGAAGAAAGTGACATAGGAGAGAAGACGCAGAGAGGTCAGTCAGTTTGTTAGATAAGGGGTCTTTAAGAGACCAGTTAGTTTGAATAAAACCGCAGATAAAAACCAGCAAAAGAAGTAAAGAAGTGACAGACTAGACTGGGGGACCTGATGGAGGTGGCTGCCAGATCAGTGCAGATTAAATCAGTTGAAGCATTTCCTACTCTATCTTACTATTTTTAGCGTTGTCGCAGATCAAATTTCGTATCAAGCGGACCAATCGAATGTTATGTGTTGGTCCCCTTTTATCACGGTGAGGTTACCACGGGCCCGACTAAAGCATAAGAATAACGCGACACATTATCATATCTGGTGCAATTGTGTGGTATGTAGTAATAAATCAGATTAGAAAAATTCTAATGAGTTGCGTAAAGAGTAGGTTAAAACATAATATCAGTTTAAAAGGATCTATTAAAAATGTTGATATTCAATGATAATTCAAATAAATATAATACTTATTTATACACGTGCCTATTGGTATGAGTGTATGTGCGTTTGTGTAAGTGGGTTTTATTTATTCGCAACATTGAGATTGCCTTTCTGGATTGTAAAACAAGCTTCAACGTATAGCTAAAGAATGTTCATTTACTTCATCATCTGGTTTGGTTTGGTTTGGGTTTATTTGTTTAATGGCATATCAACCTTTGTTGGTTATTCAATACCGAAGACATTCTTAAAAAAGAACAGTAGTGGTACAATTTAACCCATAGCTGGGAGGATAAGGGGTTCATAAC
>OY757909.1:127312569-127350069 GCA_963585895.1 Sepioteuthis lessoniana | reverse complement strand
GGTATCAAGTATCATTTTTAAAGTTTTTGGTAACGCGACCTGGGACTGAAACCAGGTCTTCCAGACCATTGGCAAACATTCTACTCACTAGCCAAACCCTAAGATAGAGAATCACGTAATTTGGTGAAATCATGTAATTTCGTGAAATACTTTTTGAAATGTATGAAATTTTACAACAACAGTGAAAATTTCGACTGTATATATGACAGGCATTATAATTTTTCAAGGGTGATAACCACTATATCCTGTCTAATTTTATCTCATTTTTTAATTCATTTTTTTTGTTGGTTGGTTAGTTGGTTGGTTGGTTGGTTGGGTTTTATGGCAATTCAACCTTTGTCGATTATTTAACGCTCAATCTATTTTATGAAAATATTTCTATTTCAAACTATTAAGTTTAGCATAAATACGCTGTTTAAATGTAAGTACAGTTTAATTGTCAAAAGAAATCAATTTCAAGCTAATTTCTAATTCAGCTAATTCAGTCAAGTATAATTTCAAATTTTGTTTACACATAGTTAAATGTCAAACAGTTCTATATTAAACAATTCAGTTTAGTGTAAGTACACTTTCAATGTCAAAAAAATGTACCATTTCAAAATAATTCAGTTTAGCATGAGATCGCAGTTTAAATGTAAGTACAATTTAATTGTGAAAAACATTTCTATTTCAAGCTATTCAGCTTAGTCAAACAGTTCAGTTTAGCATAAGTATGCCGTTAGTTGTATTTAACCTATAGATATGACCCTTATCAAGTGCTACCACGCCGGGCCGGCGTGCACCTGGGGGCAATGGCATTGAAGGTGTCCTCCGCAATCCCATAAGCCCAACATCACTGGAACCTTACCATCAGATTGTTTAGTGTCATATCCTCATTGGGAGGGTCTTATCCCTCTGCTGAGGAGCAGTTGGTGTGTTCTATAGCCCCAGCCAACTGGGCAATATTTGTTAACAATCGCTTTAGTTACTTATAAATTCTATAAAGTGTATGTTGTTTAATATCGAAATCAGTGTATATACATCTAAGGTAAAAGATAAAATGATAATTAGGGACTTTTTTTTAATGAGAATTTATTCGAGAAATGAAAAACAATCAAATTGTTAAGGATGTAAGGAAAACTGAGATAGAAATGCAGAAAGTGTAAATATCGGATGAAATATTATCATATACAAAATAAATGAATGCATATCGCCTTCCCAAGAGCAAATTAGGTAAAACTGAACATTAAAAATTCTTATGAGAATTATAGCATATAAATAAATAAGGAACATTTACCCAGGCAAAAAATGTGCATATATACAATGTTTATTTTTTCTATTCTTTTTCACCACAAAAATAAAGCATACTGAACACGGATTCTTAGCAAATGTTTACCCGTTTCATTTAAACATCTCAGATATCTATCAATTTTCACTTCAAAGATTTCCCTTTTATTGTATAAGATTTGTCTTTAGATTTTATTATGGTCGAAATATACCCAACATAACAAGGATATCTTTCCATAAAACGTTAAATAATTGAAGACCAAATTATTGAACCCCTTTACAGAAAATGTAATTCTTTTAACAACCGTCCACAAGAACAAGTGATTTACTTAAGACAGCATTCTTTAGAAGGAGCAAATCTATTTTATTTGCTGAAAACGATAGATTCATAACAAATCAAAATCTCCTGGGGTTAATATTATTAGACCCCCTAATGATTTATCCCTTTATTTACGCCATATCACAAACACGGTTGAATACTCATGTCTTTCAAATTCCTAATGCTTGAAGCTTGTAAATTGAACTTAACGCAAAGATATATCATCCATATACACCCAATTTAACAACTTTAGAAAAGATTTTAGTTTTGGAGATATATCATGCGAAAAGCAGAAAAAACAGTTTAGACTTGAGAAAAAGAACTGTTGTTGCTCACAAAGCAGAAGAGGATACACACTTATCAAAGCATTTTCAAGTATCAACATCCGAAGGGACAAGTATTAATAAAAAAAAAAGTCAGAATATCACACATCACAAAATAATGCTAACTGAAGTGAGAAGGGAATAATTACAAAGATCCGGAAAAGAAAACCAATGAGTGGTGTGTCCAAAAACAATAGAACATCTGGCGATTTGTTCGCGAATAACTTTGTCTATTTTGGAATTGAATTCTCAGAAAATACAATGCACTGAACAGAAATTTATCTCAAAATCATAAACCAAGAATACAATCAAACAGAAGAAATGACTCCAAGTCAGGTGGGTTTAATAATAATAACTTGCCGAAAGATGATATAAACTGTAATGATATCTTTTGAGACGAATCTATAGCTATTTGTCTGAAGAGATGTTGACTGTCCTTAGGAAAGAAAGGAGATTCGAATAAATCCAAGAAGACTTTTCATATAGTAAAACATTGCTGCGTTATTTTTAGATGTTTTTGCATTGTGTTTGTTACTTCTAATTATCTAATGTAATTTATCAGAATTAATGTTCCCTTAAAAAAAAAATATTTAACATTGTTATACTGATGTTTATAAAAATTACCCAAATACTTGTCACATCGGAATATTTTCCGGTCTTTATTCATAGTGATGAAACAAACATAAAAATTACCTATTATAGATTTATACTTTTATTTTGTGTTCATTTTTTGTGTCTACTTTTATAAATGTATGGTGTTGCCTTTCACGTATATACACCTGGACCATTGGTGGAAAGGAGGTAATTACACACACACACACGCACGCACGCACACACACACACACACACACACACACACACATATATATATATATATCCAAATCTCTCGGTGACATTTGAGTTGGCGATGTAAACTACCGGTTGAATAACTCAAAGGATTTGTTTATAATATTGAAAATAAATGGAAGACCAGTCAATATTTTGAAAAACCTGATTACCTAAAAAGCTGCACCAATATGTTACAGATAAATTGGAATAACACATCATGATTTTTAAAATGAGTGTATTTATTTCCCTAGAGCTTTTGCTTAGCCGAGGCTAAAGAGCCCATTCTGCCTTACTAATTACTCATAACACGATAAATACGATGTTGATTAATGCATTTACTAAGGGAAATTAGTTGAAATGAAACGCAAAAAACACCCACCGAACATTGGAACTCGACTCTTTGCCATACGGCAATAATTTTTATGCCATGCACATATCAAATAATTTTATATATGAAAAAAGCATCGATCACAGATACCAATGCTTTTGTTCTCTTTATTTGATTCATCAAATAAATAAAAAAGTTTCTAGAATATACCTCACACACACTCATTCACACACACACACACACACACACACACACATATATATATATATATATATATATATATATATATATATGCGAGATCAGTCAGAAAACTAATTGGAATAGGTATCCTATGTAAGCCGGAAGAGGAATAAGCTGATTATGTTATCGTCTCACAAGATATAATGGGAGTATACAATTGCAATCTTAGCTTTTTGCCGCCATTGCATTTTTCACAGGCTTTTGTTTACTCCAACTTTTAAGGTCATTGAGTTCCTTAGCATTGAGGAACGAACGAGGAATACCAAGCAACGATTAAACCTGAACATTTTTGTCTAGTAGGGGAAATCTCTATCACATGCACGTGAAATGCTTCAGCAAATGTGACAAGACAAACCATGACATGTGCACGGATTTTAGAAGTCATAGAAGAGGCTCACAGACGTGCATGAGACAATGAAAAGTGACTCTAGGATTGGGAGGACTCCAGCAAAAAGATCTGAAGTCAGATTCAAATAGATAAGGAGTGTTTGCATTGCTGATCGCCGATTCACTATTCGATAAATCAAAGTCAGCAGAACAGGAAAAAAATGTGTATGTAGGGTTATCATTTGAGCTCGCGGTAGGTCGGCGCATTAATTGTGATAAGACAGCTGAACGAGGATCAAAATAAAGATCGAATGTTGTTGTCAGAAAATCCTTGAGTTTTTTTCAAAATGTACGAGGATCATTAAATAGGTTTCCAGACTTTTTTCGTATGGACACTTTTATTGATAGTAAACACAAGAACTCTAGTCCCCTTCGAAGTAATATCCTCCGGCTGCAATGCACTTGTTGCACCATTTCAAAAACTTCTGGATGACCCCATAGACGTCCTCTTGTGTGAGAGTGTCAATTACCTTCGTCGCAGCCTCTTTCATCTCCTCTATTGTCTCATAACGACAGCTTCTGAGCTTAGGGAATAATCAAAAGTCACAGGGACCAAGTTGCTGGACTATAAGGAGCGTAAGCAACTGTGTTGATGCATATGTTGGTCGAATAGTCTGTGACAAGGATGGAGTTATGGAGTGGTGCATTGTCCTCGTGGAAATGCCACTGACCCCATTTCAAGAGTGCTGGTCTCTTCCCTAGGAATCTCCTCCTGAACTCCGTAAAAACCTCAACGTACTAACCTTAACCCTCACCCTTTAGCCAATCAACTCTGGTGTATTGATTTCCTTACTACTCCCACACCTCTCATAATCCCTCTCCCTGCCTTCCTTGAATCTGTTTTGCCACTCAAAAGCTGATGCTTGATTCAAGCAAGATGGTCGAAAAGCAGTCTGAAGCATTCCATACGTTTCTATGGCATTTTTTTCAAGTTTAAAACATAATTTTATTGCATATCGTTCTTCTAAAGTGTCCTCACGTCCAGACGGCATTTTTTGAAATTCTCCAGCTGTGACGATCGGGGTTTAGTATGGTTGATTCCAATTCCTGCTCTAGCTGTTCATTTGAACCTGAAATCATAAAAATTAATTAGTAATCTCATACCTTATATAGCAATAACATACTGAATTTTCAAGTGTCTCCGACAATTCTAAATGCCTGTACAAAAAAAAAGTCTTGAACATTATTGAATTTATCACGTATCAGACTTCTTTCGTTGAGTCATCACTGGTAATGAGACACTGATTTTTACGTACGACTCGAAACTAATCTCGAGAACAGTCAGTTGAGGTTCGTGAAGTCAAAACACAACAAATGTAGATCACATTCATCAATATGACAGGTATCGTCCACTGCGAGTTCTTGCCTCGGAGTGAGACGATCAATCAGTTTACAAAGAGATCTTGCGAAGTAAATTCGCAAGAAGTGAAAAGTGTTGTGGCAGGAGAAATTTTGGCTGCTTCAATTCGTCAAATCACCTGGTCACTATGGTCTGATCACACGGCAGTTCCTGTCTGATTAGAGCATCGACATTGAACA
This sequence comes from Sepioteuthis lessoniana, assembly GCA_963585895.1. NCBI lineage: Eukaryota > Metazoa > Mollusca > Cephalopoda > Myopsida > Loliginidae > Sepioteuthis > Sepioteuthis lessoniana. The sequence continues at coordinate 127,344,839 of OY757909.1, read as the reverse complement.
ATTTCCCTATTCACAGGACCTTGCTTCGTGAGGCATTTTTTGTTTCAGTAAGTTTAAAGGGATCATCACCGAGACCTATTTTAAAAGAGTGGATCCAATCAAAATGGAATAGAAGCGGGACAGAGAAAGTGAATTAGACTGGAGAGGGATTATTTTGAAGGGCAAAATATATTTCTTGTTCTTTGCAATTTAAATAAATCGATTGGGCTAACAACCCTGTTACTTTTAGACCGCTCATATATATATATATATATATATATATATATATATATATATATATATATATGTGTGTGTGTGTGTGTGTGTGTGTGTGTGTGTGTGTGTATAAAATTCATTATAGTACTATGTCCTTGTTTGTGGGCAGTTGAAATACGTAAATGAGAAAATCTAATTAAAAACTTATATTTTTGTTTATTCAATGTTTATTTTACAATAATAGAATCATATCCATATTAACAAAATGAAAGGAAGATGAATGTTTCTGTGGTTTTGTAACCCAGTTTTAAGTTTATACTCATTATAATTTCATTATATATCTGAAAATTACAAATTTGGTAGATAATAGGTTAATAAATCAAAAAGCTAACAGCATTCACTCATTACATGAAACTGACTTGCATATATTGTTAAGATTGACATTTCTACTGCTACTAAATTATCTGAAATACTTTCTGAGCGATGAGGTTGCTAAAAATTACTCGGTGATCTACATTTGTAAATAACATGTGCAAAATTTTTAAATCTTTGAAATTGAAGCCCAACAAGCCAGTTTCGCAGACCTATGTTATAAATTTAGGAGAGTTCTTCCGTATATAAATTAATTAGAAAGATTAAGAGCAATGGGATTGTAACATAAAAAAAAAATTCCTTAATCCACCCAAAGATGTAAACACGTCAAATAAGGAATTGACATATTTTGAAAACAGCCGAAATGCTACGCTGATTCAGAATATGTAGTAATATCATTTTGATTCTACAAATTATATATATATATATATATATATATATATATGTGTGTGTGTGTGTGTGTGTGTGTGTGTGTGCGTGTGTGTGTGCAATGGTTTTGTTTGGTCTGGTGGGGTTGGGTTGGGTTTTGCTGTATATAAGCCTTGGTGGAGTATTTAATACCATATCCTGTTCATACATATGCTTGATATAGTTTTAAGTTAATAATTGATTTGTAACATTTTTAAATAAGTAAAAGCTCATATGATTCCACTGAGTTAAATGGTTTCAAGTATTGTTATTCAACAATATTACTATATTTAATATCAAGTATTGTTATTCAACACTAATGATTATGTTTAATATCAATAATCCCAATTAGAAAGTTATATATTTACGTGGTGCATTCAATAAACTTCCAGACTTTTTTGTACAGGCATTTAAAATTGTCGAAGACTCTTGGAAATTCAGTATCTTATTGCTATGCAGCTTATGAGATGACTGACAACTTTTTATGATTTTTATGAACAGTTACAGCAGGAATTGGAATTCACCCTACTAAAGCCTGATTTTCAAAGCTAGTAAATTTCGAAAATGCAATCTGGACGTGAGGACACATTAAAAGAATGATATGCAATAAAATTATGTTTTAAACTTGGAAAAAACGCCACAGAAACGTATGGAATGCTTCAGACTGCTTTTCGACCATATTGCATGAATCGAGCATCTGTTTTTGAGTGGCATAACAGATTCAAGGAAGGCAGGGAGTCTGTGAGGGATGATGAGAGGTGTGGGAGGAGTAAGTAAGTCAATACACCAGAGTTGATTGGCCAAAGGGTTAGGGTTAAGGTTACTATGTTAAAGTTTTAAGGGAGTTCAGGAAGAGATTCCCAGGGAAGAGGCCAGCACCCTTCAAATCGGGTCAGTGGCATTTCCACCAGGACAATGCACCAGTCAAAAACTCCATCCTTGTCACAGACTATTTGACCAAGATAGGCATCAAGACAGTTCCCCAGCCTCCCTATAGTCCAGTCCTTGCTCCCTGTGACTTTTGGTTATTCTTTAAGCTCAGAGGCTGTCGTTATGAGAAAATTGAGTAAATGAAAGAGGCTGTGACGAAGAACATTGACACGCTCACACAAGAGGACTTCCCTGGGGCTTTCCAGGCGTTGTTAGAATGGTACAAAAAGTGCATTGCAGCCGGAGGAGATAACATCGAAGTGTACTGGAGTTTCATATGTGTACTATCAATAATATTGCCCATGCGAAAAAAAATATGGAAACCTATTTAATGAACCTTGTATATTTAAACTATTGATGAAATTCTGACAGGTACTACAACTCCAATGGTGGAACTGAGAGTAATGGAAATGAAAGAATAATGTACATTCTACAAATTCCAATTCTGTTGTTTTTATCGTAAAAATGTTGTTAAATCTCATCCACAGGACACTAAATATCTTCCCGTATTCCTGTCTAACAAGAGCAATTCTAGTCAACTCTATTCATTCGTTTATACACAAATAATGTTCCGAGGATTTCAATACCAAAATTAATCAATTCTTTGGCCATAGTTAAATATTTTCAAGTATAGTTAATGATTAGAAGTTAATTTTTTAATAATAGATTGAAATAATTGGAATAAACGTGTACTTTACATTGCTGAAAGTTCCAGGACTGGGATTCCCCATCCGATGTTATAGTGTTCTTTCCAAATCATTCGCTGGACAGGTCTTACTTCTTTGCAATGAAACATTGGCATAAGCCTCAGCCCTGGCTGACAAGGTTACTATATATATATATATATATATATATATATATATATATATATATATAGTGGATAGTAATGCGAAAAAAAATTGATGGAATAAATTTATAGTATTCGAATAGATCATTTAGTGTTAATTACTCAATTTCTTACCACTTTTTGTTATTTTCGTGCGGTAAAAGATACTACTTTAGTCAAAGTACATAATATTTTTTCGAGATAAGATCGATTATTAAATAGCAATGCACATGTGCTTAGTCAGAAATATAAATGAGTGGAAACAGTGACAGAACAAACATATCAATGAAAAATGTAAATTTAAGATAAATAAAAGAAGAAAAATATTTCATTTAATCCATCCTACAGCCAAAATGAGTGATATGTCTTCAATAAATAAAACACTTACATAAACATAGCCTCTTCGGAGTATTTTGTGACATAAATTCAATAAAAAATTAGTTATCCCTCCACCAAAAAAATTGAATATGCTTATTGCATCACATAATGCAATGATACTTAACGCACACAATCTCAAAGAAGCTCGGTCAAAATAGCTGTATCAAGGAGACTAGCCTCTTAATAATTTCATGGTATGACATTTTCGTAAAACAATCAAGAAAATCTATTTCGGTGTGGTACAAAATAACGGGAATAAAATATGTTACACACAAAATTATCCTTGCTGATTGAAAACATGATTACAGACTTTAACTGTTTAATATTTTTTGGCAAGTGAAGGATAATCAAAACACTTCTCCCAAAATAGAATGGAAAATTGTCAAAAGAGCCCAAGATTTTTTTTCTGATAATGAATCTAGTTGTCTGTGCCTTAAAAAAAAATTACAAATACTTATTCATAGGGCAGTTACAAATTGATGATCAAATGCAGTAAAATGTTAGCCAAATGTAGACACCCAATAAAATTCAATATATTATCTGCCCACAGAAATTTTTTATTATTAGTTTTGGAAGATTTAGGCAATGTGTCCTTATGAATGTATTGTAATGAATTTGCAAATGTGTATTTAATTAATTATGAGTATATGCGTTTTAATAAGATATGTGGTATCTTTATCTTTCCATTAAAAACATTCAGTGCCCTTCGTTACCTACAAAATTTACAATCATCTAAATGATTCATATATCTAGTTCAAAATTTTTTTTTTCGTTTTTCACACCTTCTATGACTTACAACTGATCCTACCAAGCAGCATTTTTTCTTTAGCCTATTGTCACATCATTCCTTCTTTTTCGTACACTTCAGTTTAACAAATCTCTACTTATACTGAATTTTTAAAATATTGTATTATTTCCCTAGAAAAAAAAGCCGCAAAAATCTTCCCAGAATAAAATAAACTTCTCGATATAAGATCGACTTATATCAAAATGACGGGTCATTGGTCAAATGAGTACAGTGTTCTCTAGTGGTCCAGGAGACCGGAGTTCAATCCCAGGTCGAGTCGTACGAAGGACTTTAAAATGGTACTTGATGCCACCTTGCTTAACACTCAGCATTATAAGGTAAAGATCAAAGGTAAAGTGGAACAATCCAGGGAAAGGAGAAGCGCCCTCCCTTACACTTCGGTGTAGTAGCTAGTGAAAAGCGAGCCTTCGAGTCAGCCTCGACAACGGTCACCAAATTTACTTTTAGGCACGAAACAAACTCCTGCGAATTCACCTGAAAATCACCGGTTACAAAGTGCAAGGAATTTAACTATAACCATACGAACAAATGGTATACCTAAAGCGCAGAATCTTTTATGGAGAATGAGATGGTCAATAGAGTTTTAAAATACTAACGGAGAACCTAATCTCTGCCAGAGGAACAGACTTAGTAATAATCAACAACAAGAACAAAAAAAAAAAAAAGAGAACTAGCAGAGTTTTGGGCTTTGATGTGTCGGCTGAGCAGAGAGTACAATTAAAAGTAAACGAAAAGAAGAACAAGTACCTGGACTTTGCTAGGAAATTAAAAAAAACTGTGGAAAATGAAAGTGATGGTTGTACCATTTGTAATTGGTGCTCTTGGGACAATCAGCAAGGGATTGGTAAATGGACAAGAGGGCTTGGAAATAAGAGGACGAGTGAACATCATCTAAACTGCAGCATTGATGAGATCAGCCATAATTCCAGGAAGTGTCCTGGAGACTTGAGGAGACTTGCTGTCACTCAAACTCCAGTGAAAAACCATCAGCTTACGCTGGTGGGAAAACTTTGAAGGAATAATAATAATAATAATAATAATAATAATAATAATTAGAAGAAGAAGAAGAAGAAGAAGAAGAAGAAGAATGGATAAATCAAATATAATAAAACGAATTATTAAATCCCAAAAGTATTAAAACCATGGGAGATGAAAAGTATTAAAACCATGGGAGATGAAAAGTATTAAAACCATGGGAGATGAACTAAACTGCTCCTTATAATCATGCCTCACACAACAGTACATATGGGGATATAAAACATGGGGGCATCACATGGTGTGATGTCAAAGAGCAAAATTAACTCTCTCTAACTTTCTCTCTTCCTCTCTCTCTCCTCTCTCTCTCATATATATATATATAATCCGACGAAATTAGTCAAAGGATTAGACTGTTAAGTAATAATCCAATGAGAATAGGAATATCAAATTGAGTGCTCACAACATATATATATATATATATATATATATATAGTCATCCACAAACAGATCTGTTTCGTTCTATCAGAACTCATCAGTGTGGCTAGACTGTATCTTTCCGTAGCTGGGATCGAAACCCGGTTGACTCAAACGTCAAACCAAAGCTTCTAACCATTCAGCCACGAGGAGATATTAGCTGCGAAGTAAATTTTAAACGGTTATGAATCACAATTACTATTGTTTACATACATCAGTTCAACGGTTGCCAAGACCTCAATTCATCTACGAAGATGCTTGCAATAGACGCTAATGGCAACACGATTACTTCTTTCCCAGAGAACTCAACCTCACGGGTGTAGGGGAGTATATATAACTCTATAGTCATGCACAGACAGATCTGTTTCGTTCTATCTGAACTCATCAGTGTGGCTAGACAGTATCTCCCCGTAGCTGTGATCTAAACCTGGTTGACTCAAACGTCAAACCAAAGCTTCTCTTATATATATATATATATATATATATATATATATATATATATTTTTTTTTTTTTTTCAATGTGTTATCTGGAAATCATTTACAGTTGATGAGATGTTGCAACCGAGATATGTGAAATGGTTTTCTAATATCAAAGGCATGTTATTTAGACGGAGATTGCACCATCTTTTTAAAAACAAACTGAACTCCGTTTCATCTGAGTTCATGAAGAGGCTAGTACTGCTTGATTCTCCTACTCTCTGTTCCTCATGCTACCTGTTTACCAAAGTGCCTGTTCCTCATACTGCCTGATTCTCCAAATCTATGTTCCTCAAGCTACCTGTTCCTCAAAGTGCGTGTTCTTCATGCTGCCTGATCACCATACTGTCTGTTCCTTGCTATGCAGCCGAAATTTATCCCACGGATAATATAAAAGGAGGATTCTTACAACCTGAATCCGTGGCAGGAGCTTTCTACGCCTTCCCCACCCAGAATGATGGGAGAAAAACATGAAGTTGCTACATGATTTTTTGAACAAATCCTGGAAGTAGACTTTCACAAAGCAGCATTTTTCTTTCCATCGCACAAACTATCTAAGACGAAGCCGATATGCTGAAGAATTAGTTACAAACCTAACAGTAATATTAACCTCTAAACACCCACAAATTGCCACACCAAGACTAACATTCATCAGCACTTCACGAACATTCTATGCTGAATATAAGCTCTAACGTTAGTCGATAGGAACGGATGAAGATAGTCAGCCAAGGAAATCCGAACTATCTGTACCCTTTGATGATATTGATTATATATATATATATATATATATATATATATATATATATATATATATATATATATATATATATATATATATATCTTCTTAGTAACTTGTTGAAAACAAATGTTGATGAGATTTGTTTCATAAGGAATTTAGAAATAGTGAAAATTATTAATGAAAAGAAAAATGAAACTTTGAAAAAGTTAGTATAAATAACTCAAAGAAATTCTCTTTGTATGAAATTAATTTACATATCGATTGTTTCAAATGAAGCTAGCATAGAAATAACAAACATGAAACCACTTATTTATTGTGATATCATTGAGATAACTATATTACGTAGAGTTTTTTTTTTAAATATCAATCCACTGGGTTCAGTTAAAGATAGATATTCCTTCAAAATTATTTGCTTGGTGATGTAGGAGGTGACAACCGTGGTTGACTTCATAACCATATGTGAAATATTTTCTTTTTAAATAATGCACCATAAATATTATTATCATGGGATTATTGGTCCTAAATTCTCAGTAAGTTACAATCCATTCACTTTTACTTTATGTAATATATTTTTGCCAATAATATATATATATATATATATATATATATATATATATATATATATATATATATATATATATATATATATATAGGTATTTCCCGCTTGAACCACGGGCTGATTTTAAATTGTTTGAAATACCGTAAACGCGATAACCAATAAATCAGAGCAGCTAGCATTTAGTTACACTCGTCGCTCGCCTGTCTTTCTGCAAATAAGATTCAAGTCCTCCAGTTCGCGGTATTTCCACAATGGAAGCAGCATTCATTTTATATCAACGCCCTTACACTATGCTGGTTAAAGCCATAAACACAAGTAGGAACACTTTCTCTTAAACCTGCTCAACTTCGCTCGCTAGTCATAAATTTTTCTGGTTATATCGTTAGTAAGAAAACATCTGCCCTTACCTAATATACTAACAATACTTTGAATTTCATTCAAGAATATATATTGAAATTTACAACCTTACTTATGTTAATATTTCACGGGCTAAATTTAAATGGCATCTTGACCAGTCCATTTATTTTGAGATCAAATAAACACTAGCCATATTATTGCTTTCATAGGCACAATCACGTATACGTATGAAATATTTCCTTCAGAACAACCATTTCCGTCAATTAATAGCACGTAGGCCGTCAATAAATAAGAAACACTTTCGTTAGCATCATGGTCGCCACATGTATAGTTTTTCTTTTGTTAAGTGTAGTCTTCGTGAAAACTGACTTTTTATGATATCGATGTTCATTCGAATATTTAAAAGAAATTCTTGGAAACCCCACGAATAATTTTCTTTTTAACTTATCAAGTTTCAATGCATTACTTTATAGAGTAAATACTATAAAAGAACAACGATATCAATAAGGAGTTAAAAGTTCGAAATTGCTTTACTTTTTTTTTTAGTATTAATGCCTCCAAATCTTATTTCTTCCTAATTTTCCCAAAGGGTCGTATGCTAATAATGTTAATATTTCAGAAAAAAATAAAAAAATAAAAAAAAAATGTTCTTTATAGTAAAGGTATCATTATTATACACTTTGAGTATAAAAATATCAAATATTGACATTGGGTTGATGGGGGGGGGGTTGAACATATCTCTTGTTTAGCCGGAAACTGGGTCTTTGTTCCTTTAAACGAGAAGAGAAACCAACAAAATTCACCTTTTGGCTACTGTTCAAAATTGACCGATTAAATTTATCAGTATTATTAGATTCTCCTCCTCAAGTAAAACTACTTTCGATTATACATGTGAGAAATATATCTTTATTAACTAGAGTCAAATAAACGCGAGTGAAAAAGTATGTACAACAATTGTAACACTTTCCTATTAATATAAGATATAAATAGTGACCTTTGTAGTGTTTCTACAGAACCAAACAGAATATTTTTGTAAATTATCTTGTAAGTTCTTATGCTGATTGCATGAAAAGTGTATTTCTTGTAAATCTTAATCACAGAAAACTAAGAAAATAAAATATTCGAACTTTTATATGAAGAAAAACCAAAATACTGAATTAAAACAATGATCAAGCCAAATGACCAAACTGATAGTCTACGTACTATGACAACTTCCCAGTCATTTACTTTTTTCATTTTATGCAGCATCAGATCCAATAATTATAAAAATATAATACATCATCATTATGATTATGTCATGCTGATAGCTTGGTGTTTCCTAAGTCTCTCTCTCTCTCTCTCTCTCTCTCTCTCTCTCTCTCTCTCTCTCTGTGTTTCACCCTCTCGCAATCACTCCTTATAATCTATCGCTCCTGGCTGGTCTTCTAGACAGCCTCCTATGTCCACACAGATAATTTGTGTGAGTTCTAGTATGTTAGTTGTTCTGGTCTTCAAAAAAGACCGGTGGAAGAACAACTCAAACAACGGGTGATAGGTAAACGTTATTGTATTAGCAGAAAAAGGAAGTCGTACAAAGGAAGTGCTAGCCGTTCTCGGCTTACAGCCCGTCTGTCAAATGTCTCGTAAAGAACGAGAAATGGTTTCTACCGACCGAGCTAAGCTCGGAGAACATATTTAGCTTGGACGAGTCCATCTTTGCGGTATGGTAGGATATGTCCACATAATATTAGTTAACTTTGGCGAGTCCATATGTAGGAGTCCTTAAGAAAAGGTCATTCAAGAATCTGAGCTTACAATTGCTATTCACAATAATATATATATATATATATATATATATATATATATATATATATATATATAATTCTACCTTTCTTCTTTTTTCGGTCATTCTTGGAATTTTTGTCCCTCAGCTATTGCAGAATGGTAAAATCACCCTAACCATAAAAAAATGTCCTGTGTGGTAATAAACGTATTTGTTGTAGTCCTGGAGGTCTACGAAGAGTCAAGTTGCTATTACATGAAGGTCTCCATAAACTTGGTGTGATAATAGCTGTTATATTTCCATTTGGGGGTCAAATACATATGTTTGATAAGTTGTAGTACTGGATCGCATTACTTGAAACCATATAACTGTGCGCAAATTATTTGTTTGGGATAGGAAGATTTGACACCACATAGATGCATAAAACCAAATATTGATTATAGTCTAAGTGGGTGATTAAAAATTATGTCAATGGAACACATGAAAATACAAATAATTATGTTTATAAAAACATTTTAACGGATGATCCATTTTCTTGTAGTACATTAAGGATTGATCTTCATTTAATCAATCCAGACGTTTTTGTTATACTCCTATCTCATTGGTCAATTCATTTTGCCTCTAATAATTTTACTTTAAAAATATTTTCCATAGAATTACTCTTTCACGTCAGTCGCTATTTTGTAAATGATCAATTAATTAACCTCAGTCTGTAATTATTTCTCGATCTATATGTCTCATCGCTTTTTTAATAAATCTGGTTACCAAACTGTAATTTTTATTCTTTTAATACATTCACAAATCAATTTTTACCTATTTTATCTATTTTTATCGTTTCTAACTTGCCTTTGTTTTTAACTATTTTTTTTCTTTTTTTTTCTGTTCAATGCCTCTCTGATCCGGTCAATTCAGATATAAACAATAAAAGAGTTTTTCTTTTTTACCCTATTTTACAGATCATCGATCCCTTTGATTTTTCTTTTATTTTCTTATCGTCTGACTTACATTCATGAACCCCGACTACATCTTCTTCTGCTGTCCCCTATCATTCACTTCCTTTCTCCTATTCACAACTTTCTTCTAACTCCAAAGTTTATACGCGTGGGTTACTTAAATCCCCGATAGCAATGCAATAAGAGGTTGGAATAAAATATGCATCAAAAACACCGTATTTTGATACTCTAATACAAAATTCATGAATCGGTCTCATAATCGCTCCAGCCAATATTTTAAGAAAAGATATAGAATCTTCCATTCACTCTTTTCATTTCTTCTTTTTTTTTTGCATATTTCGTTCACGTTTCATATCTGTCTATTCTGTTTTGTTTTGTTTTTATTCATTTTTTGTAGAATTCTTGCTATTCGGTCACATTCCATTTATTGTTCTCTTATCCATTTACAGGAATACTTTCTACAATATCCATCTAAACTTCTTGGGGATTTATGAAGGCAGAGTGGTTGTTATTATCTATTCCAGGGGATCTATTTTAAATAAAGCCTTTCGTGAATATTATTTATCCTTCGCATTTACATAATATTGGTTTGAAGATACTGACTACTCTAAAAAAATATGCTCTTTAGTGCAATCATCCTGGTTGAGTATTTTAGGGTTTTCGCAAGAGTTTTGGCAGCATCTTTTTTGTTTATCTACCACACAGAAAGCAGGATCGAATTTCAGAGATTATCAACTATATTTATTCATTATGAATTCATACTCATCATCATCATCATCATTATTATCATCAAAACGTGCAGATATCACGTGTTATTTTGATACTCTCTCTCTCTCTTTCTTTCTTTCTCTCTTTCTCTTTCTCTCTCTCTTTCTCTTTCTCTCTCTCTCTCTCTCTCTCTCTCTCTCTCTCTCTCTCTCTCACACACACCAACCATCTGTCCTCATTGGACAACGCTTGATCTCACATAAATTACGAGTAAAGGTTTTGATCATAATTATATGCTTCACACTTATAACATTGAACCACATCTTTTCTGACGTCTAAAATCACAACGAGCTTTCCTTGTAAAATGAAGGAATGGGTATACAACTTTTAAAATCGCTTGGACAAAACTTGAATAGTGGATGATAAACCTGATTTTGAATTAATGTACAAATATGTTTAGTCAATAAATCTCTCTGCAGGCACGACACAAATACTCAGTCTCTTCAATGTTATTTTAAATCGTACATTTTTTCATGAACTTGTTAAGATTACACTGTCTGAAAATTTTGCTGTCAGACAACAATCATCAATTAAGCCCACACAATAAAATGGGCATTGATACAACAATTATTCAATTTCAATTACTATGGATCATTGGGTTCTTATTGTATTCTATAATTTCCTTTGAAATTTAAAAAAAAGTAGTGTGAAACGGAAAAAAAAGCGTTGACCAATTTAACCAATTCAATATCTCGTCTTGTATTAGTACATTCTAAAAAGGCAACAAAGGAATCAAAAATTATATACAGATGCAACTGAATTCTTGGAAATTTAATCAGAACTATACAGATTTTGAACAGCCCAGTCGGCTGGGACTGTATAATAAGCCGACTGCATCTCTGCTGAGGGAAATAACATTCCCAACAACAATGTGTGTCCAAAACTTTTCGGGAATGTCCTGTAACATTTTATTGCCCTTATTCCGAGCTCAAATTTGACATTTAGTTGTAGAACTTGTTAGGGTTTATCCATGAGTCAAGAAGAAATAGTTATTCATTTTCTATACTTGAAACCATTTAAGTGTGCAAAATAACTGTTAAATTGAGTTATTCTCATTACACAGCAATACTTTAAACCTTTTAACTGTTTGTGAAGAAATGAGTAATATTGATGGGAATAATTAGTGTTAAATAGTAATACCTAAAACCATAATAAACGATTAATATTCGACAGAATTAGTTATGTCTGATAATGATGATTTGCCATTTGGCTTTGTGCAAACAATAAATAACAACACTTTTCTTATCAACTTGCATCGACAACTCATATTTCCTGCTCCATCTGTGCCTATCAGGTCCTCCACACTACAGCCTGTGTCTGCACTGTGCTGATGTAAATAAGTTCTTGCTGGTCGGACAAAACTAGCTGCTCCATGTGTAGGTGTCCATAAAAGAAAATCACTTATGAGCTCGTCCTTGATTCTTAAGCAGTGCCCTACATGTCTTGTTCGTCTTACATGGAAGATTTTAGAGATTGAAGTAAATGGCTGAATATTTGTTGTTTTGTGGAGTGTTACTTCCAAGATCTGTTCAAGATAGTTCATGGTATTCTTGAGTAGTACCTATATAGCTTTTCTCCTATCCGGTTTGTTAGTGTCCATGTGATGCATCTTTATATTTTAAAGAATCAATACATCACAAAAGCGAGAAAAACAAATATATGTTCAATTCAATTGAAAAATTAGTAAGAATGTGCAGACGCAAAGAAATATATGAATCTTTTACTTTTTGTGGAAAAAGAAAATGTCAAAAATACGATTCAATTGTCCTCAGCACTTGACTGACAGAATCGAAACGACTGAGTTATCTCAGTGAGAAAAAGTCGGAAAATACATCGATGAGTCATTAAACGGTGTCTTAATGCAAAATAAATCTTCTCATTTGACAGGTCGGCGAAGGTTACGCTAGTCAGAATGTTTCGGAAATTTTTTTTTTTAATTCTAAGAGCCTTGAAAATTGTTTTTCAAATTGTTTTGCAAATTAGGATTTTGTGACGCCCGTATCCCGTGAGAGACATAACTACCAGTTCAGGGAGTGGAGCCCGGTGAAATATAAAAAAAAGTGAGAGAATATATCTACCCTTTAGTGAAAGTAAGAGAAAACCGATTACTGAGTGTGGAAAAAGAACGAAAAAATGAAAACAATTAATAGATTCTAAATTAACAGGAAACTGTTATCATTAATATCACCAAACCACCACTCTAAAATAGGAAACGAATTAGGTATAAAACGAAATTTTTACTGGCAACGTAGATGAGTGAAAATCAACTACGAGACTCTACAGTTCCGTGTGTGCCTTCTGAGCCAAGACCTTATACCAGACTTCCGAAGCTGACACCTCGAATTGCTGATTGCTGATAAACTGAAAACCATTTACAAGAATACGTAACCGAGATCTTATGCCAGACTCCCGAAGCTGTCACTTCGAATTGTTGATAGCTGATAAACTGTGAATCATAAAGAAGGATAAATAAGCGAGAATTTATGCCAGACTTCCGAAGCTGACCCATTCAGTTTTTAATTGCCGATTAACTGTAAACACTTACAAAAAATTGATTATCATTTGACTTGTACCAACCTCCAAATACTAAGAATTTAACTGACACTTAAATTATGGACTTTGTCTCATTGCTACATTAGCTACCGAAAAGGGTTGATTAATGTAATTATTTCAGAGACTATATTCTAATGATAGTTATTGTTTTCGCTGCGAATATGTTTCTTATTATTTTTTAGCGTCTTGATTATTTTTCTCTTAACTGTGCGGTCTCATCCATAAATTATCCTATTGGCGTCTTCATTTGCAATCTGTTTGTCCACATGAACAACAAAATACAAGTGAAGTCTTATGATGCAGCCAACCAAGCGGAACCTTCAGCGGATTAAAAGAAACAGCAGGGTTAATACGGGTGAATTTTCAAGAAGCGCTATGTGGTCTCCATAGTCTCTGTCCGTTTTTTTTTTTCGGTAGAATAAATACTGCTGGCTTTTTTGTTGCTTAAAATCCATTTTATTGTGTGCAAATAAATTGGCTCAAACTCATTAAAAATTAAATTACCGAAAATGAATTCAATTATAAATCATGTATATATACATGTGTAAATAACATTTGACACAGAATAAACACCAAGTGTTTTATATGCCATTAAACCAATTAACCTATTCTAATAATACTTTGAAAATATGGTGTTCTGTAACAACTGTTACAGAACAGATTCTAAAGATGGAAATATAAAATATTGAAAATTTTTACAATCACCTCATTACTATATTCTTAAATGCCAATTTATCAGCTTAAATTCTTTGCAAGAGATGGTTAAGAATTATATTTTACTACGTTTATTATGTATCTTTTAATCTGTCTTTCTAGTTTTTGTTGGGGAAATCTGCACAGAAAAGATTAAACATTATCAGGCAAAAATTATTTTTACAAATGTTTCCTTGATGGATGTCCAAAAAGCAATTAAACTTTTAAAACATACCAGTATTTCTATGTTTACTTTATTCCTGACTAAACGACGTGGTGGGATGGGGATTTTACCAGGTTTTTTTTTATACGTAGAAATACAATCAGTACTTAAGAGTTAAAATTGAACGCTTGTCGCTTCTTTAAAAATTTCAACAAATATCTCAAATTAAAAAAAATAATATCAAGGCATTTCTATTAGTTTCCCCAATATATAAACATGATTTTTTAGATGGAAATTCTTCCATGTTCAGGACTACTGAATGTCTTGGACACGAAGAAAAAGCTGGGAACTGGACAGGGATACTGTATGGTGTGTTAAACTTATCATGGACGCTGGACGAGATAAAAGAGAAGTTGTACGGCCATCTACCACCCACTCGCAAACCATTCAACTAAGACGAGCAAAACACACTGAATATTGTAAGAGAAGCAGCTGTGTACACAGAGATCACGTTCTCCAATGGAGTCCTACACATGGACATACCAGTTTTGTCTAACCGGCAAACATTTAAATTCATCAACTCTATTCGCACACTTGGTTCTATCTTGACGATTAACGAACTGTGCAGGCCAATAGGGTCTAATAGAGCAGTAGAGTAAAGGGCACTCTTGCTATCGTGATGTCTGGATGATGAGGAGGAGAAGGAGGATTTTGAGACGTATTCATTGTCACTAGTGATTCAGACCTTTCAATCAATTATAGCACTCGCCAAAACGGATCGTCATTCAAAATGTTCTCCACTTTAATATATTTGATTCCATTATGGAAGTGCGTCTTGTACATTGTGGGAATGATCATCAATCAATACATAAAAATTACTTAAGGGTCTTGCCACTTGATGCGAAAAAAATGATGCTTTGTTATCTATTTATTTCGGCTTGGGCTTTTGGTAGATTAATGAAAACAACAAACACTTTTTTTTACTAACAGCCAGGAACTGATTAATTCCCATGCTCTTATAGAAAACTGAGGCATTGATTTACCATATGCATCTGATAGAAGAAATAGACAACGCAAAAACTCCCTTAAAGTAACATCCATGAAAAATATAAGAAACAACGCTAGCTAAGAACATAACAGCAGCGAAAACGAAAATTTTGAAAGAATTATATTTACTTGTAAGTCAAGCAATAAAAGTATTCGTGTATAGATTTGTCTTCCATCAGAACATATCAAATATGTAAATGATCTGTTTAGTTTCCACGGATTTAATAGAATGTACTGCGTATGCATATCATTATTTTTACAATTTTCGCTGATCAAAGAAATCAAAATGACTTGTTGTAGCACGACTTCAGAGAAAATAGAATCGACTACATTTAGAAGAATATTATACCGAAAATGATATGGTGAATTCTGTATTCGAATCAGTAATTAAAAACATTAAACTACGTTTTCCTTTGAAGATACTGCTGGCAAAATTTTAAGCAAAGGTTTTAATCCGATATATTATTTGATACCAATATCTTTATTTTGTTATTTTAGGATATAAATATAATTCAATTATTGTTTGTATATGGAAGACATTTTCTTTATTCACTTTTTGATAGAACCAATTATATATGTTACTGTCCTTTATATGCGTAATACCTTTTTCGTCGTATTCAAAGCGTAAAAGTAATATTTTTTCTCTGCGATAAAGAAACATGTAAAAGGCTAATTAGAGCATAAGAAGAGGATTTAAAAGTTGATTAGAATCCAAGAAATAAGGAAATGGCAATCTTCTTCTTGGGAAACTCACATAATAATTCTAAAATTTTGCAGTCACTGATTTCACACTACCATTTTATTAACGATCATTCAGCTTCAAAATTCTTGGTGATATTTATTCTTTTCGAATATTTGATTTGATAGGGTCGTGCGATTATACACCTGAGGCTGGAAAATCTTTTGAGAAGAAGTATATAAGAATATTTATTAATAAAATGTAGAATTGATTATGGAGATTGTTAATTAGAGAAAATGAACGCAAGGGTGCAAATACGGAATAAACGTAAAAATTCAATCGTAAAAAATTTACGATAAGCTTATCGTTGTAATTGACAGAGTTTTTATTGCTCTTTTTTTGTGGAAAATAGAAAAAAGTTTGAAAGTGTGGGTTTATAAAGAGTAGTTTATCTTTTGTATTAGATCACTTGAATTGGTAAATATGTCATAACCGAAAATGTCATTATTTTTACCAAATATCAAGGTAAAATAATGTGATAAACCGGATTTTTTGGACTTATTATGTAGTCTAAGTGAAGGATAACAGTTAGACTTCATTCAGAGCTAGAGACGTTGTTGTATTCCGATGTAGATGATTATTCAAGTTTGTTCTGGCAATGCCTGTGTTCGGCCTTTAATAATAATATCTACATTTACTTCGTGGCCGGTTACAGGTTTTTAATACCATGTTTCATATGTTTTGCATATATCTTTGGTATAGATTAGGGAGACATACGATTCAAGCACGTATCGTATTTTTATGGGTTAATATTAGAATTTTTTTTTCTTTATTTCTGACAAAGAAACAAACCGACGAAGTGTGGCACTTAATTTTTGCTAGAGTCGAAAAGGCAGAAGTAATCCCAGACAATACGGCACCAAAAAGCAACGTCTTACTATTTGCCGAAAACTACTGTTGGGCTCTCAGTACAAACTTGGGAACTAGACAGTTAAAGCAGAAAAAATAGCCACCAGAAAGGTTTCGTCACTCGATTCTTGAATAGCTGATAAATAATCAGACAGGCAAGAAGCTTCCCAAGAAATAAAGCTAAAATCTAACGAAAGTCGACTACCGAAATTCTACGAAGTTAAAGAACTGAAAGAAAATTCAACTCGAGAATGTTGATGAAAAAATGTCTTTACTGAAAATGCACATAGAAATTAAATGAAAACTTAGAAAAAAAAAAAGACTCTATTAAAACCAACCGAAAGAAAATTCAACCCAAAAATTCTGTTGAAAAGATAACTTTACTAAAAACTTAATTGAAATTAAAAGAAAATTAAAACGCCTCAAATTAAACCAACTGAAAGATAAAATTCAACCCGTGGAACTTTGCTAAAAAAAGAACATTTCAGAAGACTCAAAATTAAATTAAAACTGAAACATTTCGACGAAACTAAAAAGAAAAAAATCTACTCATATCCAAAGAACTTTGTTTTCTGGACACATTCTCAGATAAGATCTAACATATAACACTAAAATATTCAAAGCTTCATCTTTTCCATCCCTTTTTATCTTGTTTCTTTTGTATGAAATTCCTTTTCAAAATTTATTGTCTGTGTTAACTTTTTGTATCAGTATCCGCAGTAGAAAGCTGAAAAAAAAGCCTAAAAACATGTCTAATTACTAAATTTGGATTTAGCGTCATTTTCTTCATATTATACTTTGTACAATATATTCTTTCATACTGCAATTTTTATTCTCTTTTTTTTTTTTTATGTAAATTCTGTAAGACTATTTTTTTTTTATTTGTTTGGTACTTGCATTTAAGCGAAAAGCTTTTTCTCGTAAAAATGAAACGAATATATATATATATATATATATATATATATATATATATATATATATATATATATATATATATATATATATATATATAATCTAGAATTATTTTCTGATATTTGTGTCAGGAGAGAACGAGAATGTGGATAGAAAAATCTGTGAAATCTTAACCAGACTTTTCTGAAAGAAAGTACTAAGCAAAAGGCGGTAATCAAAATTTACTTGATTTCTCTTGTTTCCTAAAAAGTAATCACGAGCTCACATAATAACTTGTTTATAAGTACATCTTTCGATATATTCATCTGTTTGTTTGCATACAGCATAAGTTTAAGAAATAATTAAAAATATGATGGGTTCCTTTCCTAGAAAAAAATATTATTTTCTCTTTAACATTATTTGCCAAGATTTAGAAGGCTTATTCAAAACATATTAACTTTTCTTTTACAATGAAACTGCTCCAAATCTTCTGCTCATAGAAAACCATGATGATTTCTACGTTATAAAAAATAACCAGCTATAATTTCATCCAATCACCTTCATGTAATACATTTATTATAAAAAAACATATTTACGAAACATTTATATTCTACGCATGATATAGTTGGAACTTACTCCTTAATAAAGGAATATATACATTTAATGATTACTAGCACAGAATTAACGAAAAACTTGTGCGAGAATATGTCAAAATCAAAATCAACTCACCCTTGACTAAAATTGAGGATATGAGTAAAAAGTAATTTATGTATTTAACGAAAATCAACATCAGTATCTTCTCCTATATCGATATTTAAGAATCAATATATATGAAAGTTATTCTTCCGAAAGATAGATTACGCTCTTTAGAATGTTTCTGTGACATAGAAAAAAAAACAAACTATTATCCATTTTCATGAAAAAAATCATTACTCGGATTACTATGAAGAATTTTCAAAATCTTGAATGGCCCAGGGAACTTGTAAAAGATAACGACGACTACAGAGAGAACGTGATGCAGTAAGTGAAACACAGACGAATTGAAAAGTGGCTTTCAAGACTCTGAGCGAGGTAATAAAAGACAAGAAGCTATCTTGATTAAATCTGACCAAAAGGCACAATAGGTGGACAATAAGGAAAGAATTACGTGTAAAGATGTCCGGCTGAGTTAAAAATAAAGTTCAACTCGTTGGGACATTGCATAGAACGTGCAAAAGAAACTATGATATGAAGATTTAATTAATTCTCAAAAGAAAATAACCCCGTACTAACTCAAGTGCACACGCTCACTTGAATAAACAGACAGAAGCATACATTTCCTAACATGTGTAAAATAACATGCACACAAAACATAGGCTCACTGACGAACAGTCTTCAACAAACCATACGATACATAAATTTTCACTATCCCACAAACACATTATTTACGTTACTTACACGCAAACATACATATATAGTGAGGTTTGTTCTTTGTACCTCTTTCTGTATGTTCTGGAAACATAAAATACACACGTGCGCACATATATATATGTTAATTAATGACCGTGACCAGAAAATCCAGCAAACACCCATATGCGACATACGGAACTGGGTCTCAACTGCAATGTATACTGTGATCACCGCTAGAGACCGAACCAGCAACCCCAGAAACCGAACGTCTACAAATGGGCCACCAGTTCATGCTACACGTAACCGATGTCAAATTAACTAGTCATGGTAAGAATATGCGACTGCATGATCATATGTATCCCTAAAGTACGTTTTTACCAATATATATATATATATATATATATATATATATATATATATATATATATATATATATGTATGTGTGTGTGTGTGTGTATATCTATATCTATATATTGATTTCTAATACGTTTAGGATAAAATCACATAAAGTATTTGCCTCAACAGTGATTTGGAGAATAAGTTCTAGGCAATAACATAGGTGCTATGATTAGACATTATTAGCCAAGTGATCAGATCGAGCCTCTCTGACCATTCCTTTAGTCCAGTAAGTTCAAAAGTTGTTGGTTGAAAATTATGACAACTTCGTCTGTAAAGTCAAGGACTACTTAGTCATCCGGATCCCCTCATCAGGCATGAGGTATCGCTACCCATGACTTCATTCTACATATATATATATACATTTAATTTCTGTGTTCAAATTTATATACTTTTTTATTAATCGTCAATAGAATAATTTTAAAAAATAATAATTCAGTGAACAAAATATAAATAATGAGTACAAAGGTTAAGACAAAATGAAGAAAAATAATTCATAATATTATTAGAGCTATGTCACTAAATTTCGAATATTGAAAAATATACAAAGATATTTATTTGTGATCTCCAGTGATTAGGTCCTGAGAAACTATGAGTAGGAATCAATAATTCGTTCATATTGATCTGTAAGCGAAGAAAATATGCGTAAATAAAATAGAAAAGGATTTAAAATGGAAAAGAAAAAACCTTAAAATTCATAAAGATAAGTTATAAAAGATAACGACTAAATGGAGAACGCATTCACTTTTCTGACTTCTATAAAAATATCTACAAAGATGTTAAATTAGCATTTTTTTACGCAAAATCATCGTCCGATGGGCCGTAACGGAGGAAATATTTCTTGATACAGATATTTTATATCGACTCTATGGAGATATGTTTTTTTTTTCTTTAAGTAATAACTATCGAAAATATAAAAGTTCCCTGATATATAATTGTGAAGTTGAATTTTTTAAAATTTCTTTTATGACGTTGAGATTTGCTGAAGTTATTTAACAACCATATCCGTAGTAGTTTTCAAAATCATCTTTTCATTATGAACATAAAATTATTTGTTTAATTGTTTTTTTTAGATGAGGATTGGGAATTTATAAATGAATGTTCAGAATGTGTTCATTTTTCTATACACAACATTTCGGCTAATGTATCTTTAGCCTCCTTCGGCAGCATTCACGAAACTTCGAGCTGAACGCTTTATTTAATCTACGGTTTGGGTATGATATTCTAAATCCGTTACCCATGAGTGGGTATAAATATTGAGTACTCCTTTTTATTTTCAATCGATGTCAGGATTGAAACTGCCAATCCCGGATGATTTTTCTTAGAACTATATAACGTGAACATCATTATCTGTTTCGCTTACTGGATAGTTTTCAGTGCATTTTAGTAACTTATAAACCTAATATTTTCATCTACACTTTGTATTACTACCTTTTTCTATTGCAGATGTTTTGTTTTTTTTACTTCAACTCATATTTAAATAATTTTTTTTTAAATTGAGGAAACTTCGGCAGAGATGATATGCATACAAACGTAGTTTGAGTTCTCTAAATGATAAAGGATCTTATTATAGAATATAGTTTTCGGGAATGATTGATTCTTTGAGTACTTTAAAATAAGTTTAAAACTGGATCTAAAACCTTTATTTTTATCTTTTGCTTTTTTTACTTTTGTATGCAAGTTAAGACTATAAATATTTTTCAATCCAAGAATAAAACTTTCGGATATCAACATAATTATCATTTTTTACAACTCTATAATTCTGTTATAGTTTGTTTTATTGCATTTTCCTAAGTTTTCTTGGCTTGTGCTTGAGTATTTTAAAAAGGTTACATCACTATCTGATTGATTTATAGAGTCACGCATTTTTATTAATAAAAACTAATATTCCTTTTCAAGCGATTGTTCTAGATGTTCTTAAGAATATTATTTGCTATCATTAACAAGACAATTTCACCAACATTTAAAATTTTTTTTTATAGTTTATATGTAATTTAGGTCATAGCAAGCACGCCTGAAGTCAAACATAATTATTCCTTGGTTACTTGGTACATGATCGTTATAGCTTAGACACACAAGCGCAAACACACACACACACACACACACACACACACACACACACACACACACACACACACACACACACACACACACACACACACACACGCTTGATCATAGACGCACCTGTTTGAATTGCTTTGACACAGCCCTGAAGAAAAGATCACACGTATTCACTTAATATGAGTTTTGTAAATTTAAATTCGTAAACGACATTAATTTGCAACAAAATATTCCATAAATGCGTGTGCTCATATCTTAGGATATTAATTGTCACAGATTTTAATTCAGCAAAGAAGAAAAACAGACCAGAAACTCTAAAGGTATTTGGTGTATCTTGAGGAATTTGATCGGAGAAAAACATTTATTAGACGTATCTATTTCAATCATTATCTGATACCAATTTTCCGACTCAGATTAACTGTCTCCATAATCTGGCTGTATAGGACAAGAGTCTCGAGATCTCGTTAATACATCTATAGGCTATATAATCAAGTGTAGGCGCAGTGAAGCAAATTGCTTGGAACCTTGGGACTAGTAACAGTTTAACGAAATAACTCTCTGAGTATATCGAGGCGGTCAGAAAGACTTGATAATCATGATATCAAATAGCACTACTTGATTATCATCAGTAGAGAATCAATTTGCCCTCGAGAGGAATGAAATCAGTAGCATTAAACTATGAATTAAGGTGGCCGACAGGGGAAATCAAACGATCGATATTCGCTGCATCTTTTAACATACTGGAGGAATCTAGTGAGACGGAAAGTCTTGAAGAGTTTTTCGACCTTTTACCAATTCATTTGCTTTATGGTGTGGAACCAGAGGGGAACGAGGAAAATCCGTTGATTTTGTATTGGTTATAAACAAAAACAATGATCATTTTCTCTCCCGAAGGAGCTTGTAAAAAGACTCAAAACTTCTGTCAGATCACGTGAATACACCGACAAACTAACACCTCATTTTTCGCCCTTCGATTTTGATTTTCCCAGAGAGATCTACGTAACTTAGTTTACCTGTTATAACTAATCTATAAATCCTGATAAGAGAATCACTAAAATCGAATCGTATCCGAAATAGAATTCAAAGTACATGGATTCTTCAATCAGGTATTCCTGTAATCTCATCCCTGATTTCTCCTAAGCGCAGATGTGCCTCTGTCAGATTGGAAATTGCATCAACAATTTAGGGTATCAATTGCGTATAGGTCTTCTATTTTTTTGCTGATGTGCAAAAGAGAAAAGAAATCAAAGTAACTATCTGTATAATGGTCTGAAAAAGCCAATTGTGTATTGTTTTGAAGTTTATAACATGATAAAGTTTTTAATATATTATAATCTCAGCTTGACAAAGGTTTGCTTTTGTAATCTGTTAAACTCTCTTTTAATGGTTAATGCTTGTAAAACCATTATCTATTAAAATTGACACAATATAATCTTCCGGGCTATTCAGTAGATAGTCTAGTTGTGCAAATTTTGATATCTCCATTAACATTTTCTGGGACTTCCTCGATTTCTCTGTGTATTTTATTTAATCCGTCACTATTTCTGCTTCTCTTTCTGTGTGAATACCTTTCTGTTTATGTCTGTCTGTCTGTCTGTCTCTCTCTCTCTCTAGTTCCTTCTATATTTCTCTTTATCTCTTTATATATATATATTGCAAGATCAACTTAAATGATTTTGTTTATTTTAAAAGGAAGTTGGTTTAGTCTCCTGTGGTTTTGTTGTGTTTTATGTTATATCAACCATTGTAATTTATTTAATGTCAAATCCGGTTTATACATATATTAAGTTTGGTTTGGTCGGGTTTTATGGCATATCAATCATTGTCGTTTATTACATGCCAAATCCATCTTCATACACATAAACGGTTATATTACAAACAATTAAGCTTAGCATGAATAAACGTTTTTTGTTTAAACACAGTTAAATATGAAAACAGTTAATTTCAAACAATTCAGTTTAGTGCAATTACACAGTTCTGTTCTATTTTACCCGCAGATAGGACCCTGCATACACAAACACATACGTATGCCGACATGCATATATATATATATATATATATATATATATATATATATATATATATATATATACGTATGTTAATAAATTAATAATTATCATATGTATAGTAGTATTTTTTTTTTAGATATAGATAAATATAGCTTGATATTATCGTGAACAGTTTTGAAAGCAGTATAAACACTTTTATATGTGTCTCACTGGTATCACAAACCATTAGTGTAGATACGAGCATTTTTCTAAGTAAATAGTTTTTATATTTCCCACGTAAATATTTCAATTAAGCATTGAATCAAAAATTATCTCACGAGAAAATATCCATTCGTCAATCTAATTAATTTTTATAAGTTTAGATCAAAATAGAATGAAAAAGAATATATTTTAATGAAGATTAACCTTTTGAAAGAAACCTATACTTAATGACACAGTTATGAAATGCAACTTTTATTTAAACATACTCATATTAAGAGCTAAAACAATTTCTTACGTAGATTTTCACCACGTTATAGTGGCTGCAATAATACGTTTTTTCTTTCATTGCTAAATAATTTTGATAACTTTTACAACGATAATGGTAAAATCCCCTTTTTCTTGAAACGCATAATATCCGTACATTTTTCTCTGGCCCTGTATATATCATACAAAATTGCACATAATATGCAGTATTGCTTAATATTAAAGTGGCTTTTTAAGGTTTTTGCTGACGTGAATCTAAATTAAATTCTGAGTTTTGCTAATCTTTGGAATATGACATCACCTTTCCAATTTCCGTATTCGATTCTGAAAAAAAATTAGGAGAGAATATTCTTTTAAAAATTAACATACTTCGAAAAAGTGTCCAGAAAAAAAAAATTAAGAATAAAGATCAAAGAATACAGTAAGAATAAAGGTAATGGATTCTGGTTCATCTCTTATTATTTTCCTGTGTTAAATCTAAAAAACAAGCAGTTAGCAGCAATGCATATGTTTGTTAAAATATTTTCGAAAAGTAACCAAGCAACCAGTAACACATTATTTAAAACGTAATTTCCAAAATAGCAAAGCTATTTGCAAGATTCGAAAAGTTGTAAATGAAATAATATCGTAGCTGAAATATTTTTGAAGCCAGAGTAATGAACCACAATTAAGAGCAAATCTGGATGTTTAAAAAAATTAGAGAAGACCCCATCCACAACACTTGTTATATATTCAGTTCCAAACATGGGAATTTTCCCACTATGACTGATCAGATAAGTTTTAAAAAACAGTAGAAATTACTATTTTCCAGAGAGATTAAAAAATCGGAAAGTCTGTCAGTAAACACACATACGCAGGTGCATATATATAAACAGAAACAGCTTAGAACGTAAGAATAACATATGCAATAGAAATAACATCACTTGTGTATATTCCTATTTCGAAGCATTATGATGTTGTTAAATATAGATTCTTCTTTTTTCTTTTACTTTAATAATTCTTTACAAATCTTATTCATACAAGCACACATACAAGTACACAAACACATACATACATACATACATACGTATGTATTCATATTACCAGTTCCTACTGATTGCACAAAGTTTCTTGACTATCTTTCTCCTTCGGCCCCTATCATCCATCGCTCCTGTTAAGTCCTCCGGGCAACATTCAGTGTCTGCAATGTATGTGAGAAATAGTGGTTGGCCAACATTAACGTATCCGTACGAAGGAGTCCATGAGCGAAAGTCGATCATGAGTACTTCTTTAAATATCTAGCAAGGTCTTATCCGTCTTACTTGGCTGGTTTGTGAGATCGGAGCAAAGTGGCCATACTGCAGTTGGGTTGTGATTTCTTCCTTCCAAGATTTGTACAAAACAGCACACCGTTTTTTTAGTTCCTATCTAGCGTTGTGTCCAAACGTTTCCTTAAAGTCCAGGTGATGCAGCCATTGCGTAGTAATGACGATGACACCGCTTGGAAGGAATACTGTCTGATTGTGCCAATGAGATCAGGTTTCTATATCATGGATAATCTGTCAATAGCAGCAAACGCCTTCGCTAGGCATGTGTTCACATCGCTTTTAGCATATGATTTATTGCTGCTGAAGTATGTAAATTGGTCATCTAATCTCAAAAACATGCTACTTAAAGTGGAAATGTCTCCTTCTTTAAATCCTATCGACTCTGTTTCTTTCGAATTCCCGAAGTGACCAATGCGCTCTGCTCTTGTTCTAGACTATGCAACGGAATTTGGCTTGTGCAGGTGAATTTGCGAAAAACTCTATATCATCTATGGTATTCGCGTTTGTCAGTTTCTGCGAGATATCGTTTGCTTCTTGTTTGTTTTTTTTTAAATGTTAGACTATCTACTTTTATTTGATCTGTTGACATGCAAGATCAAAATCTTAGCAGACTGTGACAATGTTGAAGAAGCCAGTTTCACCATCGAGTGAGCCAAACGTTCCTTTCTTGATATTGTAAAGCATCATTATAGCGTTGACACTTACTTTGCTGAGATCATATATTGATGTTATTTGCTCCATTTTTACTCTTTGTATGGAATCAAATATCTACGAGAAATCTGCAAAAAGAGTGATGCCATGAGATTTTATGTACGCACTGACAAAACGACTTCATGGATAGTCAGAATCTGGGATGATGTAAATCGATTTCTCCAAAAGCTGTTTTGATTTTTTCAAATAATTTTCTCGAATTCAGGGCGGATACGTTTGAAAAGTAAAGCATTATAAACATCTGCATTTATAGCAGTAAAAGTTATGCCGCTAGAGTTTATTCTGATTCGAATATTACATATCTTGAAGAAGGGAAGAATACAGACTTTAATCTATTTCTTCATTTTTTTTTTTTTTTGCATAATCGAAAAGTATCATAAAATTTTCTTGTCTTCATACATGTGGAGGTATTTCGTTAAGGCCAGCAGCTTTGTCATCTTTATTGTTTTCGGTATTTATTCAAGTTCATTTACAGTAAAATGATCATGTTAATTGTCTATTTGATTAAGTGTGATGTTTTAGATAGATTTATCAGTGATTTGAAAGGAGGTATCAACATGTTATATATCTCATTTAAGGTATGTCTTTCAGATATCACCTGAAGAGCTAGAATCACCGTATATTGATTGATTATATACCTGGTGACAAGTAAGGACAAGTTATATCGTGAAATTTTAACTACTGGTCTCCTATTTTTTGCGTAGACTCAGGTTAATCTTTGCTATGACAATCCTGTGATCGGTATATTCTCCCTCAAAAGAGGTGTCTCTCATATTTCAAAGCGCGACTTATTTATTTCTTCTTAGTTATAAACTAGATGTGCTTGAGAATTATTTGGGTGGGAGGAAGTGCTTAGCTTTCCATTTCTTTTTTTTGGTCACGTGTGTGAGTGTATAGACATGCCAGCCTGTTCTCCAGAGTTTCGGCCTGCAAGTCCGTTCTCCAGAGAAAACTTTGCAAGATATTCACCATTTTTGTTTGGCGAGTTGTGTAAACAAAATTAGTTATTTCTGTCTTTGCCTATTTGATCATTCATTTCTCCACCGATGATCAGAACTTGTTTGGCTATGTATCGGACAAGGAATGATTGCTCATGGTAGAAAAGGTGATATCCGTTTCATTACTGGCAATGGAACTAGGGCTGTCATTAAATGTAGCTCATACAATTCTCAGTTAAATTCTCTCTGTGCTATTTAGTGACTTTAAGGTGGGAAAACCCAGAAAATTCAATACTTCCAGTGGCGGCATTGACGGAGTAATTCCATGTTGACGCCGACACAAATGTCCTCTTATTACGGGAGTCGATTTATTTTAGTTCTAATTCTCTATGATATCTATATTCCTGTGGGTATTTGATTTTTATCATATGCTTTGCTGCAGACACTTTGAACTCAAAAAGCTGCATTATTGTGTTTTAAGTCATTATGTTGAAAATAGATAGATTTTGTCTAGTCTTTGAGGCAGCTTTTTCAAAAACAAGAGTTTAAACGTTAGCAAGATACGCATTTGTTTTATCCTCATGCAAAATAACGTGGTTTAGATGTATTGTTTGAATTAGAGTTATATTAATCATTCTGAGGTTTGTTTTCCTTATCAAAGGATACTATATTTATAAATGATTTACTGTAGTTTCACGACTGACCTGAGATCCTGGTCGATGACTAATGAGGTTCTTCCGCCCAGTATCTAAAGTGCACTGTTAACTTGCTTTATGATTATTTCGCCTTTCTTCATATTCACCATGCTGCATCCCTTGGTTACTATTGTTATATGCTTGTCTTATAATTCTCCTGTGTTTTAGATACTGTAACTAAGTGGCAAGTTCGGACATTGCAAAAGATTGATTTTGGAAGTAGAATTCTAAGAGGATCATTAAGAGAACATTAAGAGCCTATTAGTGGGGTTAACTTCAGCATATAATCCGAAATTGCAATAAGGACATAAAACAAGACAAATGAATAAGTGAATTATTCAAACTTGACATTTTTCCGCCAAAAGGTCAAAACTTTTTACTAATTTCAAATCAATTTGATTTTTGTAATTTTATTCACTTTGTCATTTACTGGCTCTATCGTTCAATATATATATATATATATATATATATATATATATATATATATATAGTGGGGAGCTTGCGTGTGTATTTGTGGGCGTGCGTACTCGTGAGTGCATATGTGGGGGTTGCATATTATTGGAATAAATAAAATAGATCATGTTATAGATCTTAGCAGACTGTGACAATGTTGAAGACATTGACTTTCTTTTTCTGTTTAAATGTTTTTTCTTTGTTTTTTCTTTGTTTTTGTTTTTTTAAACCAATTCGCTTAAAAATAGTTAAGTTCTATTAATTTTTCTGCATTATAATTAAAACAAATCTTACGTAATTCTATAACTCTTCAATTGCAGCCATAAGTTCTCTTACCGAATTTTAGCCTTAGGCTACTGATTTTCCATCAGAATATATTTAATTACAACACTTCAAATTTGCTGAGATGTTCTCGAGTGGCATTGTTTCATTAAAATGAAGTTTTCCTTAAAATAATTATCAAATAAAAATGTTTATTAAAATATTGATTGTATTTCTATCTTTATTAGAATTATTTTTCATAGCAATCATTTTTTTAAATATTAGAATTAATATTAGGGGTCTTTTGTCACAAAACAGGTTGTTTCCTGGGTTTGTCAATAAACTAAAATAGGGAGAAATTCTCCCGTTTGCGAGCTCTGCAAGAGCGGAGACATGTCATCTTTGTATTTACGCCCTTGTTTACTGTGGCGCGAAGTTGTCACGTGTTTTAATGTCCCCTCCATAGAAAAAAAAAAGATCGGAAAATTTTCAGTTAAGTCATATAACTTGTACAAATTCTTATTATTACATGAGAATACTTCAAACTAGAGAATTGGAAATTATCAGAATTAACAACCATTAATTTACCCAATCATTTTATACAAATGATTCTTGAAATCATAAAATTGTTTGACAAAAAACAAACAATGTATTTTAAATTTTGGTGATTGAATGTTATACAAATTGATTTGATTTTAACTCAAATTCTAAAGCGGGAAGTTAATGTGTGATTACTGTATATATTATTGTAGAATTATATTCACCGTTCATGAGAAACCTCCTATGGAGCCGTATCAAATACTTTGTAGACGATGCAAAATATATTGCAAATATAATTGTACAAATCCCTAATTTTAAATAACTCATTAGTTTTACGTTATAGTTATCTGGCTAAATAAAGTGCATATACTTCTCTACGAAGAAGAATTGCTATTTAAATTGATTGTAAAATCACAGATCTTGTTGATCTGTCGACAAATCGCTAAGACACTGTTAATTGTGAATTAAATTTAAAAAATTTGATATTTGAAAATGTTGTTAAGTAAATGTGTTGTTAAACAATTATCGTAAAATGAATTTATATATTGACACTTTTTCACAATTGAATATACAGAAGATGCATTTTCTCTACATTTGTTAACAACCTTAACAAAACAATATCAACCATTGTAAATCTTGTATTTTAGATCAAATAACATATCAGATATGAAAAACATACCATCTATTTTAATGATTTGAATTATACTTATAGACATGATTTATCCTTGGGAAATACGTAACATATTGTTTACAAAAGATAACAAACTCAATATTATGAAACTGACATAATTGAGATCTAACAATGATATTATAAGAGATTTAATTATGAATTTCATCTAAAAAAGAATAAAACATATTATGCACTTTTCCTTTTTTTTTATCTGTCTTTGTTCAGTAATGTTTCTAAAATGATTAGAAAAAATCGATGAGTATTTATATACCCTACAGTAATTCTTTCCGAAGGAAAAAAATGTTAAAACAGAGCAAAATTTCTCCAAGCAGAATTATCGAAAAGCAAAAAAAAAAAACCAGGAAAACATGAAGCTGAATATCGACTGAAAACCGTTCAAGATATAGCTAGCGTACAATAGAGATAACTTGAAGCAGGATATGAAAGTTTTTCGGATCATTTATTGCAGGTGTAATTTCCTTACGAGAGGATATTGCAGGTACGTTATTAGTACATCTGGTCAAAATATTAGGCAGTGTGATTTCAAGTGCATCGTTTTGACCAATTAAAGATTGTCCAATGACCTATGTGTGGTCTTCTTCTGTGTTTAAATCACAACGTGAATACTCAAATAATATTTGGATTGCGTTCTTCATGGGAGATGGTGTGTTGATGTTCAGGGGGCACTGAAATTCTGATATAAAACTTTATATTCGAATGAATAGAAATGTTTCTTGCTTTGAGTAAAATATGTACTTATTAAATGAAAACTTTAATAATCTTACACATTAATTATCGTAGTTAAGCTTCTAACATTTTCTTGCTTTTTTAATAATTCATATACGATATGGATCTAGATTCATTCGTGCCTGTTTCATAATGTCGGAAAATAGAATACTCGTATTAGTCTAGGAAATAGTATCACAGGTGAGTTCAGTATCTAGCAGAGGTTTCTTCGTTTCAATTTTCAATGATTCACTTTGAAAGCTCATTGATCTTTTTTAGGCCTCAGCTGTGAATACAATATTAAGACTTAGTAGCAGACAACTTTTCTTGGACTAGAAAATTGTATTCAAAGTGTAGAAAGGCCAACAGGAAATGACACTATAACTTCTAAACCCAGGGATATTCACAGATTACTCCAATTAGTCATTATTGCCAAGGTCCTGAAATATCATAGCCCGTTCAATTTGTCTTTAATACTAACATTTATGTAATGTCAAAAATAATTATTCATCTGTCCGCTGATTTTCCAAGGGCATTTTAAAAATTGTAACTTATTAATGAAAAGTGTGAACAAAAGTTTATTCACTTTGAAGTTTTCATTATTTTGTTTTAAATTTTAAAAAAATAAATGAATATATGTTCATTGAATGAAGTGATGATATTCATGGGTCTGAACAGTGATGTTTGACGAGTAAACCTGGTGTAAACGTGATAAAGAAAATTTGAAAATTGAAGATTTTTGTTCATATATTTATCATCATAATTTTATAGAATATTATATATATAAGTCTTTATCGAGACATTTAATGACATGAGGAATGAAAGTGAACAAGATTTGAATATAACCGAATCGATCTTGACTCCGATATTCCTAGAAATCTCAGATGTTACTTTTTGTTCTAATCCAGTGATGAAAAGAAAGTTATTGAAATTAGCTGAAAAGCGTTTCTTGAAGAAATGAATTTCATCTACTTAATGGTGGTTTCCCGGCAATTACTATTCAAGAAATTCTCGCTAACTCTGAAAGGATCCGTCAATTTATATTTTGTTGTCACCCTTGCAATTAGTAATTTGCGAAAAAGCATTTTGAGATAATTGCCGAATAACTTTGGAATAAAAAAAAGCAAAACAAAACATTGTAAAAATGAACCTTTGGTTATTTGTTTCAATCATGTTTTTTAAGCAATTCGTGAGAGATGTAGATTTCAGTGACGTTTATTATAATAGAATTTGACTTGCTAAATCAGATCGCGTAAATTGGATCCTTTGTTAAATAAGCGATTCTTATTTCTAAAGGAAGAAATAGAAGAATCAAGATGGGCAGAAATTTTTCATTGTTACAACTATTTCTCGAAATTATAATTCGGTTGCGATTATGGAAGACATGCAGGTTTTTACCAAACATTGTCAAAGACTTTCATAAATGGGGTGACTGGATCGGGTTATCTTCTCAATTTTTAGGTTCTTTTCATCTTCATTTTCAAAACGTCACCTTCCTCACATTTATGAAATTGATTATTGATTGATGTGATCAAGGTTTGGGTTTTATGATCAGTCAAAATCTAAAACTTCCAATCAATTTTATGACATTGTTGTTAATGACAGTCTCTGATTAAGTGTATAAAAGTGCTCAGAGTATTTTTAATAAACTTTCTCCAACATCTTAACCTTCAATTAATTTTGTATTAAACTGGTTATATTGAGTTGCGATTGTCTGTAGGCATAGTTAC
>OY757909.1:127252569-127307569 GCA_963585895.1 Sepioteuthis lessoniana | reverse complement strand
GATGTTTTCTCAGCGAAAAGAGAGGGGAAAATATCAGTAATAAACGGGAAAATGAATGCCCAAATTTATAAGGAAACTTTAAAAAAAAAATTGATGTCTTCTGATAACCTAACTTCCGATTATATTTTCCATTAGGATAATGACCACAAGCATACACCTTAATCTACGAAGAGTTGATTGTCTAAAAAAATATGTTAATGTGTTGCAATTGGTAAGTCAGTTGAGAACTTTTTGGCGATTTTTGAAAATTAAATTCAGAAAACAAAAGAGCATCATCAAACTTCAATAATCTGTAAACGATATGCCAGAAAGTATGGTTCAAAATAGCTATCAATTATTGCAAGAAATTAACTGAGCAGTACAGGTAGAGATCGATAGCTGTTGAAGTGAATACAGGGTATTTTACAAAATATTAAACAAAGAAAATACGTTATTTTTTGTACCGAACAAAAAATTTTTCACTCATGAAAATGAATAAATGTCATTAATAGCAAGAAAATTAATTGTAACCTTAGTTTATGTGCACATATTGGGAAAATATATCCCTATACTGTAAATATATATATATATATATATATATATATATATATATATATATATATATATATATATATATATATATATATATATGTTTGAATGATAAAAAAAATCATACTTATGAAAATGCGTTATTTTTTGTACTGTACAATATATTTTTCACTCATGAAAATGACAAAATGTCATTAATAGCAAGAAAATTAATTGCAAACCTTAGTTTATGTACGCATATTAGTAAAATATGTCTCTATACTGTAAATATATATATATATATATATATATATATATATATATATATATATATATATATATATATATATATATATATATATATATATATATATATACAGTATATATATCTATATATATTATATATATATATATATATATGTTTGAATGATAAAAAAATCATACGTATGAATATCTATTTCATCCCACAATAAATATGTATATATATATATATATAAATATAAATATATATATATATGATATATATATATATATATGAATATATATATATATATATATATATTTACATACGTGTGGGTGTGTGGGTGTGTGTGTTGCTATAATCCAATTTATTTTGTCATATTCTGAATGCGTTAATTGTTATAAGATGATACCTTCGTAATGCACCATTAAAGAATGATTCTGGTGACACTTTCATTGAACTGAACTTTAACTTAAGAAAAGAATTGCAAGATAAACCAACGTTCTTCTTTGCTTTCCGTGGATATGAACAAGACATAATATTAATTTTTAACTCATAATCTCTATCAAATTTTCTGATGAGTATCAGATGAACATAATGTTTCTAATTAGGTTAAACTCTGGACACTGGCATTGATCATTCTGTGCAATCGGGATGATATTAATTAATTCAATAATTATCCGAAGAATTCTATTTTTTCATCATGGCACCAATTATACGAATGTTTCTAATTATTTTAATAAGCATAACAAATATCTAGACAACAATAATAATGTCATAAATAATTGCAAGACAAATTATTCCACCGTGATGATTTCCTAGATAAAGAATTTTGAAAAAGTTGTGAAATATGAACCAAATAAGGTATTGTTTAATCATCATGAAGTCATATAGAATCTAAAAAAAACAGAACTTATCAATAAATGCAGTTGGAAATAATTATTATACAGCATATATTTAGGAATTTTAAAAACTTTTATTCATATAATTTACTGTTTGATTTTCGTAAAGAAAGACTGAATGATTTTGTTCAAATGTAAAACAAACGGTAACTTTAGATGTATAAATATATTTATCGGTGTTACATTTGGTTCCAATAAAAAAATAAAAATTGGCTCCGATGGGAAAATTACACATGGCTGTTTTTTTAAGTGAAATATAATAAATATTCAAATAAACATGGGAATATTTTAAGGTTTATAATTTTAGTAATTCTACTTGATAGAATGATGTGTAATCTAATACTTGCAATCCTCATTTGCAGCTTTTTTTTTCCACTAAAACATTTTCTACTTCATTTTCTTCTTTATTTGAGTCAATTTTCTTCTTTTTTTTCTATTATTTTCGTCTTTAATGTTCCAATATCTTCTATCTATGTTAGACGCTGAATTGAAAGATTTCATTCTCAAAACGCCATCTCTGTGGATGGCATGATTTTAAACGATTAGATAAGAAAAAGTTTACGACACATTTACAAAATTAACTACTCTTCTCTTCTTTCATCTTATATTAAAGACAGGGTAGATTTAAATTTGTGAATTTTGATATTATTCTTCCAGTAGAAGAAAATTCCCCCCTACAAGATCAAAAATATAAGAGAAATATTGAATAACGATATTTGAACAGATCGGAAACAGAATATTAAAAACACCGAACTATTTCTAGCAATTTCTGCCCTTTTTCGCCTGGGCAATTGAATATGTTGACAGAACCGCTGTAGAGGGTGCTGAGCCATGTTGCTTATGGACAGGATCCAGGTTGCTGAGCAGTTAGCGATCTGAATGTTAAAATGATTGTGAGACTTTGGTCCTTACTCGTTAGATGGGCAGTCGCAGAGCCCAGATCCAAATAATTATCTGGTCATGTCAAGCCCTTGGACCAATTTTATTAAGTCTCGATCGTATTCTGGAAATTATTTTTGTGTCAAAAAACCATTCAACACTTTTAGAGTTGCTTCAAGGCGGTGGCAGAGGGTCAATTGTATTGGGCCCAAAGTATTGAGCACCGAATTCCTGTATTTGACTTGGAATAGTCAATAGTCGAGTGTAATTTTTTTATTTTGTAAATTCCTAAAGTAAATTGGACTCCTTTGTGTGTGGAGGAACATAGGAGCAGTGAAGAAGACACACATTACTCATAATAAATACAAACAAATCACTAAGGTGAAACCTACAGAAAGAATCAGACAGCAAGTATCAAAAGATTTTATCATTCCTTTTAATATTCCTGTCTTGAGAATCTCAGGACATTACCCTTCATCAATACTCTCCCTTCTCCTTGAGCAAGTAATTTCTCGTAGAATCACATCAAAACTCACGAACAAGCTTAAAAATAGCACTCTGCTAGTTGTAGTAGAAAAGAAAAAAATATATAAACTTTTGGCTGAAGATGAATCCTTAAAATAACATAGAAATGAATATTAATCCACACGAGTGTCAAAATACCTCGAAAGGAATACAAAAAACAAAGAATGTCTCTATGCTCATTTGAAAAAAAGTAAAACTGTCCTCAAGATTTTGGAAGCCAGTGACATGAATTGAATCACAATAAGGAGAGAATGTAATAACATCAATGTCATGCGCCTATCATCTGGAATAAAAAGGCACCTATAAATGAACAATTTTAAAACCAACACAAAATTCATGCAATTTTGCCAAAGGAGAAATCTGTGAAACGATCCTGCTCAAAGACATGAATAAACTGAAATACCAACAACTTTTTGGAAGGAAAACTTAGTTTCATCCCCCACCAAAAATATATCAATAAAAAAGTTGCAAAACATCATAGCTAATTTGTGTGTTGTCTCATACTCAATGTTTCCACTGCTTTAATTCAATCAAACTATATTATGGCAGAGTCTAATACAAATTAACAATAAAATCCTTCTTAAAATACTCGATTCTGTTATCTATGAAAGTCTAAAACTGGTGGTTGATGTTTTCAAGACTTCAGCAATTGAGTGTTTATATCTATAAGCTGATAAGATAAAACATCTTATATTAGAGGAGGAAACATAAGACAAAAAAACAAACTACCGTTAAAATACTATACAAAACTGAATTCAAGTCCATGTGACTCTGAATACAATATTGTATTCTACCTACATCTCAAAAACCTCAATAAACCAAAATGAAAGTTACATGTCTATTTGAGTATCGAAGGGGACATCTTTGAAAAGAAACAAAATATAACTTACAACGATACGCAGCAATATCACTCAGATCTATGAATATTAAAACAAAAGTTTAATTAGACTTAAGTAGATTACAAAAATCAAATACACGCCCTCTCATCGTTCAAGAGAAACTCAATATTGTTAAAAACACTAATTTTAGTTACACTACCCATTTATTAAGATGACGCTAAACAGGAAAACACACCAGGATGTGCAGCAGTATGGCAGGAGAAAATAATCAAGACTCACCTCCGAATTAAAACTTCCAACTTAAGTGCTTCAGCTTGTACCATGGATCTAGCATTCAACCTTATCCCAAAAATAGAAACAGAAAATTAATCATATATACTGATTCGTTATTAATTCTAATTTCCCTAAAATGCTTGACAATCAATTAATTGTTAAGCTACTGTTTACTCATTTCAGTATCCCAGTAAATAGAAGTTTTGATGAGTTGTATCGTAAGTCATATTGGAAAAATGGAAAATGACAAAGCCGACTCAGCTTCAGAAAATGTCATCTATGAAGAAATTGATATAAACTTTAAAGTAACTTATACAGACAAAAAAAAAATCAAGTAAAAAGATAA
The DNA here is from genome assembly GCA_963585895.1 of Sepioteuthis lessoniana. NCBI lineage: Eukaryota > Metazoa > Mollusca > Cephalopoda > Myopsida > Loliginidae > Sepioteuthis > Sepioteuthis lessoniana. Next base: position 127,303,057 of record OY757909.1, on the reverse strand, counting down.
AAAAAACCAAAATCGCAACAACGTTGGATTAGTTGCACACCGAACAAATAATAATTTTCCATTAAGCTAACCCTAGAAAAATAAAAGTCAGGATATAGAAAACACCAAGAAGAAGAAGAAGAAGAAGAAGAAGAAGAGGAAGAAGAAGTTTTAGCCTGCTTCTGCTTTGGTCACAGAAGACCTAGGAACTGTTTTATACAAAAAATTAACAACCTCGATGCAAAACATGCCAAATGCTCAGCACTTTTAAGCGCTTCCTCGAACAATGTGGAGGTTTTGCTCTCATGAGAAAATGTTTTGCCTAATAAAAGTGAAAAATCTATTTGAAAATGTCAACATTGATGACATTTTATCTAACTAGATAAAATAAATTTGCACCAAATTTATAAATTATATATATATATATATATATATATATATATATATATATATATATATATATATATAATATATATATATATATGCGTTTGTGTATGTGTGTGTTTGTTTGTGTGTGTGTGTGTGTGTGTGTGTGTGTGTGTGTGTGTGTGTGTGTGTGTGTGTGTGTGTGTGTGTGTGTGTGTGTGTGTGTGATACTTCAACCAATATTGACAATCTAACAAAATTATACCTGAATAACAGTACGATGAAGTAACTTATGCATCACAATCTGACAATCCGTATAAAAACCAAACTCCTCGCTAAAAAGAAAATATACAATAAAATAATGTTCCGAATTTCATAAACCACAAGTCATTAATACGACATTAAACAAAAATAACGCAACCTCGAAAACAAACCATAGTAACATATTACATTGTGCAATGCTTACTCTAAAGAGACTAAACAGCAAAATGAATCAGCCTAAAATTTTGCATTCGAACGACACGTAGTTATTTAAATGCTAAATAATTCAAGGTTTAAAATCTTATGATCTTTTCGACGGATCTTTCCTGGGACAGTGTGCTGGAGTAGTAGATACACCCTCTCCTTCTCTACAGAGATAAGACCCCTTAATGAGTGACAGGAATATGACAATGAACAATCTGATGGTGATATTCCAGTAACGTTAGGGCTTTGGAAAATGCGGAATATGCGTCCATTGCCATCGCTCCCAGGTCACCTTTGGCCCGAAGTGGTAGCAACTGACAGGGTTCTATCTATGACTCAAATAGAACTAAACTTTGTACTTATGCTAAATTGAATTGTTTGAATTACAACTGTTTGGACCTGTAAACTGTGTAATTTTGCTAAAGTGAATTGTTTGAAATAGAACAGTTTTTGACATTGAAATTGTATACTCATACCAAACTGAATTGTCTGAAATTGAAATGTTCTTGACATTGAAACAGTGTATTCATGCTACACTGAACTGTTTAAAATGTAACTGTCTTTTGATATTTAAACTGTGTATTATACTAAACTGAATTGTTTAAGATATAAATGTTTTGATGTTTAACTATGTGTAAAGGAAAAAAAAAATTATAACTGTTATATTTCAAACAATTCAGTTTAGTATACGTGAACAGTTTCAATATCTAGAAACAGTTCCATTTCAAACAATCTGATCGAGATATTCGTGTAAAGGTTCACTGTTTCAATGACAAAATCGGTTCTAGTCAAGAAACTCAGGGGTATCAGCATGGCTTAATAATGACGACGACGACGACGACGATGATGATGATGATGATGATGTTTGCGTGTGTGAGAAAGAGAGAGAGAGAGAGAGAGAGATAAAAAGAGAGAGATAAAGAGAGAGAGAGAGAGGGATAAGATAGAGAGAGAGAGAGACTTGACAAACTGTGCTTTTATCATTCATCCCTGACATCTAAAGGAAAATACAATTTTTTTAAAATTTTTCAATTGCATCCCGCTTTACATTTAAGAAAATCGCACCTTATTGACAGTTTAATGTTCAGGAACTCCAGTATATGAATGTAATGCTATAATTTCTCAATTATAAGTTATAAGAAAGGATTTTTTAAGGAAATGTATATAATATTATTTCTAAAGTAAATGACAGTTTTACCGGCGATCATGGATTTTCTCTAGCTATCATAACAAGATTTTCTTTTATTACCACAATTTCAAAAATCTTTATTTACTGACCTAAAGAGATGTGACGTGTGTGAGTTCATACAGTAAGACACACACACACACACACACACACACACACACACACACACACACACACACACACATATATATAATATATATATATATATATATATATATATATATATAATTGATCCATAAATTAGTTGATACAGGGTAGACTGAGGCTACAAATTCACCAGTGACCACGTACGACGGATTAAATATTTTATTAAAAGTATGCTCTTGCAAAATTCCTTAATTTCTGTCTAGAACTTATCACAGCCTAAAGGCTAGCATTTTTTTGCAATTATTGTATCTTATTGAAATTGTAAGCTTCATTAAAATTATTAGCCGAAAGGAATTGTTTGAAAATCTCTGATATCCAAGCATAATCAACTTTCTAGCCTCTTACCATGAATTATTCGCTGCCGTCAATGATTCGTAGACATGGACGCTACCGAGTTTATAACGCTTGCATTTTGGTGGTGAGTGTCAATGAAGCAACGTTGTTAAAAACATTAGGATTGAAGTATTTAACTAAGTCTACTTTTATATGTTCGAAAGCAATAAGTATTAGACACCCCAAAATAAATGAACTAAGCAACACAAGTCCGCAGGAAGGTTTATCTTGCAGCACATAACCTGTGGCGCCAACATTTCGGCATAGAATTGCTTCATCAGTTCAAAAATATTTATCTCCTTCACTCTAGTGAGATTTATTATTAACTTGGTAGCCAGGTAGCTAGCAAGATATGTGTTAATATTCAACTACATAACTAGCTCTTTATACTTACCTCTCTGTATATATTGTTTCTTTATTTCCTCTCTCTCTCTCTCTCTCACACACACACACACACACACACACACTCACTCTCGATATATATATATATATATATATATATATATATATATATATATATATATATATATAGAGAGAGAGAGAGAGAGAGAGAGAGAGAGAGAGAGAGTTTCTTTTCTTCTTTATTGCCATCTGCTACTAAATATCCTTTCATTTACAGTCCAGGTGCACTCCATTTCTGTCATTTCTGTTGTTCCCATAAGCAAATTAAATCCCGCATCATATCAATATTAAGGTAACAATTCAACCAATCTGCCTCATCTTTTATTGGAGTTGCATCAAAATTTTCTCCCTCTTTTGTATCTTGGTTTATTCTATTTTACTTTTTATTCCCATTTTTATTTTTGAGCTATTCTAATATCAAAATAAAAACCGACTTTTTAATCATTAAAAGCAGGTTTCATCTTTTCGATGAAACTAACATTTATTAAAATCGTATTTCTGAATATTCAATTCAAATAAATAAATGAAAATAATTTTTTCTTAAAGTAGGTGACTGTAGTAACTGAAATAAATATTTATTGCTATTTACATAAAAATCCATCCTCATAGAAGTTTTCGTGTTTGTCGAAGGAAACGATCGTATTTCAATCCCATAAGGCCTTGCGAAAATGTCACTGAAAGATAATCGAATCATATATTTTCATTCAGAGCAGATTTTAATAATTTACATGTATATGTTAAATATTCTAAGAAATTAAATTTTACTTAAGTGAGACTCAGTGGTTAAAGATCATTAACTGTGTTTTCTTGAAAATATAAAAAGGTAGCAGTGATAATACCTGCCTCACACACACACACACACACACACACACTTATGTATATATGTAAGTAGGTATTCCATTCATGCTTTAACGTAAAACCTTACATAAAAACATCCGAAAGCAATGCAGAGCCATATGATTAAAATATTGTCGTATCTGTTGACATAAGGCGTTTCCTTCACTGCAAATTAGTACGTTTAACTGAACAAAACTAATTCATAAATTTGCACTTAAACTTCCTGTAAAAAAAGACGCTGATCTCAAATTGCGTTAGTGGTTCCTCTTTCGTTATGAAAAAGATGTTAAAAGGATGTTAAAATATTTAAACAGAAATAAACCCCTTGAGAATAATTTTAGTCATACTTTTTTTCCCGATTAGTTAATTCAGTAAAATATTCCATTCACTGTGACGAAGGCCACACGTTGCTAATATTTATTTCATGCATTTAAATGTGTCAGCCAAAAAAAAAAAAATTGTGTTAAAACAGATATAAAAAAGAAGAATACATGATATTATCAAAGCATTTTTTTTCACGGTGTCATAAAACAATTCTTGTTCTGGCTGTCCATTTATTTCCTTTATTTTATTTAGATTTAGTTTATTTACAGTTTTTTTTTTAAATGTGAAATTGAATAATATATGCAGAATGTATTTAATACTTTTTTGAATATAAAAAATGAATAAATGAATGGAAACACTCTTTTATTAATTCATAATTATCTCTTGCGAAATTGAAATAGATGAAGTGTGTGGAAACGGTGATCCGAAATTGTCTTGGAAATAAAACCAAGGCAATCTTAACAGAACTGCTTACTGAGCAAATTCATTATTTTATTTCCTGTATTCTCCCTCAAACATTTGTCAACTTTTCTCTTATCAAGTATTTAACATTACTGGCGGAAATCTTTATAGCTTCTAGGATATCTTTTTGCCTAAATATACGTTGTACATTCAATAAACTTCCAGAATATTTTTGTACAGGCATTTCAAATTGTCGCAGACACTTGAAAAGTGAGTACGCTATTACTATAGTCTTATGACATGACTGACCAATTTTTATGATTTCAGGTTCAAATCAACAGCTACAGCAGGAATTGGAATACACCCTACTAAAGCCTGATTGTCACTGCTGGTGAATTTCAAAAATGCAATCTGGACGTGAGGACACTTTAGAAGAATGATATGCAATAAAATTGTTTTAGACCTGGAAAAATGCCACAGAAACGTATGGAAGGCTTCAGACTACTTTTGGACCATATTGCATGAATCGAGCATCAGTTTTAATTTGCATAAGAGATTCAAGGAAGGCAGGGAATCTGTGAGGGATAATGAAAGGTGTGGGAGGAGTAGGGAAGTCAATTAACCAGAATTCATTGTCCAAAGGGTTAGGGTTAGGGTTACTACGTTGAGGTTTTAAGGGAGTTCAGAAAGAGATTCCGTCGGAAGAGGCCAGCACTCTTTAAATCGGGTTAGTGGCATTTCCACCAGGACAATGCACCAGTCCACAACTCCACCCTTGTCACGAGATGGGCATCAAGACAGCTCCTCACCTTCCGTATACTCCAGACCTTGCTCCCTGTGACTTTTAGTTATTCCCTAAGCTCATCGGCTGTCGTTATGAGACAATTAAGAAGATGAAAGAGGCTGTGACGAAGGTCATTGACACGCTCACACAAGAGGACTTCCATGAGGCCTTTCAGAAATTGTTGGAACGGTACAAAAAGTGCATTGCAGCCGGAGGAGATTACTTCGAAGGGGACTAGAGTTTCATGTGTGTACTATCAATAAAATGGCTATACGAAAAAAGTCTGGAAACTTATTTAATGATCCTCGTATAACCATATTCATATACAAGATTTTCTTTTTCTTGAATTAATGGCAAAAAAGCAGAAGTTTATTCCCTAAGCTTGACATCTTCGAAAGTTTCTTTCTTGTAAGGTTGGCAATTGTCTTATTTCTAATATGTGAAAGTGTTTTGTATAAATAGATATAATTTGATCTTTTGGCTATGATTCCCACCTTTCAGAAAACTTTTTTCATGAATTTACAATAATTGTCGACTTTTATCTTCACACCACCATCAACTTTGAAGAGGCTCATAATCTTATGCTTTAGTACGACTCAAATTGTTAGTCCACCTTCTTTTATTGTCGGCTCAGACTTATTTATTGTTTTCTTTTATGCTCGATCAAATCCACAACAAAGACATCAGATCTATATAATATAATCTATATAATCTATATATAATCTATATATATATATGTATATATATATATATATAAAGTCATCCACAGACAGATCTGTTTGGTTCTATCAGAACTCATCAGTGTTACTAGACATACTAGCTTCCCGTAGTTGGGATCGAAACCCAGTTGACTCAAACACCAATCCAAGCCTCTACCCATCAGCCACGAGGAACCAGTTGCAGCGAAGTAAATTTTAAATGGTTATGAATCACAATTGCTATTGTTTACATACATCCGCTTAACGGCTACCAAGAGCTCAATTCATATATGAAGAACTTTGCAACAAACGCTAATGGTAACGCGATTACTTCATTCACTTACAGAACTCAAGGGATAGGGGAGTATATATATCTATAAAGTCATCCACAGACATATCTATTTCGTTCTATCAGAACTCATCAGTGTGGCTAGACATACTAGCATCTAGTCAAAACACTGGACATTTGACTGAAAAATCAAGTCTCATATGTCCAGTGTTTTGATTAGATGCTGTCTTTAACCAAAGAATTTGGAAATATCCCTCTACTAACTCAGCGACGTCCAGTGGTTGATAGAAGATACTTATCCGAATTCCAACGCAGCCAGAATATGACACGAGGTCGGTTTAATGTTAGGTGCATCACAGAAAGCAAACCAACCAGTTGTTCAAAGAAACAACATTCTAATGAAGAATACTCGTCTTACATTTCCTTCTCTCGATTTGTTCATACCAACTCTCAAATGATAATTCAGAAGTAATATTATCTAACAAGCAGGTGCTTCCGTAGATTTGATGATTTCGTCCAGTGAAGCTGGCAAAACATTTTATATTAAAAGTTATAGAATTCAATAGAAAGTAAGTGATTCATATACCTAGAGAAAAGTTGGTAATGACCAAATAATTGCAACTAAAAGTAGCAAGATATTAAATCAAAAAACATACTAAATTTTGCTCTCATTAGATGATTGATCCATATTCATGAAGATGAATAACATTGACTTAAAGACTTTATAAAACCTGTGAAGATTTGGTATAGCATGTTCAATATATCTATATGAATAGATGGGAAGTGTCTGAGTAATTCTACTCAACAGCTGATAAAAAGATTTATGCAAAATATTAAAAGTTACATGCATATTTATTGGAAAAGAAAGAATAATTCAACACAAAAAGATCATTATGGAAAAAGAGGGCTTTAACTGGGATATTGATCATTACAGAAAATTATAATCAGACAGATACCTCACTACAAAGAATAACGAATCAGAAATCATTAAATTTAAAACTTCAAGCAATAAATTGATAAAAAAAATCGTTCGACTAAAACTATAATGCATTTAATTAAACATTAATAATTAGATTTATAGATATTTCTCCAATTTAGAATTGTAAAATAATTATATATCATTATTGCGTAATTATATAGAATTGTCTGGAAAAATACATTAAAAAAATGTTAAATTTCTTAAGCACAGTGAAATTAAAATCTGTTTTCCTACAAAATTACGCCATCAATATTAACATCATGAGATAATATAAACGTCCTATTTTTTCTATATATATATATATATATATATATATATATATATATATATATATATATATATATATACCATTTTTAATAACAGTTATCATATGTAGCCGTCTATCTTTTAGTTGGTTTGTTGGTTGTTTGGTCGTGTTGTATATCATATCAACACTTTCATATTATTTAATGACAAATTATATCTATCTATATATATATATATATATATAATCTTGTCTTCCCATCAGCAGAAATATCCCTAACCCTCTCTCACCACCACTCCCTATCGTTGATCGCTTCCGGCAGGTCCTCAGGGATCCAACCGGTATCCTCACAGAGCTGCTCTATTTACGTTCGAGCTGGTTGCCCAGCTTTTTTTCCGTCATGTGAAGGGTCCATAGGAGTACATCACTTATCAGCTCGTCCTGACTTCTCCAGCAGTGTCATGCATGTTTGGTTCGTCTAACTTTGATAGTTTTCGTGATGGGTGGTAGGTGACCGTATAGGTGGTGCTTTGTGGGGTGTTGCCTCCAGGATTTGTTCAATATTGCTCGCAGCATTTTTGTGTAGTTGCCGTCAAGCTTTTTCTCCAGCCGTTTAGTTAGCATCCATGTACTGCATCGATATAGCAGGATTGACATGATCGCTGCTTGGAAGAAACTGCGTTTCATTTTATCGGTCAAGTCTTAATTCCATATGACCAATTGCCTATTGGTAGCTGTTAATGCCTTTGTTAGTCGGGTGTCTGTTTCGGTTGATGAGACACTGCTTCCTATGTAGGTGAACTTGTCAATTAGTTTCAGAAAGCTACCGTTTAGTGTGGAAAAGTCGCCTGTTTGATTAAAGTACATATACTCCGTTTTTTTTGCTGTGGCTCGTCCAAGACTAATCAGTCGGGTTTTGGCTTGGGCAGGTGCATTTGCCAGAAGCGCTATATCGTCGGCGTAGTCGGCGGCGGTAATTGTTTTTGCAGGTTACATTCTGCTTTTTTTTCTTTGTCAGCTCGAAACCGTTTTCTTTGATTTTATCAAACGTTGTTGTAAGCACGTAGTCTAGACAGATGATAAAGAGGTATGGGGCTAGTGTGTCTCCTTCCAATACTCCCGCTAAAACGTCGAAGTAGTCTGTGTCTCCATCCGGAGAACGTACTTGGTATTTCTATTGACAATCATTATGGCTGCGACTGTCTCTTTTGCTTGACCGTATGCGAGAAGAATTTGCTCTATCTTCACTCTGTGAATGGAATCAAAGGCCTTGGTAAATTCAGCAAATAATATTCTAACCTGTAGGTCTTTTGCCCGGGCACCTCCAAGAATTCTACGGATAGTCAATATTAGTGAGGTCGTGGATCTATTTTCCGGAAGCCATTTTGGTTCTTCCTAGGATTATTTTCAAATTTGTTTTCTATGCAGTTGCGTAGTAGGGCATTGTATATTTTTGCTGCTATGGATGTAAGTGTTATACCTCGGTAGTTCTTGGCTAATCCGAGGTCACCCTTTTAATGGAAAAGGGAGGATGTATCCCTTCATCCATCTGTCAATCGGATTTTGATTATAAACTGTATTACAGGGTCAGAGCAGTACGTCGTCAAATTGTCCGTTTTCCATACTTCCGGGGGAATTTCATCCAGTTCTGCGCCTTTCCTATTTTTATTTTTTCTAAGTACTGAGTCGAGTTCTCTTTGAGTAAACGGTCCTAGTTTGATATCTAATTGCTTCCTAATATATCTCGTGATTGGTTCATGTGTAACTTTTGATGGGTTTCCTAGTAGATTCTCGAAAAGCTGTTTCCACAGTTTAATTCTTTCTTGTTGGTTTATAGCTTTCAGTTTAGCTTTGGCAGTGCTGTTCCTTCTACACACTTCGTTTATGGTTTGCCATGCTATCCTATATTGCTTATCTTCTACTGAGTCTCTAATCTTACCTATCTGATTTTGCATGTATTCTGTCTGTTCTTTTAGTTATATGCTTGCTTATTCATTTTTTAGTTTCAAGCTATTTGTGTTAGTTGGGTTCTTTCTATTGCATTTGGAGGCAGTTTTCACATGTGCTCGGTTTTCTCTAACCACTAATGTCTCCCATGGGACTATATTTAGTTCTATGTATTGTTGGTATGTATTTCGCTGCAGCTTCTAGGTGAGCGTTGACGAAATTCTCATATTCGTCATTCGGAGTATGTGTTTTTCTATTATCTTGTAGTACATCGAATTTGGTTCTTAATGCTATTACATATTCATCTCTAATATACTTGTTATTAAGAAGGGCCTAGTCATAGTGTATGGTGGTCGTTGTTCGGGTGTCATTCTTTCGTAGGCTCAATCGTATGTTTGCCGTGACAATTCGGTTATCGGAGGATACATCCTCGGGAGAGGAGTATACCTCACAATTCACTGCGCTATTTTTCCATTTCTTGTGTATAAAGACGTAGTCTATCTGTGCTTTAGTATTGTTTGCGTATGTGTAGGTCCATAATTTTCCCACAATTTTTTGAAAGTCTGTATTAAGGCATGTTAATCTATTTTCTATCGTGAAATCTGTAGGATGTTGTCCATTCCTATTTGACGAGTTTTGTAGGCTGTATTTGTGGTTTCCGTTTTTCCAGATTTGGGCAATTATGTCTCCCCCAATGACGAGAACGTTTTGTTTCGGGATGCTACGCACAAGAGAGGATAGCTCATCGTAGAAGATGATGAGTTCAGTTTCCACACTAACATTGTTAGGGCTGTATTGGGAGATAATTGTTGCACTGGGGTTGCCCTTAAAAGTAACTACCATCATCCTTGTGTGGGGGGTGTCCTCGTGGTGTAATGGTTCAAGCGATGAACTGCGGAATCGTAGTACGCGAGTTCGTACTCCAGTCGCGCTATTATGTTCACTTTCGGGCAAATACCCTTGGGAAAGGTATGAACCCCCTTATTCTCCCTCCAGCTATGGGTAAATAGTAGGACGGACTAGGTTCTTCAGCCTTGTTGAGGCAACTAGTCTAGGAGAAGGAAAACTCTGAATTCAAACCTGTTAAACTCCGCTTAAAAATTGACCTTGTGTCATATCCTGCCCGAGCGGAGGGGTTGGTAAATAGTACCATCATCCTTGTGTGTATTTTCTCTATGCTATTTAGCGATTGTAGGGCTTGTGGTCCTATAAGCATTCCTACTGCACCTATTGTGGCATTGACAGAGTTTTTCTATGCTGATGCAGTTCCTAGCGTCCATCCATTGCCAGTATCGTGATATTTAATATCCTTGCCATGTGTGTATCTGTCTTCTTGAATGCATATTATGTCTATTTTATGATCAATGGCTGATGAAGTAAGCTCCGGTAGTTTTCCTATTCTATTTAAGATTCTAACGTTAATGTTGCTATTTGTATTGTGTGTTTGCATTTTAGTAATTTTTTATGTTTGAGCACTGTAGCTGATTTTTCGAACACTGAGCCAAGGACTCCAACCTCCATGACGCGCCTCATTCTTACCCGCACGAAGAGCGATGCGGTTTGGACATGGTGTTAGAGTGTATGTCATGGTTATCTTTCAATGGCTGTCTTTATTCTCATCTACAGAAGCCACCCTTATAGATGAGCTGCAGTAGTTCATTGATCGAATTAATCTTTCCTCTCCAAAGAACCGTAGGGTTTATATGACCAGGGACATGTTAAGCATTGCGTTGAGCCGTCAGAGGGTTTATCCGCTTTCCTTTGCCTCCTCCACGCTGTTTCCCATAGATTCCGTGATTTTTTTTTTTTTGAAGGAGAGGACAAGGTAAGAGGTTTTTATTGGTGTGGTCTAAATATAGATATAGATATAGATAATTTGTAAATGACTAGTTTGTAACACTATTTCTAAGCAATACAGAGCTCATTTGTTTTGGCACTATTAAATGGTTAAAACTCATGCTATCACACACTTAAATTTATTTAACATTATTCCTCCATTTGCTCATAGTTGAATGATTGCAAATATCGCTATGTAATTCTAATGATTGAATTTATTATCCTTCAAACGTTTGCATATAGTTATATAGTTTCAAGTATAATAGATAATTAACTATTTTTATTTAACTCATAAATAAGACTCTGAAACTTCTACCATGCCGGGTTACAGTGGACAGGGGAGTAATGGCAATGAAGGGGTATTCCACATTCTTAAAATACCCAGGACTAGAGCCTCAGCATTATCTCCAGTATAGAATCATATATATAGAGTCATTGCTGTGTTGGTCTTACCCCTCTTCAGATATGAAATTGGTATATTATACTGCTCCACTGACATGGTTTATTTTCATTTTCAAAATTAAAAACTCTGCAATTCAAAACTTGATAATCCTATCAACCTCCTGATGCTTTTACGTTCACTTTCGGAGTAATACTTTTGAAAAAGATATACTATCCTCTTATTCCCTAATCAATGGGTTAAAGTCGATCACTGCTCTTCTTCAACAAGGATACTTAGGCATTAATTTAAAACCAAACCAACAACCTGGGTTCGATTTAAGCCATTTCTTTTTTTTTTTATATGTTTCCATTTTATGTTATATCAACCTCCGTGGGTTACTGAGTATCAAAGTAAATCTTACTTCGAGGCCGCTTTCGGGAATTTTTACCTTGAAGCCGCGGGGACTTTCTCATTCGTGTTCTTTTAATCTCATTGTTTGCAATCTAGGTTCAAAAAGAGATTACAAATGAGATATGAGTGTCTTCCGTACTAGATGCCGTATCCTTTCAAACTTGCGTCAAATTGTTGCTATGATTAGCTTTTTAGACTCAAGATCAAATTATAGTTTTGAGAACCGGTGCTATGAGAATAACAAAGTCAAATTTACGCATAACGTTTAGAACTTACAGATACCACAATCAACCGAAATACCAGAACAGTAAAATGCTGATGAGGTTCTATTTTTTATTGTTTTGTACAAATATTGCTAAAGGCTCTCTCTATGTCTCTGTCTCTCTGTCTCCCCCTCTCTCTCTCTCTCTCTCTCTCTCTCTCTCTGCATTATAATGTTAGGATTTCGTACATTATTAACGTTATCTCTCCTGTCGACTGTAACTTATTTTAATAAAGTTTGGAGCATTTCTCATTTCAAAATTTACAACTACGAATGTATAACAAGCCACGATTCGAATTTGGCTCTCATACACATTGTAATCGAATTTGTTTGCCAGAATACCTGTTGTATACCGGGGGATGAAGGAAGGAAAGAAAAGCACACTTATATATAAAAATATCATCATTTTTTTTATAACGAAATTAGTTGGCGAAATAGTTCCGTGAAGAAAGAGATTCGAGATAACCAGTGAACTGCAAAGATTTACACCTACATCTTTTTCGTATACTTATCTATTTGGCCGGGTTATCTACTCTTCCGTCTAAAAAATTCTTCGAGTTATCTTGGGTTTATGTTGGTCTCCGTGTCCGCTTCTGTTCTTATAAATGGACACAAAGACCTGGTTGGATTTTTGACATCTTTATTTACCCAATTTTCCAAGTCAATCGCACGGCTAGAGAGATAAACATTTTAGGCGTCCCTTCGTTACGGTATATTTGATTACTCTAAATTAAGTCTACCGACTGACCTGTTCTCACGACGGAACCAACCAATCAGAGAAATGCAGAGAAGGTCAGCAAAGGCATTAGACTTGTTTATCATATCAATGGTTCTTTTTTTAACGAATCACCAGTTAACTTTTGAATTCATATATTTTGAATTCTATGATTTCTTACAAAACTAACTGGTGCCCTATTCATTACGAAACTTGCTGCGTTGATTGCGATAATTCTTGTCTTGCGTCATGAATCTGTAAAATATTTTTTATTGATAATAATTTCCAATTGTCTACTAAATTCGACAAAAATATCCAAATACATTGTAAACGATCAAGCATCTTGTCTCATTAATTGTCATCTATGTATCTGACATCAGTCAACATCCCAAATATGACAACTGGGATACCATTTTGTTCAACAAAGGAGTACTTCACACTTATCACACTTTCTTTATGCCCCATGTTTAGGAATGTTTATGATTATCTCTGCTTCTTTCACTGGTGTAATAAGGTGTACATGTAAAGGATGATACTGTTTTTGCATAATTATCTCAAAAGAAAAAGGAGTTTGGCAACTCTTCCTGGGGTTAGTCTTTGACAAGTTATCTGGTTCACTGATGGTAAGTATTGTCAGAAACATTTCTTTTCATTCCAGCATGAAACTACTGAGTTTTAATCTGATCGAAACTCAACTACACTTACTGTGTATTGGCCAGCAGAAAGAAAAAAAAATCTTAGGTTAACTAACATACTCTCATTGAATATGACCGTACGATATTTATTCTTTAATAGAATGCTCTTTACGGAGTACATATCTCTTCCATCGTTACTGCTGGACTGGGGTTCCATTGGTTTAAAATTTCATCAATAGCTGATATGATATAATCATATGTTCTTTCAACCAATGAAAATTTAACCTGCCCTCGTAATGTTTGGGTTCGTTGGTTTGTTGGATAGTTGAATTTACGGCATAGTTATTTAGTTATTTAATGCCAAATGATGTTTATTCATTTATAGTGAATGTTTATGATTTGTGAACGAATACTTTCAAAGTAAATTTTTAAAACATATTAGAGCTCATTTAACAAAGTTAAATGTTTTCAGTTATTGCTGTTTAATTGTGACAGAGAGAACTCCACCCCACCCCCAGACTGATTGATTGATTAACGATTCTAAGGAAATAAACAAAATTCATATTCTTTTTTCTCTCTTCTTATCATTTCATTTTCTATCCTATTTTATTTTTTTATTTCTAAACTTTTGACCGACGTCCCAAGATTTGTTGAGTGGATCTTGCGATAAAAACAGTAATGAAATCTGTGTGGTTTACATAGGTAAAAAAAGTTCAAGCTCGAGATTTAAGACAACGTAAGTGGATCTTGCAATAAAAACAGTAATGAAATCTTTGTTGTCTAGATAGGTAAAAAAGTTCAAGCTAGAGATTGAAGACAGCATAAGTGGATTCAACCTATTTCCGTCTGGAAAGAATCAGTAGGGGGTACTTTAGTACCTCTTTAAACAAAACGTCGAGCATATGTGCAGAAAGTTGGTTAGCTGGCGATTTACATATCATTATGCATGGGCGTGCCCAAAAATCGTCTACACTCCGCCTCCAATTTATATAAGCAATGCGCTGCGCCCATAGATTAGCACAGATCAGATCAATGAAGACGAGAGAAGTGAGATCAAGAGAGACAGAGAAGGGGCCAGTGCAGAACCCGTCCGAGAATAGTCCAAAAATTTCGGGCAAAGTCAAGATTACTGTAGAACTGGGAGTTACAAGCAAAAGCCGAGACGAACAAATATTATGATAACCAAGAAACGATAGTTGCCTCCCGTACACCTTCTGTTTGATCAGTCACATTTCCAAAGGAACGAATGAGTTTCTTGAGACTTTTTTCTTCCATTTTTTGTATTCTACACACTTCTGTAAATACTATATAGTTATGTAAAAACAATAGCTTTGAAAAGATTCTATTATACCAAAAAAAAAAAAAAAAAAGGCGAAAGCGTTGATTTCTTTTTTCTTGTGTATTTTTGTGAGCCGCGGCAAGAACAACCTCTCTCCACACAGCGATTTTACTTCGGCATGGATTCCAGCCAAAATTAGATCGACTCGCACAGCGGAAACGATCTGAGGTAGCCATTCGGATCAAAATACACAACGTGGCGAATGGTAGCAGTTATCCCAGATTAACAAGCAGAGCCGAGAAATTGAAAGTCGGTGAGGATTCCCAGGCTAAGCTAGACGTGTCGGCCAGGGCTGTATTCGCAACGTCAGATAATAATTATAATTAAACATTAAGCATTTGTTTGCTCACAATGAAATGGTTCCAAGTATAGAAAAGCATTAAATATTGCTATATGACCAACAGATATTACAGGTACAACCACTCCGAGTCAGAGTGGAACTAAGAGTAATGACTATAAAATTGTACACCCCATTCCCCAAAACTCCAGGATTGGATTATCACCATTATTGTATCCAGGACACACGTTGGTGCAGGGTGTCCTAGAGTTTAGAGATGCAGTCAGCTTATTCTTCAGCCACCGCCGAGTGGTTTGGTAAATCACGTATGAGTCTCCTTTGCGTTGTGGTTAATGTGCAGGACTATGACATCAAAATAAATAATTTTGAACTCCAGCCACTCTTCTACTCCATTTTCGGAATATCGCCCAAAGGAAAAGAATAGACATCTTTATCCTTAGTAGTCATGGCTTAAATCCTAACTCAACTGTTCTCCTACATGGATAACTTTGGCATTAAATAACCCATAAAAATTGATTTTTCATTAAACAAAGAAACCATAACTTCGTAATATTCAATGCTCACTTCTTCAATAGTTTTCATTTAATAAAATGTATTCAGGTATTCATAGAAATAAATTATTTCTAAGGATTCGAAGGACTTTGCTTTAGATTATGAAGTGTAAACTGCAAACGCAGAAAACTTTACAGTTCCATTCCACATTTCAATGCCTTCAATCTAGGCTCTTTTTAACTATAATAATAATAATAATAATAATAATTATTATTATTATTATTATTATTATTATTATTATTATTATTATTATTATTATTATTTGTAGTAGTAGTTGTAGTATAATTTATCTTTCCCATTCAACTGTATTAAAGATTGGTCTCCGGGTGACAGTAAAACTCATCAGTTCTGTAGGACTCTCTTCAGTATCCTTTATGGTCTCTGAGGATTTCTTGTGTCAAATTTTCAAGGAGATATCCTGCCCTATAAGTAGGCTACTTATCAGAATCCTCTATGATTGGTCGCTTGTACAATTCTCACTGCATCGCCCTCCACAGCCAGTCAAATCTGCTCTCAGCTCCTTATCTGCCCTTATGTGTTTGTTGTATTCACTTCTTCTTCTTCTTCTTCTTCTTCTTCTTCTTCTTCTTCTTCTTCTTCTTGTAGTAGTAGTAGTAGTAGTAGTCTATATAAATAGCCGATTTTCAATATTTTTTTTGTATATTTAGAAGTTTCGGATTAAGTTAAAACATATGTGTATCTGTTATTCATTCAATTATATACTTATATAATCGTTTATGCTAAGTATGCATGCATTTTAGAATATAACTAATGTATTGGAAACACTCTCTCACTGTCTTTTCTTTCTTTCTTTCTTTCTTTCTTTCTTTCTCTCTCTCTCTCTCTATATATATATATATATATATATATATAGTTGCTTTATTTAATGCCATATCAATATTTGTGGGTAATTAAATGCCAAAATAATACTCGTAAAACACCAGTGGTACTATTTAACCTATAGGTGACGGGATAAGAAAGTTCAATACTTTTCACAAATATACTTGTCCGAAAGTAAAAGTTTTAGGTGGACTGGAGTTCGAAGTCGCTTTTCTTGGTAGACAGTTTTAATCTATTTCTCTTCAGGAACTCGTTTCTTCGGCTAATGATATAGATTTTTTTTTATAGAATTTCTGATAATATTGCTTTCACTATTATTCTAGTTGTTCTTTTTCGTATGATGTACATGGCTTTCCTGGGATTTCTTATGCTTCTGCGCATTAATTTGTTAGGTTTATTTTATTAAGTAAAGATGCTTACGTTACCACAGTTTTCCCCGACTGCTTTTGACTCCCAGGGAATTCTGCATTTGGTTTTTGTCAAAGTTGCTATGAATTAACCTACTGGTTCTATTTGTGCAATAACAGCGTTTTCCTATTCATCGTTTCGAGTGTATCTTTCAGATGTTTTATAAAGAGTATCAAACTTCCTTCTTACACTTAACAGATACAGATTGTTTATATGATTACTGAAAAGTGAACACCACTTATACTGTAAAGATTTACTTGCATTTTTTTCCCGTATTTCTGCGTAGACACAAGTGAATCTTTGATGAGATGATTCTGTGCATGGCAGATATTACTTCAAAACAGGAATATGCTTCACAATTGAAAGTACCGTTTGTCCATCTCTTGTTTATAAATATCTAATGTAGATGTACTTTTGAGTTATTTGAATAGTCGACGGTCCATAACATTCCTTTCCTTTGTTTTTTGTTTTTTTGTTTTTTTTTTAAATTTTAGTGTTTATGCATACTAGCCTGTTTATCAAGCGAAAACTCAAAGTGTTTCCCATTTTTATTGTGCGAAAAGAATTTATTAATTTCGCATGTGCCTATATGACCATTCGATTGCCCAGTCAGCTGGGGCTATAGAATACACTGACTGCACCTCTGCGGAGGGTTAAGACCCCCCCCATAACGAGTGTCCTGGATATGACACTAAACAATCTGATGGTGAGGTTCCAGCAGTGCTGGAGCTTTGGGGATTGCGGAGTGCCCCTTCATTTCCATCGCTCCAAGGTCCACTCTGGCCCGGAGTGGTAGCACCTGATAGGGCCCTATCTATGGGTTAAATAGAACAAACAGCATTCTTATGCTAAACTGAATTGAGTAAACTGAATAGCTTGAAATAGAAACGCTTTGTTGACAATTAAACCGTACTTACACTTAAACTGCGTGCTTATGCTTGACTGAATTATTTCAAATAGAACTGTTTTTCGACATTAAAACTGTATTTACACTTAACTGAATTATTACATATAACTGCTTGAATAGTTTTCAATGGAAATGTTTTTGACAATTAAAGTGTGTACTTATGCAATAGAACCGATGATGTACATAAAAACAGATTTAAATAACCTACAAAGGTTGATATGCCATAAAACCAACAAACCAACCAACCATATGTGAGCATTCGAGTCTCCACCGATGATCAAATAGTTGTTTTGGAATGTTTCAAAAAGATAAGATAGCTCATTATATAAGATAGTCTTTTTTCCTCTCTAGCTTTTAGTGTTGTTTGTCTAGCATGAGACAATTGTTGTACAGCGGTTGCCCAACATTTAGCACATCATTCTCAGTTAGATTTTCTCTCCGCTATTTAGTGATTTTAAAGCACTTCTAATGGAACTATTGTCCAGTAAGAAGACGGGGAAAGATGACTGAATGGTTTTGTTGGACACATGTTTGGTTGACCTCTTCGGTAGGACATGCTGGGCGTATTTTCATTGTTGCGGTGTTATACATTTCCGGTATAGTGCATTAAGGGTTTGGATCATGTAACCTTTCCTTCTCAAGAAAAAATAAACAAAATAGATAAAAGAAGTCTTAACATTGTTTATGCCAATGTCTATCTTTTTTTGCATTAGGGGTTGTGATTATTATTGAGGCTATTTAACTTAAACAAAAATACATTTGGAAAGAGAAGAATTATTAAAACACATTCAGAATTACGGAAACTTTACCTTTCTGGACCTAGCGTTTCCCTAAAAAAATCTGAATGTGGAATACATTTTAGTTACCGTAACTCCAAGGTCCACAGACACGGAGTGTTATTCCCTGTTCGAAAATACCATCTACGGCTTATGTTGGTTTGGTTGGTTGGTTAATTTGAGTTTAATGTCATATCAAACGTTGTAGGTAATTTAATGCCAAACCCTGTTTATACACCTATAAAATAGGTATGATCTGTAAATGAATATTTTCTATGTAACAATCTTCAATCAAGCTAAAGATTTTTTGTTTTAATACTGTTAAATAGTTTCAAGTTATGCTATCTAATACTAATAACTATGTTAAAAGAATATTCCTATCGGTGTCCAGAGTTAAATGGTTTTGTAAATTGCTATGTAATGCTAATAATTCAGTGTGAAAAAATGTAATTTGCTTGTGCAACTTAAAATAGTTTCAAGCTTAGTAAATGATAAAATAGTTCCATTTAAATCATAGAAGAAACCATAGCAGTTACAAACATTTCTGGTCAGAGTGATCCAGGGAGTTATGGTAATGAAATGGTACTCCATTTTACCCGAGGTAATCTTCGAGGAAAATGGAGTACCTTTCAGATTGTTTAGTGTTATATATGGACAGTCAGTTTTGGGTAATGGACTTACTTCTCCGCAGAATGTTCTTTGGAAAATTCAAAATGTTTTCGGAGAAATCGATACACATCCTCTAAGATTCAGACCATGGGTTGAATCATCGAAGGTGTAGGTTAAAAAATCTCGAAATATCACATTGTAGATTACTCTTATGCTTTTGGGATCCATACTGGGTAGAAAAATGAAGTAAATACTTTTAGTATATGGTGTCCCCACCAAAAGATTGTTGTGGCTGAAATAATGTTGTACAAAAACATGAAAACAATGGTTGACTCCACCGATGGTGATATAGATTATTTTGACAAACTCCCAGAGGACTTGTAAGAGGATTCATTACAGCAATTTATTTAAAAGATGTCTAGAATATGTTCTCCGAAAGTGAACAGATCGAATGAAAAACAATCGTCTCACACTGAAAAAAAGTAAAAAGCAGACAATATTCTGCTGAAACTATCACCGTTGCAGAGTACGCAGAAGGTCTTGTGCTTTTCACAATTACATCTGAGCGTACCACATGCTGTATAGTTTAGAACAGGCATGACCTCAGATCAAATAAAATTTATGTATTTTAAATAATATTGAGTCATCTCTATATCAAAAAAGCCAGTAAAATCAATAGGTAATTTCATATACTTCAGCATCTCCTGATTTCAACGTACTTATAGGAAATGCATAGACAGCGAAAGGATTAAGACCATAGAGAAGAGCGATTATTTTGGTAAAATAGAAGGAAATTCCCCACGCTATCACCGTATCATTGCTATCATATGGCTATACCGTTGGATCTTTAACAAACTGCTCGAAAACAAATCTAGCTGTGAACAACACTAAGATGTTGCATGCTTCTTAGAACCAATTTTGGGAACATCATTCCACCCAACAGGAGCTGTACTCATTTTGGAAATTGTTTTAGAAACAGAGACGAATGCATAAAAGGAAGTCTTCCTATGAGCTACGAGACATGGACACACAAGTAAACCTATGAATCATCATATTTGTGTTGACTCTGAATACTCTCTCTCTTCTCTCTCTCTCTCTCTCTCTCTCTCTATATATATATATATATATATATATATATATATATATATATATATATTTATTTATTTATATATATATATATATTTATTTATATATATATATATATATATATATATATATATATATATATATATATATATATATATATGGATTTTGAATTCTTTAATTTGCGTAAATAAAAACGAACCGTCATACGACCTTTCTGCCGTTTGCAAAATCTTCAGAAAAGGAAGAAACTAAAATAATCTTGTGCTTCTTTGATGCTGTCCTTAATCTAATAGTTGATTTTGACCTTTCATTTTACACACGCTTCTTTTTGCATATGTTCTCCTGCCTCTAATATTCAATCCTTTCAATTATATATTCAAAACACGCACCCCGTATGGAAATGATTTCTTCATGTTCTATTTTGTACAAGCAGTCCGTGAATTCTAAACACAGTTACCTCAAAATGTCAGATGTTTAAAATGTTCGAATGTATTTTATTACTTTTGCCTGTTATTGATTTACTCCTTGAATGACCCCCCCACACACACACACACAATTTTGCAAACAAACTGAATTTTACAGTCAGCTTGATAGCAATTCTCATTATAATTGGTATTATTTCACAACAGAATCATCTGTTGGATACCCTCAGGGATCATGTGACCACATATATTAAAGTTCACTATTGATCACATGATCACTAATCTTCCCAAATATTCAGTCTTTGCACTTCCCGTTAGCTTTGTCGAATAACTTTATATCTTCGTCAAATATTTACTTATTTACAGTCTTTTTATTATGATCACGGATAATTATTATTTGTCTATATTCTTCTTCTTCTTCTTCTTCTTCTTCTTCTTCTTCTTCTTATTATTATTATTATTATTATTATTATTATTATTATTATTACTATTATTATTATTATTATTATCATTATTATTATTATTATTATCATAAAATTACCATTTGAAATCTATGTTAAATCGAGGACTGAAAAGTATAAAACCGTTGCAGGATATAACATTAACTTTAAATTTTCATATGAATATAACAATGTACTTTTCGATTCTTAATGAAGTGGGAAATTATATAGAGAAAAGAGCATACGAAAAATATTAACGAAATCTTTTTTTTTCTTTTTTATGAATTTTTGGACGTTATTTGCTATATAAAATTGGACAAAAAATTAATATTATGTTTAACTAAATTGACCAACACAAGTACTGACTTTTATATGTGAAACTAGTTGATGAAAAATTAGACATTTTTTGAATTCTTAAAAATTAATTTGCTCACATTATACCATTACGTAATGATTCAAAATTGCTAAAATGTCAATAATTGCAACTGCAATTACAACTAAATTCTGACCAATTTTTTTTTATGAAGAAAGCAGGAATTCAGGAATATTTACCAAAAACAAGGAAATTGATGCATTTTAAGAATACTGCGAGTAATATTGGACAAGTCCTGGAGGCAACATTCCACAAAGCAGCAGCTGTACAGCCACTTACTACTCATCACGAAAACTATCCAAGTTAGAAGAACCAGACATGTGGGACACTGCTGGAGAAGTAAGGATGAACTAATAAGTGATATACCCCTGTGGACCCCTTCACATGGACGATCAAAGGCAGGACTACTTGCTCGAATCAACATACAGCGGGTCTGTGCCGATACAGGATGTATCCCAGAAGACCTAGCGGAAGCAATGGACGATAGGGAGGGGTGGCGATAGAGGTTCAGGGATATCCTTGCTGATAGTGCGACATGATGATGATGCGGATGATGAAATGCACCAATACAAATACTGACTTTTAAAAGGGAAACAAGTTGATGAAAAATTAGACATCTTTTTTAATTCTTAAAAACTAATTTGCTCACATTATGTCATTACGTAATGATTCAAAATTGCCAAAAAGTCAATTATTGCAACTGCAATTTCAACTAAATTTGGACCATTCTATAAATGAAGAAGGCAGGAATTTACGCGTATTTACTAAGAACAAGGAAATTGATGCATACTATCTAGGCTCCCAGCTCGCGTCATACCAAAGTCTTTGAAAATAGTACTTGATGGCTCCTTGCTTAACACTCAGCAATATAACGTACTTAACAAGAGTAAAGTGGGGCAATCTCTGGAAAGGAATAGCGTCTTCCCCTACACGTCGGTTTAGTAGCTATTGAAAAGGGAGCCTTCTGGTCACACTCAAGTACGATCACCAGCTTTACTTTACTATCAAGGCTAGACATCGAAGGTATGGAATAAGCAGACAATATAAAAAGAAGAAGACTGAATAAGATACATCAGTATTAAGGTTTGCATAGATAAAAAAAAAATCATAAACTCTTAATATATAGAAAAAGAGAAAAAACGCTTAGCTCAGTCCATAACACTTATAACATTAGGAGAAACAGGGAAATTACAATACAAATATAGAAAACAAAAACTGAAAAAAAAAAAAAAGAAGAAGAAAATTATGTAGTTTTCAAGTGACAAACCAAAGAAATTGCACATTAGATGAAATGATCATCTTTAAGAAGAAGAATCCTTAAGAGAAAAGCTGAATATCTTTTAATACCAGCAGAAAAAAATATCATAAGCACTAATTATAACTAAGCAAAAATTCATTATGTGTAGAAGTATAGCAAGTGTTGGACACGCACTGACAGAGATTAAATATTTAATCAAATATAAAGGGAATGAAGTAAATTGTCTCAAAAGGACACAAGGGTAGGCAGGACTGGTTGAATAATGTGCTTAACTGTCAATAGTGTGAGAGATGAGGAATTGGCAACGCTGCCAAATAGCATATGCCAAAATGTTCTAAGTATAAAAATGAATTGCCAAATTCTACTTAAAAGAGAAGACATGTGTTAACTAACAAGAAGAAAATAACTTGTCAACTGGTGGATTTTGCCATTCCAGTCGTCCATAGATGTAACATAAATGTAAAAGATAAACAAATTCTTGTATCCTGCAGGAGAGGTGACAAACTTGTTGAACATAAAGGTGATAGTGAAACCAAATATAGTTGGTGAGTTTGTAACGGTCCCCAAAGGCCAGGAAATGAGAGTGGAAGAACTGTAGATAAGAGTAAAGATTGTGTCCATCTAGACTGTGACACAGTTACTATTAACTAGAATAATTGAGAATGAACTGGAGGCTTGAAGATAGTTGCCCTCACTTAGACTTTAGTGAAAAACGTCAAACTGATGTGAAAAACTTAGAGTAATAGTAGGAATACTGAGTACGATAAAAAAATTACAAATAAATACAGTAAAAAGATCCCTGGCAGTTTCTGCCAAATTTTCTTTTTTTTAAATGTACTTGTAGAACTGTTCATCTTCATAGGAAAGTGCTCTCAAATTGACTGAAAAATATCGACCGAAAAATGTAAATAAAATACGTATAATCACTATTTGACGTACAGACTTAGTGAAGGGTTGTAAGATACCCAAAGTATAGCAGAAAAATAAAACATAGCTATTGTAATTAGCTCGCTAGAGATGGTCTCTAAAGGGATAAGAGATAGAAGAGTTGGAAATCGGACGATGAGTCGAGATCATTCAAATTACAGCATTGTTAAACTCGCCAGATTAATCAAAAGATCACGTGATTCCTGAGGAGATTTGCGCTCAATTAGACTCCACTGAAAAACCATCAGTTTACACTGGTGTAAGGAACTCATGTAATAATAATAATAATAATAATAATAATAATAATAATGTAATCATGTAATAATAATAATAATAATAATAATAAATCCACTGGGGATTATGTAAGTATTTTAAATTTGGAACACATGAACAAATCGTATATGCACAACTCAGACTCCTTCCTCGAAAATAAGATGCACAAAGTTCTTTAGGATTTTAAGATACAAATTGATCACCTAAACTCGGCCAGCCGTCCAGACAAGTGATAGTTAAAAAAAGAAGAAAAAAGAACCTGCTGAATAGTGGACTTTGACGTTCCGGCTGACCACAGAATAAAATTGAAAGAAAGACAAAATGGAGATGGATACCTAGACTTTGCTATGGAAATGAAAAAAAAAACCTGTGAAAAATGAAAGTGACAGTGATACCTATTGTAATTTGTGAGCTCAGCATGGTCACCAAGGGGTTGGTGCGAGGAAAATAATGAATAGAGACCATCCAAACGACTGCATTGTTGAGATCTGTCAAAATACTGAGAAGAGTCCTTGTGACTTTATGAGACTTGAAGAGACTTTCGATCTCTCAGAATCCAGAGGAAAACCATAGGCTAATGCCGGTGTGAAAAACTCTGAAATGAGCAAAAATAATAATAATAATCGACTTTGCATTGAAAATGGCTTGGATGCACCAATACGATAACACGAGTGCTACATTAAAAAGAGAAATGAAAGATTTATTACTTTGGTTAGTAACTGCAGTGACGACAAAAGAAGAAAGAGAACAAGAATAATTTTGAGACAGAAGTTGAAAGTAAAATAACTCTGTTGATATTTCAAAAAACAAACTGGAGAAACGCGAGAAGACATTGAAAAGAAAACGCCTATTTTTTCTAATAGCAGCACAAAACAATGCCATAGAAATAACTTATATTGAAGCCAAAATCGATGATTTGAGGTGACAAAAACAAAATGTTTAATCTTATTGCAGCATACTGACCTTCGACCCAGCCGTCAATCAAGGAACAGGTGCATCCGGTCGAAGATAACTGGGTATAACCTTGACTGTGGATGGGTTGAGTTGGGTGCAGATGCGACTCTCACAGGAAGCAGGTGGATGTCAAATAATGATATAACCTGGTACGACAGGAAGTTCAGTTAACTTGGAGTAGGTTGGTTGGAGATAGGATGCTGTAGCTAGGGCGACGCCCAGCGATTGGGCGGCCTGGTGGAGCGAAATTGGGTGCTGGTGGGGACAAAGGAACTGGGGGTCAATATGCAGTTTGTTCAGTCTCCAACTCACCTCACACACATAACCCTTTCGCAACTCTTTTGCAACCATTTCGAATAAAGTGTTAGAGGTATATTTTTCAAAAGAAGGATGTTCGTTCGTCATTATTGTGTTGACTATATTTCCCCATGTATATGTGTATAGTTGGTTGTGACTATGCAACATTAAGATAAGCCAAATATCAAACTCCTCTTAAAGAAGAATGAATAAAACTGGGTGTCAAAAGTGATGCACGGAGGGTGTTGTCAAAAATTAAAAATTGATCAGTCTGCCATATGTAATATGCAAAAAGAGGATCTGTCCCATAGAATCTGATGCAAAACATTGTCTAAGATTTTGAGATACAAACATACCACCAGATCAAAGCCAGAAAATCAGAAGTACGATAGCAATACCTAAAAGATGTTGTTGTGTTACTGCACCAAATAGGACGTTGCACCGTTACACACTGAATGTACAATTGTATCACCAGGTGCGAACGGATATATGCGTATATAGGTACGTGTTTATGTAATATACTAGCTTAGCTGGCAATGATGAACTTAACAGATTCAATGCAGACACCAGATAACATCAAGTAGACTGGAATTTTTGCGTCCTACTGGACAGCCGAGTGAAAATCAAAGAAAGTGAACGGAGAAACACGTATATAGACCTTACTAGAGAACAAAAACATCTATGGAACATGAGGCTGATGATTATAGGAATTGTCATTGTTCTGCTTGCTAACAGGGTTGAAATAGGGCCTGGCAGAGATCATCAAGACTGCATCATTGTTGAGATATGCTACAGTCGTCAAGAGAATCCTGAAGACATGAAGAGTGTTTCAACTCAGACTCCTGTGAAAGACTGTCAACTAACGATGGTGTTAAAAACCTAGAAGGTATATAATAATAATAATAATAATAATAATAATAATAATAATAATAATAATAATAATTATTATTATTATTATTATTATTATAATTGTCATAGAAAAGTGTGCCCTGGTAATAATGAAAAGTAGAAAAAACAAAAAAAGGAAGGAATGGAACTACAAAATCTAGAAAAAACCTAAACGCTCAAAGGAAATGGTAATAATCCGTTGTGGGTATGTACGAAATAAACACTATCAAACTAGTGGATATGAAAGAAAGAAATAAAAAAGAGTACATCAGGTAAACCAGAAAAATTATAGCTATAATATCATCAAAGGGGTATAAACACTTATGCGGTCTCCTTTGGAAGATCCCCGGGACTATTCTTTAAATTTACGAGGGAAGAACTTCAAAAAACTGGCCAAAGAACAAGAAAACTAATGACGATGCATAAGGCTTAACATACTTGATATCATCATCATCATCATCATCATCATGTCGTGCCGCCAGCACGGATATCCCTGACCCTCTCTTGCCACTATTCTCTATCGTTCATTGTCTCTGGCAGGTCTTCAGGGATACATCCCGTATCCTCACATAGCTGCTGTATGTATATTCGGGCTGGTCGTCCTGTTTTTGCTCGGCCATATGTGGGGGTCCACAGAAATACATCACTTATGAGCTCGTCTCTGCTTCTCCTGCAGTGTCCTGCGTGTCTGGTTCGTCTAACCTGGATAGTTTCGTGATGGGAGGCAGGTGCCCGTACAGTAGGTGTTTTTCGGGTGTTGCTTCTAGGACTTGTTCAATATTGCTCGTAGTATTTTCGTGTAATTGACATCTAACTTTTTCTTCAGGCGTTTTATTAGCGTCAAAGTAGTGCATCCATATAGCAGTATAGACACGACCGCTGCATGGAAGCAACTGCATTTCATTTTATCGGTCAAGTCTGACTTCCATATGATCGATAGCTTATCGATAGCTGTCCACGTCTTCGTTAGCTGTGTGTCGATGTCTTTTTTCGGTTGATGAAATACTGCTTCCTTGGAAGGTGAACTTATCTACCAGTTTCAGAGAGATACCGTCTAGTGCTGAAATGTCGCCTGTTTGATTAAAGCACATATATTCAGTTTTGTGTACATTGACATGGAGGCCAATGCCTGCGGCGACTTGTTCCAAACTATGCAGTAGTGTTTCGGCTTGGTCGGGTGTATTTGCCAGTATCGCTATATCATCGGCGTAGTCGTCGTCGGTAATTGTTTTCGCTGGGTACCTTCTGCGTCTTTTCTTTGTCCGCTCGAAGCCGTTTCCTTTGATTTTAACAATCGATCTTCTAAGCACGTAGTCTAGACCGATGATGAAGAAGTATGGGGCTAGCGTTTCCCCATGTAGAACCCCTGCTACAATGTCGAAGTATTCTGTGTCTCCATCACATCCTAGATATAATAGACGTTATTTGTCAAGAAAAGAAGGAGGAAGAGGATACACCAGTTTTGAAGATAGAGTGGATGCATCAATACGACGACTTGTAGAGTACATAAAAAAACCCAAAGAAATACTTATTAAACCGACCAGAAACGACAAAGGAATCATTAAAATCAACATGCAAGCAATAACTAGGGAGATAAAATGGAAAGAAAAACAACTTTATGGATATTTAAAACTGCAAACCCGAAAAATCTCAAATAAGCAGACTTGGAAATGACTAAGTAAGTGAAACCTTAAGAGAGAAATTTAATCTTTAGAAATAACAACAGAAAACAACAGCATAAGGATGAAATGAGAGACAAGTACACACACTTTACCAAAGAAAATAGAAAGTTATGGAACGGAAGGATTAGGAGATAGGAATTGTTATTGGTGCCCTCAGATCAATTCCCAAAGCTTGGCAAATAAGATGGAAGATGTAGAAATCAGAGGACGATCACAGATCATCGAAACTACGTGGGGCATTCAATAAGTTTCTAGACTTCTTTTGTACATACATTTAAAATTGTCATATACTCTTGAAAATTCAGTATGTTATTGCTATACATCTTATGAGATGACCGACCCCTTTTTTGATTCCAAGTTTAAATGAACAGCAACATCAGGAATTGGAATCCACCCTACTAAGGCTTGATTGTCACAGCTGGTGAATTTCAAAAATGGAATGAGGACACTTAAAAGAACGATATGCAATAAAATTCTGTTTTAAACTTGGAAAAAATGCCACAGAAACGTATGGAAAGCTTCAGACTGCTTTTCGACCATCTTGCATGAATCGAGAATCGGTTTTTGACAGGCAAAAGAAATTCAAGAAAGGTAGGAAGTCTGTGAGGGATAATGAGAGGTGTGGGAGGAGTAAGGAAGTCAATACACCTGAGTTGATTGGCCAAAGGGTTACGGTTAGGGTTACTATGTTGAGGTTTTAAGGAATTTCAGGTAGAGATTAGGTCGGAAGAGGCCAGTACTCTTCAGATCGGGTCAGTAGCACTTCCACCTGGACAATGCACCAGTCCACAACTCCATCATTGTCACAGACTGTTTGACCAAGAGGGGCATGAAGACAGTTCCTCACCGTTTCTATCGTCTAGACCTTGCTCCCCGTGACTTTTCGTTCTTCCCTAAGTTCATCGGCTGTCGTTATGAGACAATTGAGGAGATAAAAGAGGCTATAACGAAGGTCATTGACACGCCCTCACAAGAGGACTTCCATGGGGCCATCCAACAGTACAACTAGAGCACTGCAGCCGAACGAGATTACTCCGAAGGGGTCTAGAATTTCCTGTGTGTACTATCAATTAAAATTGCCCGTACGAAAATAGTCAGGAAACTTATTTATTGATTCTCGTATAGCATTGGTAAGATTGGCTGTAATACAGAGACGATTCCTTTACATTTGAGGAGACTTACTATGACTCAGACTGCAGTGGAAGACCATCAGCTTGATCTAGTGTGAAAAACTCATAAGGAATAATAATAATAATAATAATAATAATAATAATAATAATAATAATAATAATAATAATACAAATCACATGAAAAGTAAACGCAACAAGTTGGTACAAAACTAGACACAACTTGGAAGGAAGTTCATTGACTAAAAATTGTGCAAGAAACTGAAATTTAAACATACTAACAACTGTTATATTTACAACCTAGAATCTTTCCTGGGGAATGACACATACAATCTATGGATTTTGATTGGTTGCTTGGTTGTTTAGTTTTACGGTGCATTAACTCTTTCGGGTCATTGAAAGCCAAATTAAGTTCTTTTGATTCAAGTTTCAATTAAGTTTGGTGTAAGTATATTTTTTTATCTTAATATTTTTAAATATCAAAACATTTCTATTTCAAACCATTCAGTATTGAGTTCAAATGACTAAAACAGTTCTATTTCAAACAATTCAAATAAGCTAAGTACATTTTTTTACACACCGTCAAATGTCAAAACGGTTCTATTTCAAACAATTCAGATAAGCTAAAAACATTTTTGTTATGGTGAGATATGTAATCACCACCGGAACAGTTTAAATGAGGAACTATATCACCGGTCACCGGACAGACATACACGGAGATACACAGAGAGACACCCTGGACAGAACACGTGAAGAACTAACACTCTCTCTGTAAATAATACAATAAACCACTTCTTTATTTATTCAAACCCATAGTACATATTATTTCCTTTATTTCCTTTCACGGAATACTATTTCTTGATTATCCTTATATTATTGCCACCTCAGGATATATCAATTGACGACGAAGACGAAATAATAACTCAGTAAATTCATTTACTAAAAAAAAGAGGACTATGCTGTGGGAATTTTTTTTTTTCTTACGTAAATACGTTTACGCGTATTTGAAAAAGACGAAAAGGAGTACTTGAAATTGGTATTGTGTCCCTATTTTGTACGGTGAGTTTTCTGAACATTTCTCAGTATTGACAATTTTTTTTTCGTAACGAAAGCGTTGAAGGTGGACATCTTCTTTTTGGAACAAAATTTTATGTATACGTTGACTTGATATTTGTGCATTAAAAAAAAAAAATGGCTTCGGAACAAATAGCAGCATTGACGAAAACGTTAACCGAGAGTTTAGTCGCCCAGCAAAAAGCCCAAATTGACTTTCAAAAACAGATGTTGGTTCAACAAGAGCGTTTTGAAGCACTCGTCATGCAACAAACTACAAATAACCGACTATTTTGTGAAACTATTTTGTCACAAAAAACTAATGATAATGCGTCTAGATTTTTTTCGGCAGAGGGTATAGCTAACTCACTAGCTGAATTCAAATACGACGCAGAACGAGGCGACACCTTTCCTCCTATTGTCGGAGGTTCGAGACGATTTTTACAAAAAGATGTGAGAAATGGTCTGACGAAGAAAAAATCACACTCCTACTTCAGAAATTGGGTACGGAGGAAAATACAGAATTTACAAATTTGATTTTGCCAAAGAAACCAGAAGATATTTCTTTTTCAGAACTGTTAAAATGTTGTGCTCGATATTTGGTGAAAGAGACAGCCTTTTTCATACAAGATATAAATGTTTAAACACGCAAAAAGAAGAAACTGATGATATTGTCACATATGCGGGTAAAGTCAACGCCCTGTGTGAACTATTTAAATTGAAAGACCTATCAGTTGACATGTTTAAGTGTTACATATTTGTCCAGGGACTGACAGTACCGAGGGACAAGGATTTGAGATCAAGAATTTTATCAATTATGGAGCAAGATCCAGAAATGAACTTACAAAAAGTGACAGAAGAATGTCAGAAGTTGATAAATGTGAATAGGGACACAACTAGGATAGAGGGAAAAGTTACATCCCAGGTCCAAGTCGTGAAACAAAAAACTTTTCTCAAGAACAAAGGAAAAAGTTTTGAATGTTGGAGCTGTGCAGGTTCGCACTTAAGAAAAAATTGCCCTTTTAAAGACCAACCTTGTACTAAATGTGGTTTAGTTGGACACCGAGCCTCCCAGTGCCGAACTAAACAAAATAAACAAAGACAAAAATTTAAGTCTAAAGTAAATGTAGTGTTGTCAAAAGAAGAAGTGAGACAAGGGGGTAAACGAAAATTTGTCAATACCAAAATAAATGGTCACACAGTTAAGCTACTTTTGGATACAGGTAGCGATATTTCGATTATTGACGAAGTGACTTGGAAGAGGATTGGGTGTCCAAAACTGGAAAAAAACGTCTAAAATTGCCAAAGGAGTATCCGGAAAGACATTAAAATTCAAAGGAGAGTTTGATTGCAGTGTATCTCTTGGATCGAAAACTTTTTCTTCAAAAGTGTCAGTTGTTCCAGGTATAAATTCTTGCCTCTTCGGAATTGATTGGATCGTTTTGTTTGATTTATGGGAGCTACCCATAAATTCATTTTGTAACTGTGTTAGTGCCGGTTTGTCACCAGCTGAACTAATGTTCGCTCGAAAAATCAGATCCATATTTGACAGGATTTTACCAAATACAAACAAGACAACAGCAACAAGAGAAAATCCTTCGACAAGGTTCTACAAACCTGGTGACAAAATACTCTTCTTGAACTATAGGACTTGGAAAAGCTTTTGGGAAGAGGGGATTATTATGAAAAGAATTGGACATGTGTTATATTCTGTAAGAAGTAGTAAATTTGACTGTCGCAGGCATATAAATCAGCTAAGACCTTGACACACTGATGACTACAAACAGGCAGAAGATAATGAACTGCCCTTGGAGGTATTATATGACTCTTTTAATGTTCCTCTACCCATAACACAACCTACTCCAAGAGTGGTATCTTTTACTCCAGGTCCGAGAATACCAGTTTCATCACCAATTCCACCCCCTCAAACAATGTTGAGGAGAAAAAGTACCAGAGTAAAAAGAAAAGTCAACCGGCTGAGCCCCAGACCTAAAAACAAACGGTATTAAGCCAAATTCTTCAGGGAAAAATTGGCTTAGGGGGGGATGTTATGGTGAGATATGTAATCACCACCGGAACGGTTTAAATGAGGAACTATATCACCGGTCACCGGACAGACATACACGGAGATACACAGAGAGACACCCTGGACAGAACACGTGAAGAACTAACACTCTCTCTGTAAATAATACAATAAACCACTTCTTTATTTATTCAAACCCATAGTACATATTATTTCCTTTATTTCCTTTCACGGAATACTATTTCTTGATTATCCTTATATTATTGCCACCTCAGGATATATCAATTTTTTTTTGTTTACACAGTCAATTGTTAAAACAGTTCTATTTCGTTTTCTTTGTGCTCTTTGAACGATCCCCAAATGCTAAAGAGGGGGACTGGAAGAATTACAAATTAGGTGTCTTGCCGGGGCCATCCAAAATACTGTATTGTTTCTTTAGGTCGGCTATGATATCAGAGAGAGTTTTGGAGATTTGAAGAGACTTACTGTTGCTCAAGTGATAATTTACTAAGCTTCTTGCTTAGATGTGACACAAGGCCATATGAAAGGGGTTCCCAATGAGACTCGAACTCACTCGTGTAGGTTTGCTAGTCGAGCTTGCTAACCATTACACCACCAGCAGAGATGAACTCATAAGAGAAGTACTCTTATGGATCCCCACACATGGCCGCGCAAAAGCAGGACGACCTGCTCGAACGTACATTCAGCAGCTATGTGAGGATACAGGATGTTGTCCTGAAGACCTACCTAGGGCGATGAACGATAGGGAGGCGTGGCGAGATAGGGTCAGGGATATCCGTGCTACCAGCGCGATATGATGATGATGATGACTGTTGCTCAAACTCAAGTAACAGTCACTCAAGTAAAGCTGGTATGAAAACTGGTAAGGTAGAATTTAATAATACAGTCACCTAGTTTCGGGATGTAGATATTTAAATTATATGTTGAGAAAAGCTATCTGAAAAGAAATAGTCAAACATTTTATTCACGGATTTTTTCCAACTATGTTTTTCAAATATATCTTAAATTGGTACTTCTTTTGATTCGCTGATACTCTCTAGAAAATGTAAAACATAGCTGAATTTGCTAAAAAATAACATGAAAAAATTACCGTACGTATTTTTTCAGTGGCCATCTTCGAAAATTTTTAAGTGGTTCGTTAGATACAAGAGACAACAAACACAGACGACAATTTTTTTGGGTCAGAAATGTTTTCTATTTTTACTTCACAATTTCAGCAAACAAGTAATTGTCGATGGACTTGGGTATCGTTTTAAGCGTTCCTGAATTATGTTGTACGCACCTACAAATTTTGTTATACAGACAATTCAATGAACACGAGATGAATTAAACAAAAACTATGTCTATCTTACAAACAATAAATCGTTTCAAATCCATTTTGATCCTATAATCTGCTTTTAATAATGGAATAGTTTGGTCTATTTTAAAATGTTCATTAAAGGCAAAATAGTGCGTCGATTTGTGCTGGGTATCATAATAATCTTATAACCCTCTCAAAGATTTGTAATATTGTAACTTGATAATATCAAATTACAAAAACTTTCTTGCAGTATATCTGAACTATGTAAAGAAATCTAGTACGTATATATAGTTGATTTTTTATTCTTATTTTAAGATGTACAATCTACAGAATTCATGTATGAGCCTTGTTTAATACACTATCAAACAAACGATTCTCAAATACGACAAAGAGTTTTATACTGAATCAAAACAAAGTACTCTGAGCAAAATTGTCAACATAATTGAGAAGATTTTTGTCCCAGGAAAAGAACAGTACAAATCATAAGTTTTGTCGGAGTATAAATCGTCGTCTCCTCTCAGTTGCTAGGTAGTGGGTTCTATGTCCGAGTAGTCACTTTCTAGGTTTTGTACGATGCGTTTGTTGATGGAACTGCTAAACCGGATAGTGGCAAAAAGCGGACGGTTCCTTGAGACGCCTTGTTATATAGCCAATAAATGATGACCTCTAAAAGGGCTGTGATTGGCAATTCGGCCTCTTGCACATGTGTCCTCAACGGAATGTCAATGTAGTGAGTTCGGAGGTGAGTTATTGGATATAATCGTAGAAAATGGATACGGGAATCCGAAGTCAAATCTGGGACGGTCTTTATTCGGTGTTAAGTCATGGATCAACCTTTTCTCCAAATACCTATGAGCAAATTGTTAGGTATCCTGGGTTCAATAGCCTTGGTAAGTCAACCAGTCTCAAAAAACGAAAAATTTGAATTCAAGTTAAGAGTAATGCGGTTAAAAATTGATCCTTCGTTATATTCTGTCTTTGACAGAGGGGTTAGGTGAATACGTACTCTCTGCATGATTTTATTTCCTTAATTGATATATTGTTATGTCCCTGGAAAGGGTCACAGAGCGAACAGAAAATCATAGTTAACACATAGATATATATTTACACGAACAAAGGATGGTTGCAAGAACATAGGACGGTAAGCTGGTTCGTATAACCACGCAGGCGCGACGTTAACTTCCGGAACTGGTGTGACTTCGTATTGTTACGTCTTCCGGTATTTATAGTGAGTGGTTAAGTCCATTAGTAGATGATTCCCCCACAACAGATATCTAAGGCATTCCAGAAAATGTGAACGGTCTTATTAGGAACTGAAAACATGTTTAACACATCATCATCCTTGCTGATAAGTTTAAGTGTATGCTCCGAAAATTCTGCTTTATCATTGCACCTCATTACGTTGAAGGTATTCCTTACAGAATTGAACGTCTCAAAACAAAAGGGATTTAGTTCAGTTTTTCGTGCGTAAACTGTATTTGATGGTGAATTTCCAGTTCTGGAGCTCAATGGAGTGAGGATTACCTATTTATTAGTATTAATCGCAAGTCAACACTTAATCGGAGAAGGAATAGCTCTAAGGGTCCAATCTACTGTTCAATTTAATCGATTTTCAGATAATTACCATTACATAGTAGAGTTTAATATAATATTGCCTTGTGCAGAAGAAACAAAATAAAACAAAAAAAAAAAAACGTTTTGAAACAATACAAAAATATCAATATAAATGTACGCAATTCCCTAATATGTAGACATAAAATAATGTAAGATGGTTTGAAAAGCCGTGAAAATCAATCAATTAATATACTATAATTATTGCTTTGATATGAAAACATATTATTTGTTTTAAAATAGAGACTCATCAATTAACTATGCCTCAAGAGTTCAATGATTCTTTCTTTCTTTCTTTCTTTCTTTCTTTCTTTCTTTCTTTCTTTCCATATGTAAACAGCGTTCGCTGATTGCAGTTATAAAGTGGATATTCGATAAGGATTAATCATATAAAACTATTATCGTTTCCATGTTGATAATTACAACCAGTCACCAAGTAAGGAACATTTTTCTATATATCTATTATGAAGACATTTTCTATTGGTTCATATCGACAAAAATGGGATGTCGGAGTTTCGTAAATTTCATTCAATATCGTAAAAAAAAATACACAGGGACTTATTGAAAATTGTCAGTTGAAGATTCTTGATTACATTTTGTATCATTGGTATAAAATGTCTACTCATTTGTGGCATAGATGTGTACATTGGAATTAGAATTTATTCATACTAACATCAAATTTTCCATCACAGGTCAACAAAATGTATTCATATTTGAATTATACCACAATGTTGAGGTGATATCCCGTTGGAACGCGATGTGAAACTTAAGAGAAATCTATCTACATCAAGATATTTTAAAAGTATTGAATACACTGAGTTTTCGAACTTGTCCATGAATATTTTGAAATGGCGCCAAATTGGAACAAAAATGACAGCAATAAAAACAAAACAAAACAAGAGTGATATAATGAGGGGCCAAATGAAAGCTCAAATTTTAAAGCCGCGGTGGCTAGTGCAAAAGATTTTTATTTATTTATTTATTTATCTATGAATTTTTTACATCAAACATGTAAAGAAAGTGAAAAATACCAGAAAAATACTTTGAAATTGTCTTTTTCTCCGTGAGTGTGTAAAATATAGTGATTCCTTGAAAAGACGTGATGTCACTCATTAAGAAATAATTATGTAAATAATAATAATAATAATAATAATAGTAATAATAATGATGATGATGATGATTCTGGAGAATGAGATGCACAAAGTTCTACTGGATTTTCAGATGAAAACGGATCCTATAATCTCGTTTAGACGACCAGACCGAATAAAAGTTAACAAAAAAGAGAACGTGCCAAATAGTAGATTTTGTTGTACCAGTAGACCCCTGAGTGAAAATAAAATAAAACAAAGAGATAAGTACCAAGACCTTTCTAGAGAACTAAAAGAATATGAAACATTGTGGAGATATTGATACCAATTGTGTTTTGTACACTACAGAAAATCCGCAAAGGATTCCAATAGAGACTGAAATACATTGAAATAAAAAGACAAGTAGAGACGCTCCAAACCACTGCATTATTAAGACAGGACAGAGCACTAAGAGAATCCTGGATACTTGAAGAGACTTGCTGTCACTCAAACGCCAGTGACTAACCATCAACTAACGCTGGTGTGAAAAACCCTCAGACGAGTAGATTATACCTTTACGAAACCAAGCTTAGCAGCAGAAATCTCATAAAAAACTAAACAGCTGATAAGTATCGTTTGAATGATACTTGGGACTACGGAGGAACTCAAACAAATGGACTAGAGGGCAAGAATATCGATGATCATGCGCAAAGCTATACATCCAACTGATAATATAAACATAACTATATGAGTCAAGAAAAGCATTGAAGACGGCGTAGATGCATCAATCCAAATACTCAAAGACAATGTCAAGAAAAGAAAAGAAAGACTAACATGAAGATAAACAGAACAGAAGTAATTCGGAAGTAAAAATGGTTCCAAAAACAAGTATATTAATATTTTGAGTGACAAACAAGAACAATCTCTCCCGAGATCATAAATACAAAATGTCAAATGTTAACAGTATAGGAGTATAGATCTAAGTACAACAGAGTATATAACGGGATCGACAAGGAATTGTGCAAGAAAATGAAATTTGAGCATACTACTAAATGCTACAGACACAAAGTAAAATCTGTCTTGAAGTACGTAAAATTCACTTGGATGTTGACATGCAGACATATTGCCAAATCTCTGCCAGAAGACCAAACCTAGAGATAATTAGCAAAAACTGAAAACTTATCGAATATTTGACGTTGCAGTTTCAGTAAACCACAAAGTGAAAATCACAGTAAACAAAAGCAGAGACAAGTAGTCAGACTTTACCTGAGAAGAATGTAAGCTATAGAACATGTGGTTGATGGTAATATCAATTGTAAGAGGTGTGCTTCGAACTGTCATCGAAGTCTCCTTAAGGGGAATGGAAAGGTTGGAAATTGGAAGATGAATTGAGACTTTGGATACTACAGCATTGTTGAGATCCGCTAAAATACCGAGAAGAATCCTGGAGACATCAGGAGATTTGATGTCACCCAGAATCCAAGGAAAGACCATCAGCTAATACAGATGACAAAATTTCTCAAAAAGTATAGTTATAATTATCATATCGGCACGACTGAGTTGGAAAGATGATCAACTGGAAATTGGTAAAGAAATTAAAATTTAATTATATTATCAAATGGTAAATGCACAAACCACAATCTATGCTGCATAATTAAACGGTTTTATTTTCTTGGACTTTCGGATAAAAACACATTCCATTGGGCCAAGTGATTATAAAAAAAAGAACGTGGCATATAGTAAACACTGTCGTCCCAGAGGACAACAGAGTAAATATAAAAAAAAGCAACACAACAAGGATCTTCTCAGAAAACCAAAAAGGTATGAATTATGAGAATGATTAGTGCACTTTGGATGTTTCCACAGGCTTTAAAGGAAAGTTAGAGAAACTGAAAATCAGAGTAAGAATCAGACGATCCAGACTATGGCATGGTTGAAGTCGGTCAAAATAGTCAGCAGATTTCTGAAGACTAGAGGATATAAGCGGTCACCCAGACTACAGGGAAATACCACCGGCTAAGGCAGGTGAGAAAGATTCGCAAAGAAAGAGAAAAAAAAAACAGAGAAGAATTCCTCCCTTCAGAAGACAGACAAAAGAATTACGGGATGGAATGGTTTGGAAACGCAAATAATCTATGGTATTATCGATGAAAAGTTCGGGGGAAAAGTTCAATCCAAACTTTGTATTTCCCTATCCCTAATATCGAAGAAATATCATATATGCGTCCTAAAATAAATTATGTTTTTGACTTTATCTCTGAATTTAAACGGAGAGTCGAAGTAAATTTAGTAGAATACGAGAATAATTGAAATTTGTAAAAGAGAGTAAGGTAAAACTTAAGTGAAAACAGCAATAAGAGAAAAATAATATTCCTAGTCGATTAGTAAACTTTTTTTATCGAAACCACTAATAAGTAATAGGAAGACAGTAGGTTCATCGTCAAAGAGCAAAGACAAAATAATAATTCAAGAATGTCACTAAATAGCTAAGGGTTTCAAAAGAAGGCAGAGTAAAATTCAAAGTCAACAGGAGAAATTAAGTACGTTAAAACATTAGAAATCAACACTGAAAAGTGTACTCTTAATTTAAGTCACATTAGTTACAGATCCAGTGATTAAACAAGCCATAGTTCTGGTATAGCCACACTATATTACTCATGAAGACATGCAAAACCAAATCCTAATTCAACATGGTACTTACACAGCAGGTTTGGGTGTCATTATCAACAGATGTTCCTATAATAAGCGAATATCACAAACTAGTGTAAAAAGAGTACAATACTCAGATCAACGGGGTGGAGATAATAAGCAATTTGCTAATCATGCAAAAAATTGAAGCTCGGCCAAATTACAAAATGGCGTATGCACAAAGCAGAATCCGCCCTGAAGAATGAAACACAAAAAACATGTTCCTGGGATTTTCAGATGGAAACAGATCATTTAATCCCGTCCGGAATACGAAGTTTAGTGATAATTAACATCTGAAACACCAACAAAAAAGGTCCTGCTGAAAAGATAAAAAAATAAACGAAAAGAGATAAAAGTATTTAGACCTTGCCAGAGAACTAAAAAAATGTTATAGAATATGAAGGAGATGTCGATGCCGATCATGATTGGTTCATTTGGAACGCTCCCCGAAAGCTTATCAAGGGGTACGGGGAAAATAGGAAATTGGAAGAGGATTAGTGACCGGAGAAATCAATGCATAACTAAGATCGGTAAGAATACTGAGAATAGTTCTGGAAAACTGAGGGGACTTTGCTGTTTCTTAGACTCCAGTAAAATATATCATTAAATGCTGTCATGAAAAATTTGCAAGAAGCCACAACAAAAACAACAAAAACTCTATAATAATAATTATAATAATAATAACAATAATAAATTCTGTCTGGAGACAAAAGTTTAGAAATTTGTAAGCTGAAAACGAAATGCCATCCGATGGAAAGGATTAAGGACAATTAGCTTTTTTACTTTTAAAGTTCAGTTTGAACCAGACGGAATTGAGATTGTAGATAATTTCATTCATATATCAAGTAGCGGATAACATTTTCCCCAGCAGACCACAAAGTAAAATTAGAAAGTAGTGAAATATTGGAAATATATGTAACCAAACCAACAGAATAATAAAGTTAATATTAACGATGCCAGGTGGACATGTCAGATCGAGTACTGAATCAGCCTTGAAAAACTGGCGGCTTTCTTGTTATAAGTTAGAATAAGTGAAATTCGCATTTTTTTATGCAATAGAAATCAGTTGTACGGAAATGTGAAATTTCACATTTTATGGTATGAATAATTATCATATCATTGGAAAAATGTCAGAAACAATTATTATAGTAAACATATTTTTTTAATTGAAATGAAAGGATTTTATTCAATTCCGATTTTTACTTATATTTTATTTTATATTCATCTGTAATTTAGTTAATTTTTTAATAAATGGTGCATATTTTGGTGTAATCAGTGAATTTGTTTTCGTGGAAAACATAAAAAATAGACATTCATAATTTTAATTAAAAAAAAAAAAATCTAGCTGGATACATTGAGAATAGTACGTTTAAGTTCTGTATATATCATGCAGTTTTCGAAGTATTTAATTTAGGAAATAGAGGACATGAAACGTGTTAATAAAGATTTTATATGATGAATGTTCCATGACTAAAATATTAATAAGAAAATAATTGGCCCGGTGAAGATTTGATGACGTAGGTAATAAACAATTTTCAGAATATCATCATGATGGCAACTAAAACTAATGTGGAATATTCACGTATTTTTCAAGTCACCAGGTGAGGTGCAGAAACATGAATTGATGAATGGGTGACCTAGCATTGATTACAGGAGAATACCAGACAGTCGATGAAAGATTTGATCATCTGTGATGTACATTGTTTATGCCATCAATCGGTGTCGTGAAATTTTAAGACGTTGACATTACAACAATGTTAGTCTTCATCGATGAATAGTCAAGTTATTTCAAAGGTCTCTCCTGCTTTTCCTATTGATGGTTGGTTGGTTTTTATGGCATATCAAGCATTATAGGTTATTTACAGCTAAATGTCATATCCCGGAAACTGGTGGTTGAGCGTCTTATCCCTCTGCAGATATGAAATCTGTTGTCTCCAGCAGGGGCTGACTGGGATATCGTCTTATAGAAAGCGATTGCCAAATCAAGAAATGTGAAGTAAAAACATCTATTTCCTTCGCACTTCTGGATCTGTTCACAAAAAAAATGCAATCACATCTGAAAATATGCAGTCAACATTCGGAACTTTACCACACAATACTCTATTCAATTGACTGTTAAATACTTTTATATTGAGGATTCAGAAAATGTGTTCTCAATAGTGATTAAATCTGGATCTATTTCTTTGTGCAACAGTGAATAGTCCACATTATACAGTTCCTTTTTGATACAGTCATATACGGAGATTAAGGAGTGCTAAATTCCATTGTAGTTGGTGACGTTTGCAAAGTTTTTGTTTTCGTTTCCTGGTGTGTCAATTTTTTTTTTATTGCAGAGGCCATATTAAATTTTAACAGTTAAATTTTTAGATATGCTTGCTACTCCCCAATTTACTTAGGTGGACATGATTGTTTGATACGCTATATTTAAAGTGTGAATCTCTTTTTTTAAACTGAAGTTCTTTAATTTGTATGCTCCAGACATAGATACAGTCATAGTTTCTTCTCATGGCGATCCATATGGGCGTTTCCAAGATTGAAAACGTGATGTGATAATATAACAATTTCGCCTAGGTATCATTGTTTGATATTGAAAATATTCAAAAGGGAGATGAAAGGTATTTATGTAAGTCTATCCCCACTACACACACACATACACACACACACACTCACACATTTACATATGTGCATATAAAGATATTTATAATTGATACCCATCAAATTATTAATACATTAATTGACCTCGAAATTACAAATCTGATAACATAACAAATCCATGGCTGAAAATATGCAAATTTGGCAACATATAAAAGTATTTATTAACAATGGCTCACCATTAAACAAAAATAATCTGATCGAAAATTGCAGAACAAAACGTAAAAGCAACACCAACAATTTCAATATATCTTACTGGGTGCTCGCTTTGTTCTTTCATGAAATAGTGAGTTGTTGGTACTCACTGACTATACTGTGATGTACTTATTGATATTTAATTTCGCTTAACTGGAATTCCGATAGCCACAATAATGTTAATGCGTGTATTTACCGAAATCCCCCGCCTGGGACCGGGATACCGTACTAAGTTAGTTTTCAAGCGTAGCACGGACGGTTTAAATTCAGTGTTACCCTTCTCCTAAACCGGTTGCCTCAAAATGGCTAAATAACCTTTCTCCTAAACCGATTGCCTCACAAGGGCTAAATAACCCTTTTCCTAAACCGGTTGCCTCACAAAAGGAAAATAACCAAGTCTGAATTATTATTGAACCAGCTGAAGAAGAATAGATTAATTGTTTCTTTTCTCAAAAAGCATTAGCATTAAACTTGGTCTAATCTAGGATTTAAATTCTAGTCTTCTGTACCACTTTCTTCTGTAATGACCTCTAACCTAACAGCCAAATAATGACATTTTTAAAAAAAGAAGATAGAATGACTTGGAATTATAGAGAAAGAACCTACCGAAACAACAACAACAACAATAAAATAATAATAATGTACAAGGAATTCAAATTCGAGCATATGAATAAATGGTATATGCACAACTCAGCATCTGTCCTAGAGAATAACATACATAACCTCCTATGGGACATTGACATAAAAAAGCAGATCACCTAATCTCGACCAGAAGACCAGACGTTATAATAATCAACAAAAAGGAGAGAACTTGCGAAATTGTGGACTTTGCTGTCCGGCTGACCACAGAATGAATCTGACAGAAAGTGAAAAGGAGAAGTACCTCAACCTTGCTAGGGGTTTGAAAAGAATTATGGAATATGAAGGTGACAATTATATCAATCGTGGTTGCTGCTCTTGGTACAGTAGAGACCATCCAAACGACACTATAATTGAGAATGGCCAGAATACCGAGAAGAGTCCTGGAGACTTGAGGAGACTTGCTGTCATTGAGTGACAGCAAGTCTCATCAAGTCTCCAGGACTCCAGCTAAAAACTAACCGCTAAAACTTATATGAAAAACTCTCTAGGAGTAAATAATAATAATAATAATAATAATAATAGTAATGATAGAAAAATTTGCCATGCTAGTAATGAAATGTTGCAAACGACCATCTAACTGACGGAATGGAACTAGCAAATCAAGACAATATTAGAATGCTAAGAGTGAAGGAAACCTACAAAGACTTGTCCATTTTGGAGACTGACACAATCAGACAAGTGGAGATGAAAAAAATAAGAACGATTATCTCAGAAAAACTAGAAAACTACTCGAGACAAAGCGATCAAGCTGAAACCTTATCAATGGAATAAATACCTGGGATGTACTTCTAGTTAGATATTCGGGACCCTTTTTGAAGTGGATCAAAGAAAAACTTAAGCAGATGGACCAAAGAACAAGAAAATTAATGACCATGCATAAGGC
Organism: Sepioteuthis lessoniana; assembly: GCA_963585895.1. NCBI lineage: Eukaryota > Metazoa > Mollusca > Cephalopoda > Myopsida > Loliginidae > Sepioteuthis > Sepioteuthis lessoniana. Next base: position 127,259,843 of record OY757909.1, on the reverse strand, counting down.
ATTACATCCCAGAGACGATTTTATTTCTTTTTAAAATACAATTATTTAAAAAAGTGGGCACAAGGCCTGACATTTTTTGAGGGGAAGGGAAAGGAACGAAAACTGTATTTTTCTCTAAATTTTTTTAGGGAGCCCTAGCTAGTTCCAATCAACTCCATTCGCACTTTATAATAAATTCATCCTTTCGTCACCTAACATAAAAACAGCCCTCACAATACTTCATTCGCTCTATGAAGAGTGGAACTATTTAAAAACCCGATGAGGTGGAATGATATATGTACAATTGAACAGAAATGTATGATGCGAGAAAAAGACCCAAAGAACATAAAATAAACCCAGTTTGGTTTTCCTCCCATCCCCCCTCTATGACATGGAGAGCCGACGGTTTTCCGGTCCGAAGAATGGATCGAAAACAAGCCGGGCTTTCCCTACAGGGGTAGGGCCTATGCTAATCGGGATAAAAGAAAAAGGGATGACAGCGGCCAGGAAATAGTACACAATAGAATATTGTAGTGTATATTCAAGATCCTCAAAAAAGGCAGGCTGGCAAGTGATTGGCGAGAAAAAGAATAGGATATGAGGAGGATCTTGAGAATCTAACGACTAACTAAGTGGGAAAATGGCTCCACTCGTACAACTAGCTAGGGGTTCAGGAAGAACAAGAAGGTACATAAGCTCCTACATACCCGGGGTGGGCTCCCGAAGGACCAAGTTCGTCGTTTCCATGCGCAGGAAGAGGAGGGAAGGATGACTCCAACGTTGCCCACTTTCGTACGACCAAGCTCGCTGCATACACCCACCTTTTGTCGAATGTTATGCGGTCCAAGCGTTTTCTATCGCATCTAATCTTGGCCTAAGCTGATGCCTAAAGTACAAGATCATATCCCGATGAGAAAAGTTTGCACCCTCATACAATCCCTTGTTTCGCGTCACCCAAATAAACATTCGGGCTACAGTCCGGATCGCGAGAAACACCACACGCTTCTCACCTTGAAACAGAGGAAGAACGTTGTCTACGACGTAACCAACGTCGAGCAGCACGAGTTGCTCGGGACTGATACGGGCTGTCCAGACCTCAGCGTGACTTCAGAACGGCCGTACCCGCTCGCAGTAGTAGAAGGCGTGCAGAGACGTTTCTTCCAGTCCACTGCTACAACGGGGGGCAGTCAGACAAGTCTGTTAGACGCGCTCTATAAGCCCAGTCGCGGAGGGCCAACACATTTCGGGCGAGATGCCAGGTGAGCGAGAACTCGGTGTTGTTCAAGAAGCTCGAGCCTGGAGCCCAATTCCCTTGGGAGCGAATGTCCCCCAGCAACCAGCCAAGCCGCTTCTCCAGAGGATCAGAAACGGATCCCTCCACTAGCCCATGATACAGCTTCTTTCTAGGCCATGAAAGGTCACTGGACCGAGGGAGGTTACGCAGAGCTCTACGGCACTCGATTGAAAACCGTGTCTCATCCCTTGGCCTAAGACGGATTTCAGCCTTGTGATTGGATCTTAGGCGAGGAAAGACGCCTCTCACCTTATGACCCCACACTGTCTCCTTCATTAACGATGGGCCCAGGTACGCCAGTCTCACGGTGAGCCAGTGACTCTCGAGATCAGTCATCCCCTGTCCCGCTTCTCGGGGACGCTGACAGCAGACCTTCCTAGAAATCAACGGGCTTTGACCTTTCCAAAGGAGTTTGGAAAGGGATTGTTCCAACGCCACCCGATGATCCCTAGGAAGGGGAAGTACGGACAACCGGTAAAGGATCAAGGGGAAGACGTACACGGCGCACACCTCCGTCTTGCCCTTTAAGTACAACCGCCTTCGAAACCAGGCACCCACCTGGGCTTCTACCTTAGCCCGTATTTCCGAGCAGTTTCGCTCCAGCTGGAGGTCAGGTCCGAACCACACCCCAAGGATGCGAACGGGTCCGTTATTCCAGCGGGAAGGGCCCGGAAGAAGGCCACCCTTCTTCCAACCACCCAACCACAAACCTTCGCTCTTGTCAAAGTTGACCTTGCAGAACTCCGGCTCGAATCCGGAGGTCTCCAAAACCGTCACCAAGAACTGGTGGTCCACCCTATCGAAGGCTTCGGACTGATCCAAATTGATCAGCGCGGCCACATCATCGTCTTTTATCCTCTCTATGATCTCGCGAACCAAATGCAAGTTATCCTGGATCGATCTTCCCTTCACTGCGTAGTTCTGCTCAGGTCCAATCTGATCACTAATGAAAAGCTGCAAACGATTTGCTAAGACCCAGGCCAAAATCTTTTACCCTGTGTTAAAAAGAGTTATGGGCCTATAGTCATCTAAGTCCTCCCAAACATGCCTGCTACCTTTCTTTAGTAATGTGATCACTCCCTTGGTAATGCTGTCAGGGATGGCTCCCTGGGAAAACCAATGGTTGAACACATACGTCAGAATAGGGACAAACAAGTACACTTTGTGGGGTAGACCATCCAGTCCCGGCGACTTGTTAAGGCCGACCTGCTTCAGCGCATTACGGACTTCAGATTCCGTGACCAAACCCTCACAACTAGCCGCTTCCGCTGCCCCAAAACGGGGGATGTCAGCTAACGATGTTGAAAGACTATTTGTATCAAGAAAGGAGGGAGGGAGAGGAATTGCCAGCACTGAAGACAGCGTTGACGCATCGATACAACGACTCGAGGGCTACATAGAAAAACACGAAGAAGGACTGGTTACAGCTACGAGAAACAAGACAGACAACACAATGGACAACATAATCACAATAAATAGGAAATAAAAAAAAGGAAGAAAAACAGCTCTATGGACGTTTTAAACGACTACTAAACAATATCTCACACGAGAAAACATGGACGTGGCTAAGAAAAGGGAACTTTAAGAGTGAAACAGAATAACGCCTTATAGCAGCACAAACAACGCCATAAGAACTAATGATATAAAAACGAGAATAGATAAGCCACAAAAATTTAGGTTATGAAATGATCGAGACGAAACCATCAATCACATATAAAGTGAATGCAGCAAATTAGCACAGAATGATTATATGACTAGACACGACTGGCTGGGCAAGATGATCCACAGGAAAATAAGCAAGAAATTTAAATTTGACCTTACGAATAAATGGTATATGCACAACCCAGCAATTGTTTTAGAAAATGACACAAATAAACTCCTATGGGACTTCGACATACAAAAGTATAACCTAATCTCGGCCAGAAGACCAGATCACAGTTCATAGGTCACTCTCTTCTGGTGCATCAGTCTATGAGTGTACCATGGGATTTTTTTTTTACCTTGTCCCATTCCATCAGCCAAATCCCGCCTCCGCGATTTCTTTCGATTACTGGCAATTGGGATGTGTCACTTCCTTCCGGTGCATCACTTTAGAATGGCATATTTGCCCGGGTCGAAGGTCAAAATACCACAATCACCCGTTAATTATTTTTCAAAATTCCACACGTGGAATTTTCTTCACGTTCGTCTCCGTCACCCTCACACATATTTTACAGAATAATTTAGAAGGACAATAATGGCTGAAAACACAAAAAGAAATTACTTGAACACAGCAGATAAAATCTTATTTAGAAGGCGACCTTCTCCCTATGTAACACTTGCCCGGCTAATTATTATCTAAATTTGTTTTACTATATTTGCGTGGTTGGCTATCTTGACATGTGTGCATCAAGGTACAATACGGATGCATCTTTTATCCTCTCAACACAACGGGCCCACCATAATTCCTTGAAGAAATTTCAAAACCCTAAAAGGACCATACTCTGGTCCCAGATCCTGGTCACAAACTTAGTGACCCTGGTCATCCCAGCGATAGATTTCGCCTGGATTCCTCATGACCACACTCCAGTTCTTCGCTCAACAGGTTCCTACCTGAGTAACCGGAGAATTCCATAAACTATAACACAATATCTTAAAAGCCCAAAGCATTCCCCATAAACTACAAAAATCATGGCCCATAACAAAGTATCACAATTCAGCCGAATGTATCACTCTCTAGCACGCATGCTGTAACCACCTAAAATAGACCACGCAAAAAAAATTTATTTAGCAATGTGTTACCCATTTTTTTTCATTATTAAGTTTCTGTTTCCATGTCCATTGGTTTGTAAGCCTTTGAGGAAACATGCTTTACCTGATCAAACACACGCCGGGTTTCTTTTCAATCTAATCAGCAACCCTCGTGGCTACCAATATATAGGCACCTCGCCTTTTCCATATTCGTTTCGTTTCGCCAAATCACTCACGAATCCCAAACACCATCGTGACTGAAAGACTCAGACATCATCCACAAAATATTAGAGTAGGCCACGCCTTTTTTTTTTATTCCATCCTTGGAACTCCAATCTAAAAAATAGTAGCCATCATAGGCCTTCAACAGCTTCACGGGCCGCCGAATTCTTCGATAGAATTGCTTTCTTTGCCGTCTACCCAACAACAATCACTTGGATGAATGTCTGTCGTAATCTCGCGTCAGCCACCGCTTCGTCAAAACAGAAACCTAAAAAAATATTTTCTATTCCAGGAAAACCCTAAATTATAAAAGAAAATTTTAGAATCAGTATAATTGCAATTGTCATTAAACCTAGCATAAAATCCTCCGTTAATGGTTTGCGTCAAATTTCATAATATGAAACAGGAAAAAACATTTCTAATGTCGCCTTTAACCTCAAGCAAACTCAAAAATTTTCACTTTACAAGTTAAAACAATATTACAATCACAGTTCACAAATGTTCAGTTTTCTTTTCTTCTTTTTTCAATCTATGTACTGTCTATTTAACTGAAAAAAAATGTCCGTTCTTTCTTTCCTTTTTTTTCTATATGCTGTGTTCCACAATGTTAAAGTTCTTCTCTTTTTTTTCTTTTTTTTTCTCTGTCCTTTTTTCCATTGTCTTGTAGCTTTTTTTTTTTTTTTCATTGTTTCTTACTTTTTTTTTCATAATAAATTGCTCATTCAATGTTCCTTTTTTTCCCGATCTACCTCTCTCTGTCCTTACCTTAATACAATAACTATCGGTTCGCTTCCCAGATTATTCAATTTCAGTCTATAGTACCATAAATTAAGCCAGGTTTATAATAAAACTTTCTCAATAGCTTACGAGCATTCTTCTTCTTTTGTTTTTCTTTTGCACAAAATATCCCGGGTGTTTGCTTTTTTTCCCTAAACAACCTAAACTTTTATCAATTTGGGCAACAACATTTCCCAATTCAAAACAATTCCAAATCTGAATCTGCGAATTTTTTTTCAGCACATCCAATGACCATATCTTAATTACCTAATCTCCAAAACCCTGTTTCAAAATCTTTTCCCCAATAACAACCTCAAAGCCTCACTCCAGGGGGGAACACGCAAAATACCTGTCTGCCTCGTCAGACCAAAAAAAACATCTGTCTCTTCGTTATTCTACCTCCACGGCGAGACCATTTTCAATCGACACTACCACGACACGTCCGAGACAAAATCCATGTCTTTAATAATTGGTATCAACAATTTTCACAAAAAAAAAAACAAAAAAAAAAAAACAGGCCTGATTCTACCAGCACCGAAAATATCGATTCTCCCAACTTCACAGATATCGGAAAAGTATATGCGCAATCCTTGGATAAACCTCCGATATGCTGGATTCCAGATCTTGGACTGAAATTCTAATTTTCAATCACCACTTACCCGGACCACTGACAAGTTCCTACAAAACCCTATTCATAAAAAATATTGTTTACTTTAACTTTTTACTCACAAAGATGATAAATTCATTTATGAAAATATTGTTTATTATTGCTATCAAAAAACTATGTGAGGACACAGGATGTAACCCTGAAGACCTGCCGGAGGCGATGAATGATAGGAAGAAGTGGCGAGAGAGGGTCAGGGATATCCGTACTGGCGGCACGACATGATGATGGTGATGATGATGACTATGATACAATATTACACATAGCAGTAATCAATTTTTCTCTAGGGATCACACATTTTTTTTTAATTATTTGCAATTTTATGCTTCTAGAAAGGCCCTTGTCATTAAAACTAATGCTTTTACCATTATAATCAACCCTCTTTTTTTCACGAACCCAAATTAATTTATAAACAGAGAGGTAGAGAAGTATTTTGAACGATCGAGCTACTTATAGTTCCTTTTTTTTCTCTTTCTGTTGCTGGTTTGTTGTTCTTCTTTTTTCTTTCTTTCTATTAAGCATGATGCAGTTTCTTCCTTTGTCCAATGTTTTGCTGTTCTTTTTGCGTTGGTCTGTTCCTTTTCCTTCTTTTTTTTGTTGATTGAACAAGCCGCTCCGAAATAGATTCCTCATTGTTCTTAGCTTGTTTATCTGATCGTCTCCGTGGAAACCCAGTGCGTAACCATATCATGACGATATGTCTAGTTTTTGGCACCAAATCAATATACATGCTGTATACTCATCATTATAACAACACAACCAAAAAGAAAGACGAGCGAAGACTTCTTGAAAAAATATGTACCTCTGACTTTATTGTAACTTTTGTTGTATGAGAGGGAGATGGAGACCGAACAGAACTGCAATATTTTGACCCCCACTCTTATGGCCGTCAGCGTTGTGTCTTTCTCGTCTCCTGATGCTCAACCAGAGGCCCGGGGACTCAGATTTCTGCTGAGTGCTGGCTTTCTCTACCACATCTTATCACCAATGGGTCTCCGAAACTACTGGGGGCCCCGTGGGCCCCTTCGGCCGGGTGTGGTTTTCTTACCACATCTTGTCTCCGACGTTTCTGATCCCCAACTCAGTCAGGGGCCCCGAGGGCCACTTCGGCCTCGTGTGGCTTTCGCTACCACATCTTATCAGCAACTTCTCTGGACCCCATTGTGATGTGTCATATCCTTCCGTTGCATCACTTTGGAATGGCATATTTGCCTGGTTCGAAGGTCAAAATACAACATTCTTTTGAAAAAATCACCTTGTGTCTAACCCAGCCAAGGACAAAAGGTATTTAGTTAAATGCATATATAAGTTAATCGTATCAGAATCTATTCACCGGAGATTATTTAAAATTTACTCTCATTTGAGCGTGTTTACCTGCGCTTTTATCTCTATGTACGATTGAACATATATTTTTGTGTATGTTTGTCTGTGTGTGTGAGCATGCATGATTAATTTGGTTAATGTTGGTTGCATTATAAAGCATATAAAAAATACTGAGAAAGAAGTCAATTAATGTTCAATAATCTTACAACCATCACTGTAAACATAATTACAACGTTTATTATGTGATAGGGATTATGATTTATACAATTGAAATTATAGCAGTGA
>OY757909.1:127177569-127247569 GCA_963585895.1 Sepioteuthis lessoniana | reverse complement strand
TTATACACTTACCACCTGTCAGAACATTGAACTCTTACAAATTCGTTGTTTGTTCTATTTGGTGTTTAAAACCCGGTTTATTGTTTGTTGCAGATAAATTTTGTTACACAAAAAGTCGTTCGTCTCCTTTCTTCAAAACCTGCCACCCACCTCCCTACTGCGGTCGAAGTATGGTTTATTCTTTTACAAAACGTAGGAATTAAACTGGGCTTTTCGGGGCTTATAAAAATCCCCAGGGATTACGTCATTCTTCTTTAAAATACATTTCTCTGAAAAACATGCCCATTTCTACTGCATTTGTTAAATAAGTGATAACTTCCCACTCGATTTGTATCAGTTTTAGTTGGTTAAAAATTAAGAAAAACTGTGACTGAAAGTTTAGAAGAGAATATTACACCTGTGTTTATGTAAAATCGGTCAGATTTTATACAATACTGGGCTTATTTCCTTCTAGATTATTTTTTCAAATTTTCGCTATTTTGAAATTTTTTTGCGATGTGTTTGATATAGTTGTTTCATTCTTTTGTAAGACCCGACTGTAAATGATTCTCGTTGAATCTTACGAAATATCTCCTTCAAAAGAAAAAAAAAATGGACCCTCAACACTTGAAAAAACTTTTCTCCCTTTATGTTTTATACAATAAAAATAAAATTGACCTCTGAGAGAAAACTTCTTTTTTTTTAAATAGAATCTTCAAGCCTGATAGAATGAACCTAAAATTAATGAAAATAAATGTTTTTACTTAATAATGTAAATATTTTAAACAGGGTATTGATAAAACTATTTTGAAATGATTCCTGTTTTTTTTAATTAAATGATCTCATAAATTGTTCTGAATATGAAAAACATTAGCTTTTCTTTAATCGATACCTAGACCCCAAATTATGAATCCAAATTGGCTCCATTTTTTTCCAAATGAGGTTATTTGGAATTTATTAATCACCTATCCCCTCTTATCATGACGAGCGATTTCAAATAATTATTTTAATAAATCGTTTTTACTGTGAACTCTTTTTCCCTGCTGAGTAATTTATTTTCAGTGAGAAATATTCAGCACAAATCAATGTGTCACACATTCACTTATTCCGAATACATTCTTAAATGAATTCGTTACTCCCCGCTACCACCATGGATTACACAGTACTAATACTTATAGAGTTTTGGCATTAAATATCACATGGAGGTTAACATGCCATTTAGAAATAAATTGAAACAAGCCAGGCTGATATTCGTCTTACTTTGTTGTATTATTTAGATTTCTCACAAAAAGTATAATTTTCGAAAATGTTGCTTATGTTCTTGATTATTAAAAGGAAGTATCCATGACTTATTGGTTAACCTGCTGAACTACAACATCCCAGTTAACCAATTCCAATTCCAGTAACTTTCACTCTCTGACTATTACCCTGGGGAAAAGTTTATAAATCCCCTTATCTCCCGAGTAATTGATTTACTTAAAAACTAGAAGTAGATATATAGCGCTTGGAAATGTGAGTACAATTCCTCTTTTGAAGGAGGTCCTTCTAATCACAGAATTGTCACAACAAAGATATGCCTGAGTCTACGAAGAAAAAAGGTAAAAACATCAAAATCACAAGATACGAATGGTCGACCGTTACCACTAGATATACTAACAAATAAATATACGGTAACTGGAAGAAATAAATTTCATTCTCTTCAGGAGATATCTGAAACAGATACTCCGAATGAAGGATATGAAAACTTCGTCAATGCCCACATATATGCAGCAAAAGAATGAATACCAAGCAAACCAAAAACACAACATACAGTTCAATGAGAAACGCTTACAGTTAAGAAAAAAGGAGATGACATGAAAAAAGGGTCTTTACGTAATAAAAAAAAACAAAAAAAAAACATGTCCAACATACAGAAATATTCCAAGGCTCAAAGAGAACTAACCCATATTAAAAAGAATAAAAATAGTACATTCAAGGTCAGATCCATTAAAAAAAAAGTCGGTAGAAAATATACAATTACAAAGAGCGTGATAGAGAGTAAATGAACTTTGCAAAGGAAGAGTACCTCGATAGAAAAACTAAAAGATGCCAGCCTAGACGAACGAATACATATTTGGAAATATCATTTTAAGAATCTCCTTGAACACTCCTGGGGCAGGAAGTAGGAGACATTAGGTTCTACGTGAAAACGAAGAAAACGGAGTATATGCGTTTTTATCAAGACGGAGTCATCTCAGCACTAATTTGTGATCTTCTGAAATTAGCATACAGGTTCATGTACCTTGGCAACAGCATCTTATCTACCGAAATTTATGTCAATATTCGCCAAGTGAAGGAGGGATCGTCTCTCCGTAGGCTATCGATCATTTGGAATTATGATGTATCCGATAAAATATAACGGGATTTATTTCAAGACGCAGTTGTGTTAATTCTATTCTATGAATGGATCACATGAATGCTGACAAAATTTATTGAGAAAATGCTAAATGGTTACAGCACAAGAATGCAATGCATTCTTTTAAAACAATCCTGGAAGCAACATCCCACCAAGAAGCACCTGTACGACAACTTACCTCTCGTCTCTAGAATCATAATCGTTAGATAAGCAAGACATGCGGGACAACACTTCTGGAGAAGCAATGACAAATGCCGATGAACCCCTGAGCATGTGCGTACCAGTGTTGGTCGACCAGCAAGAACGTAACTACAACAGCTTTGCGCAGACACATGATGCAGTTTAGAAGATCTGCTGGAGCCGATAGAAATAAGGGAGTGATGGAGTGCTGGAATCAGCAAAATCCGTGCTTACAGCGTGATTTAAAAATAATGATAATGGGTAGAACTGCAGTTGTACTATTAGAGTTGCTTTGTTATTCAATAAATTATGAAGGTTGACATGTAATCAAAAAAAGAAACTAAACATTATATCGTTAATATTACAAAAAAGAAAAACAATAATTCAAATTTGGGTAATTGTTTGAAAAAAAAACAACCTCGCTAATGTGACTTATGTCAGGTTATAATCAAAGTTTATATTTTCAAATTAGATTACTTCAAACTAGATATGTTCAACAAAAAAACCTACATTATAAATTACACAATATATATAAACGTCCTAATGTCTCTGGCTATATCAATACATGTTGCATAATTGTTTATATATATATATATATATATATATATAAATATATATATAATTTTCTTACGTTTTTCTGCAAAAGTCAATTCAATACATCAATAAAAAAATGAGATTTATAATTTCCATGTCGCCAGTGATATAAAATTAAATCCATGCATCCGTACAGTTCGCGTGAATGACCAATCTGTTTGACCCCAAATACGTAGATGTGTTAGAGGTCAGATTTCAGAATTGACACATTTATTTATTGCTTCCATGAAATCACTTCCCTGTTACCAAAAGATTCAATAACTTGAGATTTAAGAAAAGACAAATATAATATTGATACACATGTAATCATGGAAATGTGAAAGTAAGTCCAACATTTTAGATTAAAACTCCTTTCTAATATATTTCCAATTTCCGTATATATGCCATCCTACTACCTCTCTTTCCTTCTGTAACCATTTTTCTCAACGCACACACAAACACACACACACACACACACGCATATATATATATATATATATATATATATATATATATATATATATATATATATATACCCAGCTTCAGGTGTTCTACTTGTCTAGCCACACTGAACACTGGTGATACAACGAAACAGTCTGTTTGTGGATGACTATATATATATATATATATATATATATATATATATATATATATATATATATATATATATATATATATATATATATATATATATATATATATATGAATAAATAAAGGAAAAAAGAAAGAAAGAAGCATCAACAGGTAACAGGAAAGTATAATTTTCATATTTGCTATTTAACCAAATATTTTGATGTCGATGGGCGACTATTCGAATACTAAATTATCAGAATGTTTTTAAAATGATCAGAACGTTTCAAATAATAAAGGGGGTGTCCTCGTGGTGTAATAGTTAAAGCAATGGACTGCGTAATCGTAGTAAGCGGGTTCGAACTCCAGTTATGCTATTACGTTCACTTTCGGGCAAATACCCTTGGGAAAGGTATGCAACCTCCTTATCCTTCCACCTATGGGTTAAATAATACCACTACTGTTTTTCTAGGAAAATGGCTTTGGCATTAAATAACCTACATAGTTGATATGCCATTTAACAAAGAAACCAAACCAAATCAAATAATAAATACATAATTAGCGGGAAGTCATATAGTATGAAACAAACCGTTAAGAATGTGCTGGGTGGGACATTATTATCTTCTTCAGACGATGGTGAAGATCGCTTTTTCTCCAATGTACTGCTCAATACATCATTTCCTTATGTTGCTTCGTTGAAAGAAATAAACTCCAAGTCAGCTCTTACCAGGAAAAATAAACACTAATCCACATTTTTGTGCACACTTCTCGGATAACATTTTATCTATGACGTCTTCCTTTCTTTATATATAAACCAAATTCATTTGGGGAGTTGAAAGATAATGCGCCCGCCATTTTCTTATATTGATGCTAGTCAATACCACGAAGATAACTGCAGGGTTGTCTGCGTGGTGTAATGGTTAAAGCGATGGACTGCAGAATCGTAGTAAGCTAGTTAGTACTCCAGTCGCGTTATTACGATCACTTTCGGGCAAATACACTTGGGAAAAGCATGAACCCCCTTATCCTCTCTGGTATGGGTTAAATATTACCACTGCTGTTCTTCTAGGAGAATGGATTTAGCATTTGATAACCTACAAAAGTTTGATATGCCATTAAACAAAGAAACCAAACCAAACCAAGAAACCGAAGAAAACTGCTTAAATCATAAATATTTAAATACTAGAGATTTTGGATCAGGGGATAGAGATTATCAAATCTTTTTCAAAACTCCTAAATTGATCTCCGTGTCACACTCTGTCACTCTGGATACAATTATTTTTAGTCTGAATTCTAATTCTCTTATCTTCAATAAAATTCAATGTCTAATTTCAAAAGAAAATGAAAAGGAATTATTCATCTTATTGATTTAAGTAACTAAATTTAATCAAAAAATATTGTGTTTATTGATATTTCTGAATGAAAAATATCTAACATGAACCGATAAATTGTTATCGCCTCGTATGAACAAATAAACTGGACGCAAAACTATATTTTCAATCGTTAGATCATTTTATGTCACTCATTTAATGCGGCTAAATCCTTCACAAGTGTTTTTTAATGTTTATTTATTTGAGAGAAATTTATTAAATTTACTACAAAATAATATCGATTTACACATTATTTATCTTTTGATTTTATTTTCAAAATAACAGGTCGTATCTGTAATTGTTCATTGTACATTTAAACAGTCCAGTAATCTTTTAAAATCATCTATCGATTTTCAACGTCTTTCTCGGTATACTCGAATATTTCATGGATCCCCCCCCCACTGAAACTCACACACACACACACACACACACACACACACACACACACACACACACACACACACACACACAAGCAATTCCTAAACACTCACATATAAACACCAGCATACACATACATAGACACAATATATATATATATATATATATATATATATATATATATATATATATATATATATATATATATATATATATATATACATATGTTTTCATGACGAAGATTTTCCTTTGACATCGGTCTACTTTGTAGTAATAACAGAATATTTAAAAGGTGTGGAAATTTTGCCAAACAACTGTACTAGAATTGCCCCTTAAGGGGGATTTATAACATGTATCCCCAGGCATTCAGCTCTGGGGAGGTGTGAATAGAAATCATTGCAATAATTTATATTCATGGTAACATGGACATATCTTCAATATCTTAACTGTCAGTATACCGTCTTTATTTACGCTCTGCGTGAAGCGGAGACCCAGCGTCTGCGGTCGAGTAGCCATTTGCGGTACCCTGTTGTGAGATTTCTGTGTGTATTGGACAGAGGAATTTGAACGACAACACAATTTGGTGGAAAGTAGGATGGTTCCCGAGGGGATGATGGCGCCGTCTATAACAAGGGAATCTTCCTGGAGATTTAATGTCACGCTAAAGACGAAATCGGGTTTTGATTGCATTTAAACGTAGTACAAGTCATAAGGACTAGACGATAGTAGGAAACTTGTCAAGAGACAGCAAAGAAGAATTAATGAATGTAAAGAAATTAGCTATAAAGATCTTTTGAGAATAGAAGGGAAAATTAAAGAAGGGTCAGATGAAAGGAAGGATGAGCGGTTTGGAGAGATGACATACGTTGAAAAAGAAAGAAAGAAAGAAAGAAAGAAAGAAAGAAAGAAATAGTATGCTAAGGTTGGAAAATGAAGAAAAAACAAGGAAAGAACAAAGAAACGAAAAACAGATTTTAGTAAGAACAGTAAATAAATAAAGAAAAAAAGTTTGCAGTTGGGTTAATATTTGTGCATAAAAGAATGAAAAAAACAAAGAACGAAAACTTGATAAAAAAGGAAACATGGAAAAGAAATGTTTCCGTAGTAGTTGAAGGATCGGAAGAACCTAATAAAAGACACGAAAGACATTTTTTGTATAGAAAAAGGAAAATTATAAAATCTGATGGAAAAAGAGAAGAAAGAAAGTAAAGAGTAAGATAGAAAAATAATGCAAAACAAGTCATTGAAGAAAAACAAGAAAGGAAGAAAATATGAAACACATACACAGAAACAAACAATTATAAAAAGTCCTGCCAAAAAATATAATTTAGAATTAATAGTATATGACAGAAATCACTTTAGGAAATAAAAAAAAGAAAAAAGAAAAATGGATAAAAAAAAAACAACAACAAAAAAAATGAATTAAACGAAGGAAAAAGAAAATGAAGGAATTGAATAATAATAATAATAATAATAATAATAATAATAATAATAATAATAATAATAATAATAATAATAATAATAAAATCAACAAAAAAAAAATAAAATCTGCAAAATTATCGACTTTGCTGTGCTGGCAGACCTCAGAATAAAACTGAAAGAATGAGAAAAAAGAGGTAAGTACCTCAACGTTGCTAGAGAATTGAAAAAAATGGAACATGAAGGTGACAATTATACCAATCGTGTTTGATGCTTTTGGCACGGTAACTAAAGGATTATTTAAGGGCCTGGAAGATTTGGAAGTTGGCGACCGAGTAGAGACCATCCAAACAGCAGCATTATTGAAAACGGCCAGAATACAGAGAAGAGTCCTGGAGACTTGAGGAGACTTGCTGTCACTCAATCTCCAGTGAAAGACCATCAGCTTACGCTGATGTGAAAAACTCTAATGAGTAATAATGATAAATAATAATTAACAAATCGCCCACTCACAGCAAAGACCAAAGCGTAGAAAATGAATTAGGGAAGATAACAAACTAACTCTTTACAATTATTTTAGAAACTACACCGCCAAAAGAGGGTGTAGAAAAAGAATGAGAGAAATCTGGACACAATTCGGCAGATTTAAGGCAGCAAACAAAAAAGCTCGTTGACCAGGTTAGGACAATAACAAAGATTGGTTGGTTTTCTGACCTTAAATACTAGAAATCCACCAACAAATATATAGGCATACGCCAACCATAGTAACTAATACAATAATTACAGGAAAACCAGAGACTCCTCACCAAATACTACATGACAAAGACTCATACACCACAAACACACAAACGCACACACTGACCGGTGAGGAAAAAAAATTAATATAGAAACCATTAGAAGTATCATGTCTGAAAAGAAACCCACATTGCATTCTTTCAGGAACCAAGACTGGAGGACAGTCAAGTTCGAAACCGAGAAAGTGAACGACTTATTGACAAATATCCCGACAAACGACAAAACGGAGTTAAAGGACTGGAGTAAAATTAGTCTGGGAAAAAATCGGGGTCCTCTTGAAGACCACAGATAGAAAGCCAAAACCCGGGTGGAAACTCAGACTTTCATCACAGATAAAAAGATTACGACAACAAGCAATAATACTAAAAAGGATCATTAAGAATTTTTCGGACGAAACTGAATAAGCACAGCAACTTGAACTCAAAAAACGCTTAAGGAGACCAACCAAAAAAAAATAGCGAAAGAGGGAAGACTAAAAATATACCTACACAATACCAAACAATATGGACAAAATATGACGTTCCAAAACACTGAATAAAAATTCTACCAACAATTAGGGGGAAAATGGACGAAGCTATTATCAACAACCAGATGCGAGAGAGGCAAGAAGCTTTTGGAGCAAAATATGAGAACGGAAAGATCATAACAAAAAAGCCAAATGGATAAACAAGGAAACAGTGTTGATAATGCTCGAAGAAGGCCCTCAATTGAACATACACCCTGACAGGCTCAAGGCAACACTTAAAATGATAGCAAACTGGAAAAACCCTGGAATTTATGGCACACACGAATTTTGGTTTAAAAAATTACCTCCATGTACGACAGATCTGACACTGAAATGAATAAATGTATAGAGAAAACTGAAATAACCGAATGGATGACCAAAGGGAAGACTACTCTAATCTAAAAAAAACTCTCTCAACTATAGATCCTTAATGTGCCTATCGATTATGTGGAATATACTAATGGCACACATTTAGGAGATCTACTACTCATTGATAAGCTGCGAATCTTTCCCGACAAAAAGGAAAGATGCTGCAAGAGAACTAGAGGCAATGAGAAACTACTATATATAGATCAACACATCCTCAACGAAAGGAAAACAAGACGGAAAAAATTAGCTATGGCCTGGATCGACAAGGAAAAAAAAAGCTTATGATATGGTCTACCAAAGCTTGATACAACACTGTCTCAAAATGTATAAAATACCTGACTAAATTGTACAGTTTATCGAAAAGAAAGACCAAGCAAAACTGGAGAATTGAATTGATGGAAGGGGGATAAAACTTAGCAGACGTAAAAATACAAAGAGGCATATTTCAGGGAGATGCACTATCACCATTACTATTTGTGATAGCCATGATGCCACTGAATCGAATCCTTAGGAAATGCTCAGCCGGATACAAACTTAGTAAATCGCAGGAAAAGATCGACCATTGATGTACATGGACGGCATCAAACATTTTACCAAAAACGAAAAAGAATTGGAAACCCTAATACAAACTCTGAGAATATATCCAGTAAATATATAGGAATAGAATGTGGGATAGAAACACACGCTATGGTAGTAATGAAAATAGGTAAAAAACACAAAACGGAAGGAGTCGAAATATCAAATCAAGAAATCAGAACGCCTGAAGAAAAAAAGCAACAAATATTTCGGATATTGGAAGCTGACACTATGAAACGACAGGAAATGAAAGAAAAAAAAATTAAAAATATCACAGAAGAGCCAGTAAATTACTACTGACAAAACTCTAGAGCAAGAACTTTGTCACAGGGATAAATACCTGGGCTGTCCCTCTCTTAAGAAACTTGGGACCATTCTCGAAGTGGACCAGAGAAGAACTTAAGCAAATAGACCAGAGAACAATAGAACTAATGACCATGCATTAGACCTTGCATCCAAATGATGACGTTGACAGACGATATGTGTCAAGAAGAAAGAGGAGAAGATGACTTGCCAGCATTGAAGACAGCGTTGACGCATCGATACAACGACTCGAAAACTATGTACAAAAGCACAGAGGAAAATGGATTGCAGCCACTAAGAACAATACTGAAAACACAATGAACAGCTGAAAGACAACAACCAGAGAACAAAAGTGGGAAGAAAACAACTTTCTAGACGCTTTGAGATACTTACAAGCAACATATCACACGAGAAAACATGTACGTGGCTCAGGAAAAAAAGCTTCAACAGAGAAACATAATCTGTAATAATATCGTCGCAAAACAACGCCATAAAGACCAGTCATATCAAAGCGATAATAGATAATATGTTTTTTTTAAATAAACACATGATATAGATGTAATCAGAAAATCTTGAGACTAACTTAATAATAATAATAATAATAATAATAATAATAATAATAAAAACCTGGCTATGAAAAGGAAACTTCAAGAGAGAAGGATAATGTCTCCTAAAAGCAGCACAAAACGACGTCTTAAAAACCAATCCTTTCAAAGCGAGAATGGAGAAGACGCAATAAAATAGCAAATGTGGGCTATGTGGTGACAGAGATGAAACCATCAATCACATAATAAGCGAATGCCGCAAATCATCACAGAAGGAATATAAGACTAGACATGGCTGTATGGCGAGGGTTATCCACAGGGATATGTGCGAGAAATTTAAATCTGACCATACGATGAAATGGTATTTGCACAACCCAGTACCTGTCCAAGAGAATGACACACATAAACTCCTATGGGACTTGGACCTGCAGATGGGTCACCTAATCTCTGCCAGAAGACAAGACCATATTATGATCAACAACAACAAAAAAAGAGAAAATGTAAAATTGTCGACTTTGCTGTCTCGGCTGACCTCAAAATAAAACTGAATTTCTTCTAATAGCAGCACTAAACAATGCCATAAAAACTAACCATATAAAAGCAAGAATAGATAAGACACAACAAAACAGCAAATGTAGGTTATGGAAAAAAATCTATCACATAATAAGCGAATTCAGCAAAATAGCACAGAAAAAATATAAGACTCGGCACGACTGGATCGGCAAGGTGATCCACTGAGAATTGTGCAAGATTCTAAAGTTTGATCATACAAAAAATGGAATATGCCCAACCCAGAATCTGTCAAAGAGAATAAGATGCACAAACTCCTCTGATATTTTAAAATACCAAATATAAGCCAGATGACCAGATCTTATAATAATCAACAAAAAAGAGAACTTGCAGAATAGTGGACTTCGCTTTTAAAAAATTGAGGGGGATAAGTTACTTGATCTTGCTAGGGAAATGAAAAAGCTGTGGAACATAATAGTGAGGATTATACCAATTGTAATTGGTGCTCTTGGAACAGTCACCAAAGATTAGAACAAGGCTTGGTGGAATTGGTAATAGAAGGAAGAGTGGAGACCATCCGAACTACTGAATTAATGGGATCGGCCAGAATACTAAGGAGAGTCCGGGAGACTTGAGGAGACTTGTTGTCACACAAACTCCACGGAGAAACTCTCAGCTAAAAAGACTTTTATGATGATAATGATTATCTCTAAATAGAAAGAAGTATTTAATGAACGCCAATAAAAAAAAGTAAATATACTCAAGGATAATGAAAGTCAAAATAGCCACAATGTAACTTTTATGGAGTGACAAAAATGGATGTTATAATGAATGATAAGCAGTAAAATCTATTTTGCTAATAGATTTGATGGAGCTACGTAGATTTCCTTTTGTTTAACATACAAATTATTCTGTCAACATAAACGAGAGGTGTATTTAGGTAGGTGACTAATCTTAAAATAGATTGTTCCATTTATAATATCCCTGCCTGTTACTACAAGACTTAATTCTCAACAAAATGGCTGTATACCAAAAAAATCCATTTGTTTTCAAAATACCAAGTATACTGTTATATATCGATTCTAGGAATTGTTATTAATTTTGATTTGCATAATTCAGCACGAAGTCATAATTGTGCTTAGTTTAAACTATCTGTGATTTTCTAGTTTAGTTCTCTTAACATTCCACCACACGTCTTGGCTGTATTGGAGTTTACTGTTTTATTTTTACATTAGTTAGGTTAACCTGGAAATGGCTTCCGAGATAAATGGAATCATCAATGTTTTGACTAATAAATTAAAAAGAAAAATTTCACGTACAAATCGTTTCTAATTTCTATTATTTCGATGTATTTTTATTTTATTTTTTATATATATCTTAAGATACGTTAAAATATCTTTTTCATTTGCATTTATGTTCATCTTATTCCATGTAGACATGTAAAATGTAACTATGCCTTCATTGTATTTAACTTTCTATGCGACCACACACACACACACACAAACACACACATATATATATATATAAATATATATATATATATATGTGTGTGTGTGTGTGTGTGTGTGTGTGTGTGTGTGTGTGTGTGTGTGTGTGTACGAGGTGCATTTAATAAGTTTTCAGACTCGTATACATAAAACTATAATAATGGAATATATACATATACATGTGCAAGTGTACGTATTTGCCTAACCCATGGAGGGGTTATATTATAAATAGATCATTCTAGATACAATGCAAAGTCAATTTTAAAACGGAGTTTAAATTCCGAGTTTTCCTTCCCTTTTAGCGTTTGTGATACCATTTCTAACTAGAACTGTCTATACAACTATATGTTATGTCATATTACAGTGCAAGTTTTCCACTCTAACGTTAGCTAATAGTCTTTCACTGGAGATTGCGTGATAGCAAGTCAATAAGTCTCCAGGTCTATTCTCAATATTCTAGCCGATCTCAACAATGCCGTAGTTTGGATGGTCTCGGCTCGTTATCAGATTTCTTAATGTCCCAGTCCCTTCACCAAGCCTTTTAGGATCGATTCAGATTCTTTCACGCTAAGCGAGTTTTTGACACTAGCATTAGCTTGTGGTCTTTCACGGGATTTGAAGTGAATGCAAATCTCCTTAGTTTGAGTGTTTCTTTATTTGGGTTTTACGGAATAATAACCATTGGAGGTTATCTAATGCCAAATCCATTTTTATGCAAATAAACAGTTCAATTTCAAACTATTCAATTTAGCAAAAGTTCACAGTTTAATTGTCAAAACGATTTCTATCTAAGCTAGTCAGTTTAGTCAAACAATTCTAATTCAAACAATTCAATTTAGTGTAAACATAGTTTTTGTCAAAATGATTCTTTTCAAACAATTCAGTTTAGCATCGAAAAGCAACTCTATTTCAAACAATTCAGTTTAGCGTAAGTTCGTAGATTAAATTCAAAACAGTTCTATTTCAAGTAATTCTGTTTAGCATAAGTATGTGTTTTAGTTTTATTTGACCCATGGAAAGGACCCTATCAGGTACCACCACTCTGAGCCAGAGCAGACCGGGGAGCGATGGCAATGAATGGGTACTCTGCATTCCCAAACCTCCAGAATTACTGAAGCCTCACCATCAGATTGTTTACTGTCGTATCCAGGATACTCGTTGGGCGGATGTTTTACCTCTATCCAGAGAAGCAGTTGGTTTATTCTATAGCCCCACTGGACGGGGACAAATCTCCTTAGCTTTCAAGAACACTTCCGTGTAATTTTGCCAATCTCAGCAAAGCTGTAGTCCGGAGGTTTTTGATTATTTCATTAACTTCCGATTCATCCAGTCCGTTCTTTTAGATCATGCGGAGCATTTCAAGCACACCAACAACAGTTGATATTACCTACATATTCCACAGCTTTCCCTTTCCCTTTCCCTGGTAAGGTTCAAGTATCTGTCTATCTTTGCGCTTTATTAGGGTCATCTTTTCTGTTCTTCCAAAAATAGTGCACTGCATACGAGAAAATTATAGGTCTTTTCTTTAATCCGTTCAGAAAAATTTTTTCACCTCATAAATAGACATGCTATCAGTCAGCAGTTGCTGGGAATAATTATATTAGGGAATCTTTCTTGATCAAGGAGAATTTTCCGTCAGCTACCATACGTGTACACTTGGTTCTTCAGGGGATTTTGTCAGTTGTAGAAATAGTCATTCATGGATGTGTATGAATTTTTTTAAAAAACAGAATCCATGTATGTCACCATGTCCGAGCGTTTTCCTATTCGCTACTTTCTTGCATGTTGATCTTAGCAAGTCCAGGTCTTTTTATGACCTAAGGTACGTCTTCAAGTCTATATAATTCTTTTTTCATGTTATTTATCCATTCGGACTTTCTGTGATATTCTTTCGGACCTAGAATTAAATGTAGTTTTGCATCCAGAGCATCCAGCATTTGGCTTGTTTTAGTTTATTTTCTATCGACTTATAGGTCGATTTTTATTTTTATTTATTTATATATTTATTTTTGCAATGCACCTTTTTTATTTGTAATGTCTTACCCGGTTTCTTTTGACGTTCCCTTGTTACGCCAATGACATTTCATTTAGCTCTTCAATTTTTATTTTCAGGCTTCTTTTTTTTTCTTTTTACGGCTTTTGTCCAAATATATTCCTATATATATATATCCATATCAATGCGACCGTAGTCGAGGGCGACCAGAAGACTCCCTTTTTAATAGCTACTACACCAGGGTGTAGGGGAGGGCCCTATTCCTTTCCCTGGATTCCTATATTTCACCCTTGATACTTACCTTATATTTCTGAGTGTTAAGAAAAGAGGTACCACGTACCATTTTTTAAAGTATTGGGTATGACGCGACCTGGGATTGAACCCATGTCTCCCGGACATTTGGCGAACACTCTACCCACTATGAGACCAATGAGCCGTTTTTTATAGTTTCATCTTATTTTTCCCAAGCAATTTAGCTTGTTGTCCCCAATTCTTTATTAGTTCTTTTTCTCTAATTTCCCATCGAGATTTTATATTTCTATTCCTCAATCTTCAAATGAGTTGTTAATGTCATGCATTTTATTAATATTATAGTCAAATTAATTACTTTACCGTATATTTAATTCTAGATTTGAAGCATGTTCACTTTTGTTATTTTTGAGTAGGATTCCACTTTGATTTTCTTTTTCAGTATTTTTTCTTTTTCCATATTTGGCCATATGACTTTATATTCATACGAAGATTACAGCATTGCACCTTGACATTCACACACATTAGTTCATTCATAATAAAAAAAAACGTAATTTAAAATAATACATATGTTAAAGCTTAAGGTGTTCCTAACTTACGATTTTCCCGTCATTTGTAACCAATCTTCAATTGAATAGTTTCAGTGATTTATGCTATTTATACTTTTTGTCAGACTAAATTATTTATCATATATTTCCTGTCAGTGTTGGAGCGCGTTTATTTTTGTTCTTTTAGGATGAGATTACTTGCGGATTTTTTTCTGTTTTTTATTATTTTTTTTATGATCGTTATTATAAAACCTATTTCATTGGCAAATCTTTTAATATCCGATATATTTATTTAGATTAACGCAATTCTAATGTTTCTTTTAATCTTGTCCTAGCAGCTGCAAAATTCGAAAGATTCGGTAAGTAAAACTTTAATAAGCTGTATTTTTATCATACTACAGAAAGAAAACAAAAACTCTTACGTTATTTTTCAGGTTGGTTATTTGACCATTGAAATACAAATAAGAAACAGACAATTACACTGGTTTACAAAAATAATTTTTTGGTCTGAGGCAAGAATGGGGATAGGTGTTTTTTGTTACTTTGGCTGTGCTGAATTCAAATTTCTAAATAGTTTTGCTCGGTCACCTCAAGTTTTCTGGCTTTTAAATAGTCTCATTTTAGTATAACCAGAGAATATATGTGCATATTGCAAGAGTTGCAGTAGCTTATAACAGATAAAACAGGATAGATAAAGAACACTGATTGAATCAATATACTTAGATGACACAATTACACAATTCATAGTACCACAGATAATCAAAAGTGTGTTTGCATAGAAGATCTGGTGTATTTTGCCTCCGGGATGTCACGCAAGAGCATCCAGCAGAAGTTCCCCATCATACCGGGGTTCCATTTGCCTTGAGAGTTGCTCTCCATCTTCATAATTTCTTGGTGGAATCTTTCCCCATGCTCATCACTCACTGCTCCAAAGTTTGGCGGGAAGAAGTTGAGGTGGGAATGGAGAAAATGAATCTTGAGTGACATTCGGCACCCCATATCCCCGTTAGACTTTAGCAACTTCTCATCACAGGCTTGGTAATCTGGTATGCGCGTGTTACCAAGGAAGCCACTACAGACTGACTTGAATGCTTCCCATGCTCTCAGTTCCTTTAAGTTAAGAAGCTTCTCAAAATCAGTATCCTTCGGCACTTCTCGGATCTGAGGTCCGACAAAGATGCCCTCTTTGAGCTTAGCAGCACTAAGACCTGGGAACACAGTAGACAAGTGTTGGAAGACAGCACCATTTTTGTGCAACGCCTTCACGAAATTCTTCATCAAACCAAGCTCGATGTGAAGAGGAGGAAGAAGCTCGTTATTCATGTCCACCAGAGGATTCTCCTTGAGGCTGTGTTCGCCAGGAACAAAAGTGCTTCTAAACCCCCAGTATTTCTGCATGTAATGTTGGGATACAGCTCGACTATCCCAGAAACGGAGAAAACAACAGTTCTTTGTGAAACCCTCTTGCATACCTATAAGAAGACCAATGACCTTAAGGTCCCCACACAGACTCCATTGGTACTCGCTGTACTTAATAGCTTCTAAAAGAAGCTACATATTGTCATAGGACTCCTTTAGATGGACAGAGTGTCCAATGGGAATGCTGAGATATTATTCCCGTAGTGCAGAAGAACACCCTTCAGACTTCGCTTGGAAGAGTCTATGAAAAGGCACAAGTCTGAAGGATTATGTGGCAAACCAATGGAGGTAAAGAAGCCAGGTATGTTTGTGCAGTCGCACAACATTTTTTCCATGTCGAAAAAGGAAGCAAGGTCTTTGTTCCTATTCCTGTAACTTATGATCCTTACATCTTCTTGGACTAGGTTCCACTGTTTAAGCCGAGAAGCCAAGAGCTCTGACTGCTGTTTTAACAGATAGAAATCAAGAGCAAGATCATTCAGGTCTTCTTGCGTGATCCAGTGTGGCTCATGGCCACTTGTTTCTGAATATGTAGACTCAATATCTTCCAAAGATATTGACTCAGCAGAATCCTACCTTAAAGGCATTTCTTCATCTGATGAGGAAAGAAGATCCTTATTTACAGGAGGTGTGGGTACACGAAGATCATCTGAATGGGGAACGGGTCTCATAGTAGATCGAAGGTTGGGATATTTGATCTTTTTCCTAGAAGATGCATTGAAATCAGTTATATCAGTTAAACAAAAATAACAATCATCTGCGTGGTTTCGAGACACTGTCCAAACCATCAGGACTGCAAAGTTGAAAGCCGCTTTTTTGCTATTAAACCATGCAGTTAGTCCATTGTAGCAGGGTTTACAACAGATGTGTCGAGCCCAAGACTTGTCTTGATCAACAATCTTGCAGTCAAAATAGTGAAAGTAGGCGGTTCTAAGAAGGGAAGTGATGGTTCGACGATGTGCAATTGTTGTGAAGTCCCCACACACGTAGCAGAACGAATTGGCCTTGTTGAGGCATCCTCGACATTTTGACGTGCTTGAAGCCATTGGAGAATCTGAAAATATATCAAAGTAAAACTAAATGTGCATTTGAAAATGTAATACAAATATTTAGTAACCCAAAAGATAGTTGAGGGACACCAACCTCCTGCGCCGCTTGCGAGACAACCTCTTCCAATGACTGCCAGAGTGTGGATTGATGTTATGTTTTGACCTTTTGACCCGGCCAAAAATGCCATTCAAGGTGGTGCACCGGAAGGAAGTGACACATCCCGGTCGCTGGAAATCGGAAGAGGTTGCGTAGGCGTTTAGGCGTGTCTATATTACTGCGTGGGAGTTTGAAGGTAATATAAGGCCGACGAATTGAGGACAGTGGGAGATAGGCGAGAAGGAGGGCAAGCAGTACAGTAGAAGACGGAGGTAGACGCGTTGTAGTAGGGAAAGCCAGCACACAGAAGAGTTTACTCCAGGGTCCGGTTGAGCAGCCATGAAGAACGAGAAAGACACAACGCTGACAGCCATAACTTTGGGGTCAAAATATTTCAGTAATGTTCGGTCCCCAGCTACCTCTCACACGCAAACTTTGAGTAACCCTTTTCGAAACCTTACAAATAAAGTGAGAGGTAAAATATTTTATAAAGAAGTCTTCCTGCGTCTTCTTTCCTGCGTGCGTCGTTTATTCCTGTGTCTTTATCATCGGGCGTCTTAATTATTATTCCATCGGTATGTATCCAGCATATATATGTATATTTCTGCATGAATCAGCAGATGACTATATAAGATTAAGACCTGCTGCCTTATATATATATATAATGTAATGCTATCACTTACATTTAGTGCATAATAACTAAAAAAATAAGCCATAAGTCTCACAATATTAGAATTAAACCTGAATTCATTTACGCCTTTATGTACCGTTTATGCACAAAATGCTCACTATGCATATCCAATTAAAACTAGAGGTGATGAGTAAAAACGGATTTCAAATTTGAATTCAGCACCCACAAATTAGGTAAAATCGGGTATTTTTGTGCTTGCCTCAATTTCTTTGTAAACCAGTGTTATTGTTAGGATACTTTAAAAAGTATGAGATTGGTAGCTCAAAGCTCCTGTACTCGAAAGCCTTCATAATAACTTTGATAATGGACGATTTAATGTATGGATTAACGCACAAACTTAAAATATTAACTCTTAAGCGGTTCAGAATGAACGTTCCATTAATTCAGAAAAATATATTTGATTCAGACTAATGTATATCAGTAATCATTCATGTTCTTATGTATTTCTTGGCCTGTTTAATGGATTAAAAAACAAACTTCTTACTGGTTCAATTTGGTTGATTTCAAAGCTTATGAAATCCCAATATTTGGAATGAGGATTTTCAACATTCATCTTAAATGTAATATCTTTAATAAACTTTCTTTTCTCTCGCATTAAAGTTTCTTTTCGTCTTGAGCTGAATTAAGCTAATTTATACATAAGTAGGTTAATAGTATCAACGGGCAGAATTTATTTTGCTTCGACTTTTCTCTCAAAGAAAACTTTTCAAAACGTTCAAATGATATTTCTTTAATCAACATTGAATTTATCTAAGTCATTGGAGACGTTATCTACGTCAGCCTCTTCAAAGTCAGGCCTCAAATTATCTTTGTAAATCCTAAGAATCGTGTAGAAAATTAACATCACGTTCGAATAAAATGACTGGTCTTTCATATATGAACTTCCCTTGGGATAGAATGAGGTTAAAAGGCGAACTGTGTTAATTCATTTGAGAGTAGAGGACATTCTATTTATTTTCGAAGTTATGTTATAGTGGGAATCAGTTTAGATAGAGCCATGAGGCGCCATGTATTTGTTTATTTTCGAAATCGGATTAAGGTTCATTTTTGAGATTTGACTTCAGTTCTTGACATATATATTTTAAGTGATTACCCCTTTCAGCTAACTTTAAGGGGTATTAAGAAGTCCACCCTTTCAAACTTCTGTTAAATGAAATTTAAAGATATTCTAATGAATTCCTCATGTTATTAATGATATGCATTTAAATATTTCCCATAGGTGTTCAGCGAAACAAAGAATTTACAATATATTTTTGATAAGTGAATCTTATACATAATAATTTATTTACATGTTTAATATGTATTAAAGAGTATATAAAGGTAATTGAATAAACATAAGAAAGTCTAATTTAAAAAAAAAAATGTTTCGGCTGAGGGTTGATAGGATATATAGTGAAAGTAACCTTGATTTCTTCAAATGTTGGATGATTATTATTTGAGGATTAATTATTTTTGAAAGATTTATTTGCTGATGAATACATTTCGATACATTTTAATCGAAGTCAAATTGTTTTGGTTGTTTTTTTTTTTTTTTTTGTTAAAGAAACATTGGTGAAAAATTAAGCTAGAATCAGTGCTAAATAATGAAGGTTGAATATTTTATTGAAAAGATATTTTTAGTTCATCAAACCTTCCAGCAGCGAAAACATCGTGGGTAATCCACGCGTTTCAATTGAATTCTAACACTGGCCTTTTACATCGATCGAAATGATGCAAACTTTCATCCTTAACAATTATAAAATATCAATGGAGAAAGAAATTACACCCTATGCAAACAATTGTTACTGAAATAATTGACATTAGTAGAAACGTTATAAGATAATTACCCTATTTAGGTGATAAGATCATAACCGGACCATTGGCCTAATGAGAAGACTGTTCGCCAATGGTCCGGGAGACCAGTGTTCAATCCCAGGTTAAATCATAGCAAAGACTCAAAAAATGGTAATTGAAGCCACCTTGCTTTGCACTCACCATTATAAGATAAGAATCAAGGGTAAGGTGAAGTAATCCAGGGAACTGAGTAGCGCCCTCCCCTGAACATTGGTGTTGAGGAGGGTGCTGCTCAATTGAAAAGGGAGCCTTAGGGTCACTGTCGACCAATGTCGCCAATTTTTACATATAATCGTTAGTTCCTGTAGGAAACTCAATATCTTGGTAAGGCAGTATAATATATATATAGTGTGTTTTAGTGATAGAGGCATAAATTATTAAAGTACTTATTTACATGTGTATATCTCTTACAATGGAAAGCATTAAGAGGAACTTTAAAGTAAATCACCAATATAACTGTCGCCTAAAAAGGCCCAGGTACATTCGAATTAATAAATATACGTAGTTCCTTCAATAAGTTTCCAGACCTTTTTTGTACTGGCATTTTAAACTGTTGTAGACTCTTGAAAATTCAGCATGTTATTGCTATACATCTTATAAGATGACCGACCACTTTTTATGATTTCAGGCTGAAATGAACAGCAGCAGCAGCAATTGGAATACAACCTACTAAAGTCTGATTGTCACAGCTGGTGAATTTCAAAAATGCAATCTGGACGTGAGGACACTTTAGAAGAACGATATGCAATAAAATTCTGTTTTAAACATGGAAAAAATGCCATAGAAAAGTATGGAATGCTTCACACTGCTTTTTTACCATCTTGCTTGAATCGCTTTGAGTGGCATTAAGAGATTCAAGAAAGGCAAGGAGTCTGTGAGGGATGATGAGAGGTGTGGGATAGTAAGGAAGTCAATACACCAGAGCTGATTGGCCAAAGGCTTAGGGTTAGGGTTAATATGTTGAGGTTTTAAGGGAGTTCAGGAAGGGATTCCATCGGAAGAGGCAAGCACTATTCAAATCGGGTCAGTGGCATTTCCATCAGGACAATACACCAGGCCACAACTCCATCCTTGTCACAGACTATTTGAGCAAGATGGGCATCAAGACAATTTGTCATCCTCCCTATAGTGCAGACCTTGCTCCCAGTGATTTTGGCTATTCCCTAAGCTCATAGGCTGTCGTTATGAGACAATTGAGGAAATGAAAGAGGCTGTGAAGAAGGTCTTTGACACAATCACACAAGATAACTTCCCTGGGGCCTTCCAGAAGATTTTTGAACGGCATAAGAAATGCATTGCAGCCGAAGGAGATTACTTCGAAGGGGACTAGAGTTTAATGAGTGTACTATCAATAAAAGTGGCCATACGAAAATGTCTGGAAACCTATTTAATGATCCTCGTATATTAATCTAAACGAAGAAAAAAATAGAATAATGAATAAGTAATGGGTTTTCTTTAATTATTAAATTATAAAATCTCTGTAAATTTCGGATACCTTAACATTTCTCTGAAGTTATTATGTGAGTAATCTTAAGTATGACGCTGGTGTTCTTAGAGAGATACTTCTCTCATGTATTATCTAATCCAAAACTGTAAAAAGGGCAAAGTATGTCAAATATTTATTTCAGTGTCAAATCGAATCTTATTCGCATGATTTTTTTATAATCCATATTGATGAATATTGAAGATTCGAATCTTATTCGCATGATTTTTTTATAATCCATATTGATGAATATTGAAAATACATGAACTAAACATGTACACTGAAACAATCAGCTGAATACTTCATGAACAAAATGCCAGATAGTACACTGTATGCAAATTAGCTGACAGAAGTAAAAAGTAATTTTCATATTAAGAAGAAACAAAAAGTCGAGTTGCATTTTATAATGAGTGAAAATTAAAATAGAATTTCAATATCTTAAATAAGGTGAATATTGATCTTTTCATTTTCAGTTTCAAATTAAAATTACAATTTTTTTAATTGCTGAAATTTTAATCATCTAATTGACTTTTTCTGTGTCTTTTGGTACAATGAAGCAGAATTTGTATGATTTTCACTTGTATGAAAACATGCACAGAACCTCATGGAAATTCATAATTTTGTAATATAATTTTTTTACGATACTAAAAAGATACTCTTTAAATTTTTATATCGTACTTATCAGTAAGGATAAGTATATCTTTGATGAGCTAAGATGTATTTTCCCTTGATAGCATTTATAATGATATTCGATGAAAAAAATATGTAACCAAGTGATGTGTAAAGGGGTGACGAAATTTTATAACTGGTTACAAGAAATAGAGGGAAGATATATTTACTTTTGTAAAAAATCATTTTTATATTATCTGATCACATTATTATATGAAACGCTTATTATGTAACAAATAGTATAAAGGCTAATAATGACACAGAGTTGTTATATCCATCTAAAAATCATGCAAACCATTTTATGGGAAACATGTAGACATGACCGGTATTCGTCATTTCGACCAATTCAGTATCTTAACTTATTCTTTTTTTAAAAAATCTCCTCTGTTTAACAGCATATATAATATTATTAAAAATAACATCTTACCTCGGTACCGATTCCGGAAGTAGACAGCCGAAACCGGATGAGGTAAAGATGGTATTATATAGCAGAGGAGTGTGGAATGCATGTTTTAATTGGCTGTTTACTAAAGGACAGATGTCTATAAGAACGGCCGAAGTCCGGCCTTTATTCACTTTTTCTTTGCTTTGGTAGAGGCACAAACAATGAAGACAGTTGCATCACTGAAGACCTCCATGATGCATCTAGGGTGTATGATTGAAATATAATTGGAGCAAGACCTCGTCAAAGCAGAATCGAACCAGTCATCATCATCATCATGTCGCGCCGCCAGCACGGATATCCCTGACCCTCTCTGACCACTTCTCCCTATCATTCATCGCCTCCGGCAGGTATTCAGGGTTACATCCCATGTCCTCACATAGTTGCTGTATGTAAGTTCGTGGTGGTCGTCCTGCTTTTGCACATCCATATGTGGAGGTCCACAGGAGTACATCGCTTATGAGCTCGTCCTTGCTTCTCCAGCAGTGTCCCGCGTGTCTGGTTCGTCGAACTTGTATAGTTTTCGTGATGGGGGCAAGTGTCCGTATAGTCGGTGTCTCGTGGGGTGTTGTCGCCAGGACTTGTTCAATACTGCTCTCAACATTCTTGTGTAATTTCCGTCTAGTTTCCTCTCCAGCCGCTTAGTTAGCGTCCATGTGGTGCATCCATATAGCAGTATCGACACAACCGCTGCCTGGAAGAAACTGCGTTTCATTTTATCGGTCAAGTCCGACTTCCATATGATCGAGAGCCTATCGATAGCTGTCCATGCCTTCGTCAGTCGTATGTCGATGTCTTTTTCGGTTGATGAGACGCTATTTCCTAGGTAGGTGAATTTGTCTACTACTTTCAGAGAGGCTCCGTCTAGTGTGGCAATGTTGCCCGTTTGGTTGTAACACATATATTCAGTTTTGTTTGCATTGACATGGAGGCCAATGCTAGCTGCGGCTCGTTCCAGACTATGCAGTAGTGTCTCTGCTTGATTTGGCGTGTTCGCTAGTAACGCCAAGTCATCAGCGTTGTCGGCGTCCGTGATTGTTTTTGCGGGCTACCTTTTGCTTCTTTTCTTAGTCAGCTCGAAGCCATTTTCTCTGATTTTGTCGATCGAAGTCCTAAGCACATAGTCTAAATAGATGTTAAAGAGGTACAGGGATAGTGTGTCTCCTTGTAGTACTCCTGCAACAATGTCGAAGTATTCCGTGTCTCCATCTGGTGAACGTACTTTCACTTTGGTGTTTATGTAGAGAATCATTATCGCTGCTACGGTTTCTTTTGGTAGGCCGTATGCTAGTAGGATTTGCTCCATCTTCCCTCTGTGTATGGAATCGAAGGCCTTGGTAAAGTCGACAAATAGTAATGTCGCCTGAAGGTTTTTTGCCCGAACGCCTTCCAGGATTCTACGGATGGTTAGTATTTGTGAGGTTGTGGATCTATTTCTCCGGAAGCCATTTTGGTTTTTCCTAAGGATGTTGTCTATTTTGGGTTCTATGCGGTTTCGTAGTAGGGCATTGTAAATTTTGGCTGCTATGGATATAAGTGTTATCCCTCGGTAGTTATTGGCTAGTCCGAGGTCGCCTTTTTTAGGGAAAGGAAGGATGCATCCTTTCGTCCATTTTTCTATCCTATTTTGACTATAGGCTGCGTTGCATTGCCGGAGCAGTATATTGTCGAATTGTCTAGTCTTCCACACTTCTGGGGGGATCTCGTCTAGCCCTGCTGACTTCCTATTTTTAATTCTTCTGAGAACTGAGTCGAGTTCTTCTTTGGTGAAAGGACCTATTCGGTGGAAATCGGGTCAGTAAAATATCTCTAATTTAAAAAAAAAAAAACATTGATTTTGTATGACTTGTAACATCATTTTGGGAACTATTTTATTTTTAAATGAAGAGTGTCTTAATCCCCCAAATCATTTTCAGCTAAAATATTTCGAAATCACGGAGATTTGTTTAAATTTACCGCGCTAAACTCAGGCAGTAGCAGTATGAAAGGGACTTGGTTCAAACTTTTTTATTTCTTTTTTTATTTCTTTATTCTTTTTTGTGTGTGTGACCCAGTCGCATATGTGTCCGGTGCGCAGTTAATAAACAACCCCTGGGTCTGGTATAGCCACAATATACCACCGATGATAAAAATGTCGGATCACAATATTACACAACACGAGAAACAGGCAATAGGCTTGGGTGTCATGATCGACAGGTGCACTTGTGATTGCCAACATGGGAGACATGACGTTATCCTGAAAATGTTGGCAGCTCTTTTTTCAGATAAAAAAATGACGATTTAAGAAACCACAACGACCAGAGACCAAAACGTAAAACAAGCACAAGGGAAGACAATCAACTAGTACTACAATTCTATTTTAGGAGCAACACTTCACAAAGAGGATCTTTGATAAGAGTCATGGAAATCTGGCAAGAATGTTAGTTTTCAGACCACAAGCAAAAGATTTGCCGGCCAAGATCGAATATCAATAAAGATAGGTTGTTTTTCTGACATTGAACTTCTATAAACACATCAGAAAATAAATAATCAACAAGGTAATAATACAGAACCAGACACATCTAGTGTTGTCAAAGAAAAACAACCTAACAGAAATGAACTGCCAGCGTCAGAAAATAGAAAAGCCACGCAGCAAAACAACGCACAGACAAGCAAACCTAAAGAAACACTATCACAAGAAAAAGAGGTAAATCTATAAAATTTAAAGAAAATTCTACCAACAACTGGGAGGAGATGACGCGAAAACATACCAAAAACAGGAAGAAAAAAAAATCGAATGATTTTGGGAAAAATATGGCAACCAAAAGAACACAACGGACAATCCGAATGGATAAACAATATGACTAAAGAATTAGAAGGGCTTAAAGAAGGCCGAAAGCGGAAATACACATGGATTTACTCAAAACGACCCTAAAAGTACATGGTTCAAGAAATTCACCTCTATCTACGACAGGCTACCACTAGAAATAAACAGATGCTTACAAGGAGCACGAGGAAAGACCACATGATCCCAAAGATCCCAAGCAAAGGAACCGCTCCTAAAAATTACAGACCTATAACCTGTCTACCGATGATGTGGTAAATATTAAAAGCGCAGGTAAAGGAAGAGAATTACTATTCGCTAACAAGCTGCGGGTTGTTCCCTGAGAAGCAGAAAGAATTATTTACAGAATCCAGAGGCACAGCAGAGTTACATTAATAGATCAGCCCATCATAAATGAGAGCAAACCCTGACGGAAATATCTAGCTATGGCCTGTATTGACTACAAAAATGCATATGATATAGTAACGCAAAGTTAAATAACAAACTGCCTCACAATGTACAAAGCATCACATATAGTCATAAAATTTATCGAGAAAATCATGAAAACCTGGAGAGTGGAATTGACAGCAGGAGATAGAAGCTTAGCTGATAAAAGATCACCCTTACTATTCATAATTGCCATTAAGCCACTTGACTAAATACTAAGAAAACGCACAACCGGCAACAAAGTAGATCGTGAGAAAATATCGTAAGAAAAGATCGATCGCCTACTGTATATGGATGATATCAAACTATTTGGACAAAATGAAAAACAATTGGAAATGCTAATACACGCCGTGAGAATATACCGTCAGGAGATCGGAATTAAATTTGGTATCGAAAAATGTGCAATGTTTGTAAAAAAAAGTGGCAAACGACTTCTGACTGACGGAATGGAACTACCAAGTCAAAACAAGATTAAAACGCTCGGAGAAAAGGAAATCTACAAACACTTGGGAATCTTGGAGGCTGACACCATTAAACAAGAGGAAATGAAAGACAAAATTAAGAAAGAATATCTCAGAAGAACAAGAAAGCTGCTATCTAGCAGAAACCTTATCAAAGCAATAAATACATGCGCTGTACTCTTTGTTAGATATTCTGGACCCTTTTCGAAGTGGACCAGAAAAGAACTTAAGAAAATGGACCAAAGAACAAGAAAACTAATGACCATGCATAAGTCACTACATCCCTGAGACGACGTTGACAGATTATATGTATCAAGAAAGTAGGGACGAAAAGGAATTGCCAGTATTGAATACAGTGTTGATGCATCCATACAATGACCCGAAGACTAAGTAGAAAACCACGAAGCAGGACTGATTAAGGCCATCAAAAACTACACCGACCACACGGTGACAAAAAGAATGACAATAACTAAAAAACAAAAATGGGAAGAAAAACAACACTATGGGCGTTTTAAATGACTAATAAACTTTATCTCACACGGGAAAACCTGGACGTGGCTAAGGAAAGGAAACTTTAAGAGAAAAACAGAATCTCTCCAAATAGCAGCACAAACTGTGCCATAAGAATCAATCAAATCAAAGCTAGAATAGATACAACAAAATAGCAAATGTAGATTATGCGGTGATAGAGAAAAAACCCACCAATTACATGATAACTGAATGCAGCAAAGTAGGTCAAAAGTGGTATAAGACTAGACATTATTGTGTGGGCAAGGTAATTCAATGGGAAATGTGCAAGAAATTTAAATTTGTCGTTACGAAAAAATGGTATATGTACATCCCATCACCTATCCTAGAAAATAACACACTCCTATGGGACTTTGACATACACGCGGATCACTAAATCTCAGCCAGAAGACAAGACCTAATAATAATCAACAAAAAAAAGAGAACTTGCAAAAATGTCGACTTTGCTGTCCCGGGGGACCACAGAATACAACTGAAAGAATGTGAAAAGAAGGATAAGTACATCGACCTTGATAGTGAATTGAAAAAAAATATGGAACATGAAGGTGACGATTATACCAATTGTGATTGGTGTTTTTGTAACTAAAGGATTATTAAATGGCCTGGATCACTTGGAAGTGGAGACCATCCAAACTATAGCATTATTAAGAACGGTCAGAATCCTGAGACGAGTCCTGGAGACTTGAGGAGACTTGCTGTCACTCAAGCTCCAGTGAAAAACCATGAGCTAACGCTGTTGTATAAAATTCTAAAGGGTTATAATATTAATGATAACTTCGACCTTTCCAGGGATATGAAAATCTATGGAACATGAAGGTGACAGACGATCAGCTAAAACTGATGTGAAAAATTCTCAAGGAGTAAATAATAATAATAACGTAACAAAACAGCAAATATAGATTATGTGGTTATAGAGACGAAACGATCAATCACATAATAAGCACAGAAAGATTATATGACTAAATACGACTGAGCGGGTTATGTAATTCACTGGGGACAGCGTAAGAAATTTAAATTTCTCCATAGGAACAACGGTATATGCACAAACCAGAATCTGTGCTGGAAAATCTGACGCACAAATTCTTCTGGAATTTTAAGATAAAAACGATCAAATACTTTCGGCCAGACGACTAGACCTTATAATAATAATAGTAATAAAAAAGAAAATAATTTCAGAATTGTTGACTTTTGTAGACCCGACTGACCACAGAATATAATTGTAAAAAAAGCGTAAAAAAGAACAAGTACCAGGAACTTGCAAGGGAATTTAAAAAGTGTCGAACATGAAAATGATGGTTATACCAATTGTAATTGGTGCCCTTACTACAGTCACCAGAGAACTGGTAAAATAATAGACGACTTGGAAATAAGAGGACGAGTGGAGACCATCCAATATATAGCATTTTTGACATTGGCCAGAATACAGAGAATCATCATCATCCTCATATCGCGCTGGTAGCACGGATATCCCTGACCCTCTCTCGCCACTCCTCCCTATCGTTCATCGCCCTAGGTAGGTCTTCAGGACAACAGCCTGTATCCTCACATAGCTGCTGAATGTACGTTCGAGCTGGTCGTCCTGCTTTTGCGCGGCCATGTGTGGGGATCCATAAGAGTACATCTCTTATGAGTTCATCTCTGCTTCTCCAGAAGTGTCCTGCATGTCTGGTTCGTCTAACTTGAATACTTTTCGTGATAGGGGGCAGGTGGCCGTACAGTTGGTTTCTTGTGGGGTGCTGCTGCCAGGACTTGTTCAGGATTGCACGCAGCATTCTTGTGTAATTGCCATCCAGTTTCTTCTCCAGCTGTTTTGTTAGCGTCCATGTAGTGCATCCATATAGCAGTATCGATGTGACCGCTGCCTGGAAGAAGCTGCGTTTCATTTTATCGGTTAGGTCTGATTTCCATATAATCGATAGCCTATTGATAGCTGTCCTTGCTTTCGTTAGCCTCGTTTCGATGTCCTTTTCGGTTGATTCGACGCTGCTTCCTAGGTACGTGAATTTGTCTACTGGTTTAAGTGGGGTTCCTTCTAGAGTGGAGATGTCCCCCGTTTGGTTATAGCACATATATTCCGTTTTGTGTGCATTAACATAGAGGCCTATGCTTGCTGCTGCTCGTTCCAAACTATGCAGAAGAGTTTTTCGGCTTGGTCAGGTGTATTTGCCAGTATCGCTATGTCATCGGCGTAGTCGGCGTCGGTAATTGTTGTTGCGGGGTATCTTCTGCTTCTTTTCTTCGTCAGTTCGAAGCCATTCTCTTTGATTTTGTCAATCGATGTTCTAATTACGTAGCCTAGACAAATGATAAAGAGGTACGGGGCCAGCGTGTCCCCTTGTAGTACTCCTGCTACAATGTCAAAGTATTCTGTGTCTCCATCCGTTGATCGTACTTTTACTTTAGTGTTTCTATAGAGAATCGTTATTGCCGCTACGGTTTCTTTAGGTATGCCGTACGCTAGTAGGATTTGTTCCATCTTTCTTCTGTGAATGGAGTCGAAAGCCTTGGTAAAGTCGACAAATATTAATGTCGCTTGTAGGTTCTTTGCCCGTACACCTTCAAGGATTCTGCGGATGGTTAATATTTGTGAGGTCGTGGATCTATTTCTTCGGAAGCCATTTTGCTTTTTTATAAGTATGATGTCGATTGTTCTCACTCAAACTACAGTGAAAAAATATCTGCTAGTGTTGATGTGAAAAAATCTCAAGGAGTAAAATTATGATAATAATGATTGGCAAATTAAGTGAGAGTTAAAAGATACCGATACAAGGTTAATCAATACAAAATATATGATATAAGATTACGAAAGACAATTCAACTGACAAGTATTTGGAGAATGCACGAGGAAGAAACAAACAAGCGGATGCAAGGGAAGCAAGACAATTTCGGAGTAACATATGGGAACGGGAATAACATAAAATCAAGGCCAAAATATTAGGAATAGATAATTACAAAGATTCAAAGAAGGAACTAAGGTGGTTATAAACCTGAAATCACTAAAAGCAACGCCAAAAAATACGATATTGGAAAACGCCAAGTCCATAAGACAAACATCAGATCTGATTTTGAAAAAATACTCGTCCTTCGACGACATTCAACGGAAAAGATACCGAAAAGAAAGAAATATAACCTAATGGATAAAATTACCCCGATTAAAAATGACTCTTGAAAATAAACATATCCAGCAAATATATACCAATTACGTGTCAACCTATGGCATGGAAAATATTACCCGCACAGATTAGGTTGGCGATCTATTACTCGCTAGTATGCCTGAGATTTTTCCCCAAAGATCGGAGAAGATGACACTGAGAAATAAGTTGAACAGGTAACCCGTTATACATTGATCAGAGCATCATCAAGGAGAGTAAAGGGAGGGGTAATTTGTAGTCATTGTGTAGACTGAAAAAAAAAAGAGCTATGATATGGTTCCGCAATCCTGGGTTGTAGACTGACTGAAAATGTACAAGATATCCGACAAACTCATTATATTCATGAAAAATTACAAAGTGGAATTGACAGCAGGAAGAAAAGGCCTAGTAGAGCTGAAAATCCAGAAAGACATTTTCATGGGTGATGTACTGCACTATAACTATTTGTAAAAGCAATGATGCCACTCAACTAAATACAATGGTGGTAACAAATTTACTCGAACGCAAGAAAAAGTTATTTACTTAATGTAGATAGGCAACATAAAACTGCATTTTTTTTTTTTTAGATTATGGATACAAAAACATATATAGTTAGCGTATAGAACTGGAACTTAGCATAAAAAAACGTGCCATACTCCTAGTCAAAAGTGGGAAAATTAAATAACGAAAGTAACAGAACTGATAAATCATGAAAGAATAAAAAAGTTTTGAGAAAAGGTAAATTATATGTACTTAGGGATATTGAAAGTGGACGCCATCAAACAAGTGGAGATGAAATCAAAAGACAAAAAAAAAAAAAAAAACCTAAAAAAAACTTCTCGAACCCCAATTCAGAAGCAGAAATCTAATCAAATGAATAAACACTAAGACAGTCTCACTTGTAAGATATTCATGAACATTTTAAAATAGGAAATTGCAGCGGTTTGTAACTACACTGGCAATATAAGAACAAACAGAGCAACAAGAACTAGGAAACCGAAATGGGAAGAAAAACAACTGTATGTATATTTCAAGCAGCAAACTGGTGAAATCTCAAACGAGAAGACATTGATGTAGCTACGAAAAGCGGAATTTAAAGAGAAAATCTGGATCGCTTCAATTAGCATCAGAAACAACGCCAAAAGAATTAAAGCCCAAATCGATACTACGCAACAAAGTGACATGTGTCGATTATGTGGTAACAGAGACAGAAGCATTAATCATATAAGAAGGAAATGTAGCAAACTAACGCAGAAAAAAGTATAAGACTAGATATGACTGGGTGGGCAAGGTGGTATACTTGGAATTTTGCAAGAAATTTATATTAGATCATACTACCAAGTGGTATATGCTCAAACTAGAATCCGTCTTGGAGAATGAGATGCATAACAATCTCTGAGATTTTGAGATACAAACAGATAACCTAATCTCTCCCAGAAGACTAGATTGAGTGATAGTCAATAAAAAAAAAATTAGATTAACTACAGTGAAAACCAAAGAAAATGAAAAGAAAGAAAAGTACGTGGACCTTGCTAGAGAACGAAGAAAGCTGTGAACATAAATTTGATGGTGATACCAGTAGTAATTATCACAGTGGGAATGGTTCCTAAAAGATTGAAAAGGGTACTAGGAAAGTTGTAAATCAGAGTAAGAATCGAGATGATCCAAAAAACAGTGTGGTTGATATCGATCAGAATATTGAGAAGAGTACAAGAAAACTGAGAGACTTGCTGTTACTCAGACTAATATGAAAAGCCGCCAGCCAACGCTTGAGTGAAATTCCTGCAAGGATCAAACTTATAATGGGAGAATCCATTTATAAGTCAGGGTTATACAATTGTACAAATCTCGGAACGTTAGTTGAATCATATTTGGATGCCCTATTACTGTGTATAAATAATAAGTGTTTAGAAGGTGAAGAGAAAAGAAACACAGCATTCACTGTGTGTGTATAATATACGGATTTTAGAAAATATAGGACATTACAGAAGTGGATATACTATATATACGTTTTAAATTCCTTTATAAATGGGTATCACCCAACAATCATTTCTTCTAATCCAGCTTCCTGATAAAATTGTTTAATAGAAGAATTAAGAAGATTTTCAAGGGAGCTGAGCTTGATAGGATTTGATTATTCGTGATTTAAAGCTGATAGTGATTATTTCTATGAGGAAATCGAATGTCGAACACACAGCCAATCATCTACTTCCTTTGAATTTTTCTGTTAGTCATAACACACCCAGAGCACGAAAGCTATGAATTTCTCAGTCGGAAGATATTTTTTCCCAAATGAACGCTTGGCCGCTTGTTATTCGTCTTATGGTCGGCCACTTCACACTACAAACGTGACTGACCATAGCAATCGCTTGACCAGATCCACTAAAACCCGAAACTCATTCACTTTGATCTATTGCAGAACGTATGGTGATTGTATGAAATAAATACAAACATTGACGTAAAAAAAAAATTATGAAGCGAAATGAAGCACTTGTTTTACTTTCGATTCGTCTATCATTTTCTCTTCGTTCATTCAACAACATTCTTTTTCTTTCCGTTTATTCCAGTCATAAACAACCGAATGCTTTTTTAAATATATTTCACTCTCATATTCCCTGTTTTACGATCGCCTTATCTAAATGTTTTATAATGTAAAAGTAATTTTATCATATTATACATTCAAAATAATGTAATGTTCTTCTACTGGATATTTTCCTTGTTTTTCACTTGATAATTTTCAATAAGTATTAACAGATGTATCTATATTTCATTTAACACACACACACACACACACACACACACACACACACACACACACACATATATATATATATATATATATATATACACAAAATGTAAACAAACGGTCACTGATGCTGTTGCTACATAAATACCTTAAAAATTCCCTTAGCCAACGTAGTACTCTTGTTGACCGAGTTGCCTGAGACTTAGTTGGTTGGGTTTCGATCCCGGCTTCGAGCGTCCTCCGTATATAGCCACACTGAAGAGTTCTGATAGAAGGAAACAGTCTGTCTGTTGATGACTATATATATATATATATATATATATATATATATATATATATATATATATATATACGCACATATGTAGAGTAATTGTCGTACGCCCCTCTGTGTGCATACGTATACGAATTTTTTGAATTAATATACATATATATTTGCATATTATATATACATAAACTCAACTACATCTATATATTTCTAAATATTTGCATGGACACATGGAGATGCAAATCCAACCACTCGTACTCCCATTATATATATATATATATATATATATATATATATATATATAGTACCCTTCAGAGACAGAAAGTGATTCATCCGTCTTAATCGTCCTTCACTTAAGGAAGGTTTACTAGACTGTATCCAATGTCTACAAAAAACTGAAGTATACAATTTTTTTATGATCGATTTTTGCCGTCACATTTATGTGTTGGAGCCAATATCTGAACTTCACTGATGAGTTCGTCTTTACTTTTCCTGGAGTGTCGATTATGTCTTGTTTGTCTTACTGGATTGTAAGGGAAATTAGAGGTAAGTGTTTATACAACTTCTATTTCATAAGGTTATTCGTTTACAATCTTTTAGAAATAGCATGAAGAATTCTTTGATAGTTACCTCCTATCTTTTTTCTCTATTCATTTGAAATCATCCCAGTTGTGCATCTATAGAGTTGAACTGACATAGTCACAGACGGAAAGAACTCTTTTTTTATTGTATGAAAGTGATGAAGTCTTCATTTTATCGATAACTTCTGAATAACATTCTACACCTGTGGTATATGTATGCTGACTTTGATTTCAATAGACGTGATATTGCCGCCGAGGTATGTGAATGGTTCTTTAAATTTATAAGGCATGACAATTTAACTGAACGTGGTTCCTTTCTGTTTAAAGCATATTAGAATTTATTTGTATCCACGAAGAAGCCAATGCTTTCAGTTCATTGCTTCAGGCTATACAGCAGTTAATCGGTTTGTGCAAGTATGCCAGAGTGAGATATTAGATCTTCTGTGTCGTCTTCGTCTGTCAATATTTCTGCGGGATAGTTTCTGTTTGGAGTATTTTTTAATGTGAAATTATTTACTTTTATTAGATCTGTTGACTTTTATTATACGTTATAGAGGGAGATTATGTTCATACATGATGCTAACGTACATCCTTTCAAGACTTCAGCAACAATGTCGAAGATGATTTATTGTCACCAATGGATGAGTGAACTATTGTTTCCCTCTTTTTATAAAGCATCATTATAAAGGAAAAAGTCTCTTCGAGGATAATATATGCAAGAAAAATTTGCCGCACCTTTTCTGTCTGAATGGAATCAAATGCCTTGAAGTAAACTACGAACAATAGAGTTCCCTGTGATATTTTGCTCGTACTCCTTCGAGGATTCGACGGATAGTTAGAATATGTGAAGTTGTGGATCGATTTTTCCGAAAGTCGTTCGGATATTTCTTAAAAACATTTTTTGATTTTCGGTTGACAGCGATTGAGAAGCAGACTATAATAAACTTCAGCTGCTATAGTAGTTAGAATTGATCACTGATGTTCTTAGGGATTCTGATATCGTCTTGCTAGGGAGAAAGAGAGGATGCAAGGTTTTGCCCATTTCTCGCTTCTGTTTTGTTTACTCTTAGCATTGCATATTCGAAGAAGTATGTCGTCAAATTTCCCTGTCATACATACGTCAGAAGCAATTTCGTCTTGGCTTGTAGCTTTTCTACTCCTGTTTTTTTTTTTTTTTTTACTATTGTGCTATCTTCGTACTCCGTAAGCTGTCTAAGATTAATGTCAAGTTAGCGATTATTATTTTTTAGAAGGTTTGAGTCTGGGTTCTGGAGGGTGTATAAGCAGAATCTTTGAATGTTTTTTACACTTCAGAAGTATTGATTACTTTCTCTTTTGCTCTTGACGTGCTTTTCTTTCCGCTTCATTTACGTACTTTCCATGTTAATCGTAAATGAATGTCTCCAAACAAGTTTCTGACTTTATTTGTTTCCTCTTGGACATTTTATAGATTGTGTTTGTAGATTTTTGTTAGTTATCTCTGGATTTTTTAAAGTTCTGTGAATTGATGTTTGTTGCGCTTCTTTTCTTGACGAAGTATGCTTTTTCATTTTATCTCGTTTATACCTATTTCTATTCCCTCAGAGTGAACTCTACATTTCACTGTTATTTTTGTTAGCTTCAACTCGAATGCTGTTTTTATATAGCCGATAAAAAAATTTCCATATTTTTCATTCGGAGTATATCTTTCAGATGTCCCCAGAAGATTATCAAACTTTATTCTAACAGCTACTGCATAATTATTTCTAATATAACTGTGGGCAAACAAGGGATAGTCATATCGTGAAATATTAACTGTTTATTGCTGATTCCAGCCTAGACTCATGTGCATCTTTGCTGAGTCGGTTCTGTGATCGGAATATACTCATTCAAAAGATGAATCCAAACCGCTGTTTATTCTCCCTTTGTTTACATAGCCGAAATAAAACGTAGATGCAAAAGCACATTCAATATAACGTTTCTAAAAGTTGGAACAATAAGTACAATTAACAAAATACCTGAGCTTACAACATCTGTAATTGAGCAGAATATTTTATACGTACATAAACATTCATATTGTCATGAAAAACTAGAGCAAAAATACCATGATCTTGATAATAAGAGGAAATTCCTGTTAACATTTGCATGAAAAAAAAAAACCTAGATGCTTCCATTTGAGTTTTAGGAATCCTCTTCAGTCCAGGTGCTTTAAAATCACTTAATTGTATAGAGGGTATTTAACCAATAATAATGTCTGATAAATTAAAAGGCAGCTCCAATATATATATATATATATATATATATATATATATATATATATATATATATGTCTGCAGATTTTAATTATCGTACTTTCGCAAAATTTAGGAAGGCTTTCATCCTAATATTTAACCGTATGTTCTGTGATCTCTATTTTGAGAATGCATATCAAATATTATTACTGCCAACTCTTTAGATCATTTGGACGAATTGGTAAATAGAAGACACAAACTACTTTTCAATAGTTTATATATTTTTTTTACTTACTTGTATTTTATTTATCCTTAAATTTGCTGTTCTTTATCTCAACTTCGAATCCATCATTTTTCACTGATTTTGTTAAGGATATAATATCCGAAGAATGTTTACAAATTATTGTCAAATCCTTGTTAATCTTGTCAAAAATTTATAATGACACTTTAACTAGAATAAGTTGTCTTTTTTAAGAATTTTATTCTCTGTTTCTTATCACATATGTTTATCAACCATACAAGGCCAGTTAGATTTGTTTTGGTTGGTTTGGCTTTTATAGCATATCTACAATTGTTGTTTTATTAATATCAAATTTTATTCATATTTATATATCAAATATATAGGATATGTAAACAGATTTTTTGATACCATTTTAAACTCATTTTTTGCATACAGTTAAATGGATTTGTGCTTTGCTATCTAATAACAATACATTTATTTACTATTAATCATTTGTTTGCACACAGTGAAGTGGTTACAAGTATTGATAACAGTAGTTATATTCAACACAATGCATTCATTTGCTAACACAATTCTTTCCTAATATTGTTATGTAATACCAATAATTCAGTTTAGGCACACAGCTAAATAGTTCCAAGTTTTGCTCTGTATCACAAACAATTAAAATAGATATCAGTCATTAGGTTAAACCCAGGAAAATGATCAAACAGTTTTATTTCAAACAATTCACTTTAGCATAAGTTATTTCTTTGTGCTGATTTTAAATGTCAAATCGTTCTATTTGACCCGAAAATAAGATCCTATCAGGTACAACCAATCAAGGACAGAGTGGACTTGGAAGCATTGACAATTAAATGGTAATTCACATTCCCTAAATCTCCATGGTTGGAGCCTTACCATTAATGTCATATCCGGTACACTCGTTGAAGGGGTTTTACCCCTCAGCAGAAATATAGTTGGTGTATTCTAACGGTCTATTCGACTGGGTGAACAGAGTTTGAGTTCTTGCATGATAAGCCATAGAATAAAGTTGAAAGATATATTAAGAGTGATCTTCAATTTTTTCTTTATTTACTCGGAAATATTTTCAAATTTCGCAGTGCTCATTAATTTAATCTCAGCTTTATGATCCAACAAAAATAGAGTGTTTGTTTTCGTTGTTTAAGATACCTTCATGTGCGTCAGTATAAAATAAACACGGAGACAATTTTTCCTGAATCATTAAATGATATAAAATAGCTAAATATTTGAATTCTAAAGAAACCTTTTTCAATGAAAA
Organism: Sepioteuthis lessoniana; assembly: GCA_963585895.1. Taxonomy (NCBI): domain Eukaryota; kingdom Metazoa; phylum Mollusca; class Cephalopoda; order Myopsida; family Loliginidae; genus Sepioteuthis; species Sepioteuthis lessoniana. The sequence continues at coordinate 127,210,450 of OY757909.1, read as the reverse complement.
TTATTTAGATTCTTCATTTACTGCCTTTGTGAAAACGTTACCCCCTCACCCCCACCACGTTATCTCAGTCTTCTAACCATGTCTTCTTCTTAGCCGGCCGGTGATCAACTAGTGGTTCGAGGGGGTAACGCACATTTCTTGTCACCACACATGAATACGATCGAGGGAGACAGGAGAAAATAGAAAGACAAACGAACAAACTTGGGGTTACCAAGAGCAGAAAAGAGGTATTGCAACACTACATGCATATGCGGACTATCGCTAGCGTGGGTTACTAGCGAAAATTCCACAATGCTACTGGAATCAGACATCTTGAGACTCTTCTTCACTGGACCCTATCTTGTCTCCTCGCCTCTCTGCTCGGTGTCTGGTGTTGACTGCCCCTCCGTGGATCCACGCCAACTTCTGCTGCCTGCCTCTCTGCTCTCCTGTGACCAACAGCCTCTCTTTGGGTCGCGTCGTCAACTCTCATTCTCGGGTCCCCTTACCACTTCCGGATACGGCGAGATTTCATGTCCAAGAATCCTTTGTCTGGTTTCGCGCCAAAACAGACTCGTCTGCTTTGGCGGCCTGCCCCCATAGTGCTACACCTTGACAAATATTTCCGTCACCAAAAGAATATTTCATTCTTCTGACATAATCTTGTGTAAGTCTGTACTGATTAGCTTTACGATATATTCCGCAAAGTGACGTAATTGCCGGTTAACCGCCAAGAAAAATATTAGGATTTGGGTAATATCACTTGACATCATTCCTTGTAAAAAAGAAACCTCATGGTTTTCGCCACACGAGTGTATATCATGACAACTATTTTCGTATCAAAACATGTTTATTAACGGAAAATAAAAACTTAAGTAAAAAAATCAAATAGTGTTCGCAACGAAATTGAAGTAGGGTAAACAAAATTAATTTCAGCTGGCAGTTTTTAAACCCTTTTAATTCAAGAAGTGGAAATAAATAAAACACCAATAATTCAGTAGAAATAGTTTAACGGCTTTTAATTTCCCCATGAAATAAAGTCCAGACGTTGACAAACATTTGCTGCTAATAATAAGTTTTAAAACGCAAAGCTGAGGTTAAGTAGACATCTAGAATTTAAAAACTTTCAAAATATACAAAAGCAAGTAAGATGTATTCCATAAAATCTTTAAAGATTTCAAAGATGATCAGGAATTAATGTCAAAAGCGCTTATGAATGAATTTATTGTTAATTGTGAGACAGTAGACACAGTTCGTGTGTATGTGTATCTTATTGTTATGAAAGGAATTCAATAGATATTAATTCCGACTCCCAAATACTGAACCTTGTTGTAAGGTTTCTGTTTGTCACAAAAGAAGCAGAGAGAAGGAAGAAGTTCATTTAAAAAAGAGAAACTATTTTTTTTGTGAAGACTTTTTCTATTCTATAGAAAATCTAAAGGATATCTCTTTTACACAATACACCTTAATTGTAGAGGAATATTTTCAATTTGACATCACCGTATGTATGTTTACAAGGAGAACACAAAAATATTGAAGGTCAAATAATGAAGTTCTTTTCTTACTATGGTACACCAAGCATATTTTCATTGTTTATTAACCTTAATTCAAAAACTTATTGCATGTATACATCTACTGACTATATATCTTCTACCCATATTTTTAATAATAATAATAATAATAATAATAACAATAATAATATATTAATCTTTGTGGGACTTTTTACGCCAGTTATCACTATTAGTTATCACTAGTATTGTTCCCTTATGTCTTATGACAACAGGTATACTCGGCTGTCCATAAATCTTCTAAATATTATAGTTGATAATTGGAATAATTCCGAAGCCTCCATGAATTATTGGTAACACTGTGACATTGATATTTCATAGCTTTTTTAGCTGCCATGCAAAGCCCAGTGTTTTTTTTTTTCTCCTAAAATCCAAATAACTACAAGTCCACCCAGCTTTCCAGAATTTTTCTGTTTAAACCAATCTGAATATTGATGTGCTCTGTCGAGTCACAATTATTCCTCGAATTTCCAGTATCCTAGAATATTTTCCATGTACTTCTAGGTTGTTTCAAGTTCTCAATGAATGAGTGATATCACTCTCATTCGATATTCTTTATTTTTTCAAATCACTGGTGATATCCTCTATTTTTTTCGTTACTTCTGTTCTGTCTTCTGATGAAGCTGCAATATCAATAAGTTGACAAGTTATTTTCTTTTTATTAACTATGATTGATCTCGTCTGATTTCCATATTGTTTTGTCTAAAAGTCCCAGAGAATTTTGAATCATTTTGCTGGGTTATTTGTATAGCATCATTGGTCTTTATGATAACTGATTATTCTTTTACACCAATTCGTAATTGGTGAATTTTCCCTGAAGTCTGAGTGACACCACGTCCCCTCAGATATGTAGGACTCTTCTTTTTGATTATTAAAATGTTATGAACCGAATCGCGACCATGGCCTTGAAGAATGTTCCACCACATTTTCATCTTCTTGCTCCACTCCTTTCTAAGCTCTTTGGTAAGATCCAAGCATTTGCCTATCTTTTATTTTCACGCTGTGTTCGGCTGCAAAGAACAAAATAATTTATGAATCTCATTTCCTAGGGTAGATTCAGTTTTACTTTTCATAAATTATTTGCTGAAAGCTTCTAGTTTTAATCTCTTGCAGAATTCTCTGGAATTCATCCTTCCAACCCAGACATGACTACTCATTAGTTGACGGAAGATTTGAAATGAGGATAGATGATTTTTTATCGTTCAAGGTTTTCGGACTATTGGCTTCAGTGTTATATTCACAACATTTCGGCCGATATGTCTTAAGGTATTTGTCGCACAATGTCCTTTATTTAATCTACGAGGGTTGTGTGTTCTGATTACCATAACTGGGTATAAGCGCTAAAGATTTCCTGGATAATTACTCGCCTGCAGTCGGGATTGAACCTGCAACCTCCTGCAGACTGTCTATTTTAGAAGGTGAGGAAGCTATGCCTATAAACGTTACGCTATGTGTCCTGCTGAGTGAAGCAGAGTAAAATTTTGGGACTTATAAAGTTAATGTTCTCACATCACGATGATTATTACAACGATGTATGTTTTTTTAACTGAGATCATATTCCAATTTTTTATTTGTTTATTTATCTAACCTTGATTATTGGTTCCCATATTGTATTCATCTCTCTACTTGGTCTACTCAACAGGTCAATGTACCCTATATGTTTCCCCTATCTCAAAGGCCTAGTCGAAAGGATCCAAAGGATATATAGCCCATATGACATCAAGACAATAATCACAAGTGGCTCAAATCTCCGGAGGTATTTTTGCCATGTCAAGCCACTAACAGAATTTAACATGACCAATAATTGTGTGTACACCATCCCTTGCAGTTGTGGTAAAGATGAGTCACGCCTGCCATTAACGGTTATAGGCGTTGGTTCCCTAACCTTCTAAAGGAGACAATCTTCAGGGGGTGGTAGGTTCAATCCTAACTGCAGGCGAGTAACAATCCAGTAATACTTCTACCCGGTTATGGTCAACAGAATCAGAACAAACGATCCTCGTGGATTAAATAAAGGACGTGGTTCCATTTTCCGTGACGGCTCTCAACTTCGACAAACACCTGAAGATGCCCGAAGGACATATTGGTCGAAACGTTTGGAATATAACAATAATGATGTAGACAACAGGCCGAAAACTCTAAACGAAAATATGTCATCTTTTTTTAAATTGATGAGTACTTCTATTTTTTCTTAGTCTTACTGGCTTTTATGAATACTCATACCCGGACATTGGCCCAGCGGTTAGAGTGTTCGCCAATGGCCCGGGAGACCTGGGTTCAATCCCAGGTCGAGTCATACCAAAGACTTTAAAAATGGAACTTGATACCACCTTGCTTAACACTCAGCATTATAAGGTACGGTTCAAGGGTAAAGTGGAGCAATCCTGGGAATGGAGTAGCGCCCTCCCCTACACCTTGGTGTAGTAGCTATCGAAAAGGGAGCCCTCGGGTCACCCTCGACTATGGTCGCTAACTTTACTTACTTTTTATGAATACTCATATCCACACTATTGATGAAAAGCAATAAGGTTTCAGAAAATATTCATATCAAGTCTCTATCCCTTAAACTCTTATCCTAAACCTCTGATTCTTATTTTCAAGATTAAGAAAAAAAGATGATTAATTAGATTAACATTAGGTCTGACTTTTGCAACATCTAATGTTTTGTTGTAAAGAATTGACTCTTTCTGAAGTGATGGATGTTTTTGTATAACAATAATTCTAATAGAACGGAATTTATTTATAAAAACAAAACAAGTACAATAGAGAGTGCTAGTTATTAAATGTATCTATGTCTGGTACAAGGTTACTAGAGTCATTTACGTCATGAAAATCGAAATCGCTACTTTTACTTTTCTATTGATACTACATTACTAAGAAACACTTCCAAAAAGGAAGCTAAATTTAACTTCTCTAATTGTTTATTGTTCACCTGAGGGAGAAGATTCTTGATATACAATGCAAAATCTTCTGTAGAATCAGGACATATTCACATTGCCTTTCTACTTTCCTGCAAAATTGAAATATACTTTTGTACCCGACAACAATGAATGAAATTAACACATTTTACCGGCTAAGAGAAACTAGACAATCTATAGAATCCTAGAATTCGGTTTGGCTAACTCTGATATCGGGTTATTAATTTCCCACTTGATATACTTCACCCAGTATTTCAGTGGAATATCCGAGTTTACTTTGGATTTTAATGCATTGTACATTTATTTCAATGAATTACTGGATATTTACGCAGTTTAATATGATACGAAACAAGGATTTAACGCTTCTCCGTAGCTCTCTATCAATACCGGACAATAATAATAAAAGTTATCTTTAAAGGAAGGCAGCAAAAAACAAAATACTTTGTATGTACAGAGAATAGCAGTCTTATGTTTAGTAAAAAAAAATGATGATTTGGATATGCAGTTTTATCGGCAAATAAATGATATAAACATTTTCATGTTCACCATGGAATAACTATCATTATATTTACTCGAGTAATCTGACTTTTTCGGAAATTTTTTCTCCTCAAAAGCTTGGTCGTTTATTACAGGAGATATGTTTTTTAAAATGTCGAAGCTTCTATCATTTATAGGCCTAATCTTACTGATAATTTTTTTTTTCTGGTGAACATATAGGGGTTGCTCACAAAACGAAGTCATTCATTAGTTGAGTAAATGCCATATCTCCTTTTTCTACAGTTTAACATTCAAAAAGTATCACCGAAAGAGTCCATTATTTAGACGAGCTCAAGTCGGGCAAAATTACGGCGTACAGGATTATAAGGGCATACACTCGACAAGTACACACACAAACAAACACACACACACACGCACGTGGGCATACACTGGAGCACACACACACAGCCCCACTGGCTGTAAAAGTAGAATACACCGATTGCTTCTTTAGAGAAGAGAAATACCTCCCAAACGATGTTCAGGATATGAAATTGAACCATCTGATATAACATTGTGAAATGTGGAAGGACTCTTCATTACGATGACTCCTAAGGATTACCTGCTGAGGTTCAATCTATGGACCAAATAAAAATGTTTAATAATTTGCCATACTTGAAAAAATTAAATGTGTCCAAACAAGTGAATGTTAATATAACCGTTGTTATCTCATAGCAATACATGAAAACAATTAACAATTTTCAAATGATTAAATAAATTTGATACAATTACTTGTTTAATACCAATACCTGAAACCATTTAACTTTGTGCAAACTAATGAATTCTGGTTTGTGTAAAGTTTGTAGCCTAAAAACTATCTGTTTAAAAATAAGATATACACATTGTATATGTATAAACGGGGTTTGGATTTAAATAACTGACATGAATTTATATATCTTAAAACACACCAAAAGACCGACCAACCTACATGAACTCACAGAGAGACACACACACGTAAACACACATGTACTCATATGTTCTTTGAGTTTGCATTAAAACAATATAACATCTAATCTTCGTGTAAAAGAGAAATTGTGAGATGATTATATGTATTTAAAAAATCTCTTCTTAATATCTAACTCGTACTTTTGACATTGCATTAAATTAAGCTAAAATTTGTAAATGACATTCATTTATATAGAACAGTTCATATTACCCATTCAAGTGCATTGGTTTTAATTCATGTTTTTTTTTTTTTTTGCTGTTGAAGAGTCCTACTGCCATTTGTTTCTTTCTTTAGGAGTTAGAAAAGTCTTCCTGTTTTTGAAGGAATGGCCCATTCCTTCAAAAACAGGAGGATTTTTCTAACCAACTGTATAAAAGAAAAGGTCATACCTAGGACCTCTTATCACAGCCCATTTCTTTAGGAGTATATATATATATATATATATATATATATATATATATATATATATATATATATATATATATATATATACTCCTGTAACGAGGTCAAAGAGATTTTTTTGGCATTAAAACGAAAACGTACTGCATTTAATGTAATATCAAAATGAAATTGCTTAATTTGGGCTAATCGGTATTCAGTAAGTTATTTCTCATAGGCAATTTATAATATTCAACCAAAAATTACAGTTGCTGCAAGAATGTTCAATATATTCATAGTGAAATCATATTAGAAAAGATTGTTAACGTTTCTATTACGTCAGGAAATATACAGTGAGAATTACTAAGTAAAACAATAATTTATATTGGAAAATGTTTATCAACTATATATTTTGAATCCTATTTTGGAATTTATTCATAAATACAACACTTGTTGTACTATGTTTACTTTTGTATCATAAATCATGACACACACAAAAAAAGTAAAGATAAATATTTTATGAAGGATATATCGTAAAAGCTGAATTTCCAATGAATAGGTGTCAAACTGATTGAAAAAATCGATCTACCATTCTTATACTTATGAATGTGACTAGAAGTTCGCAACTTTTCCTCTCGCAGATAATTCCGCGACTTTTTTTTCCCATTAAGAATTTATACCAAATAAAAGAAAGAGAAGATATACTTATTTACCGAAACTTTCTGGAGTTATATTGCAAACAATTTGAACATTTCTTTAAAATTAACTTAAAATATTCAATTAAAATCATATAATTATTAATTCATTATTTGTATTTATTTGAGGAGTTCGAAGCAAAATTTAAACTGTCATGTCACTACCATATTGATGAAAGCAAAATATAATAAAACATCAATTTAATACCGATTAATTTTAATTTTATGAAACTCTAAATGAAATATATGTTGAGTCCAGAAAGTATAATGCTTATGTATATTTTTAGTTTTGAAGAGGACATACAACATCCAGAGAACTCTGTTAAAAGCCTAATGTAATCTGTGAGTAGGGTTCACATTCTGACTTGGATACGCACTAAGGGTTTTGAGATAAGCATTCACGAACCTTATTCCAATATATCAATGAATAGTTTTTGTTAATTAGGTTTGGTTTAGTTCGGTTTTATAGAATATCAATCATTGTAAGCTAAAGCCAAATCCTTTTGTACACATATAAACAGTTCTGTTTCAAACAATTCAGTTTAGCATAAGTACAGTTTAAATATCAAACATTTCTATTTGACCCATGTATAGGGCGATATCAGCTGCTACTAACCCGGACCAGAGTGGACTTGGGAGCGATGGCAATAAAGGAGTTCTCCACATTCCCCAAATCCCTAGCATTACTAGAGCTTCACCATCAGATTTTTTAGTGTCATAATCAGCACGGTAGTTAGGGGAGTTTTACTCCTCTGAAGAGATGCAGGTGGTGTATCCTGCAGCTCAAGCTGACTGGGCCATGGAGACCTGCAAAATTTTATATTAACATGGAAATAGATTTATTGGATCTCTATCGATCGTTATAAGATTAAAGACTACTGGAATCACAGTTTCATAAGTTTGGCAGCGGAAGGAGCATTTTTTAAATAATTTTTGTATCGAATAAAATCGCAGAAAATAGAATCAGGGATAACACTTTGAATTCTTATTTATTCATTTATTTGCATATTTATTCATTTACTGCGTCAATCTTATCAGCTTAGAATATTAATTTCATTTAACTTTATTTGAACTTTGTTTGATGGATTGAAATATTTGAAAAAATATCTTCACATGCCAATCAGTGTGAATCATTTGGATATTTCACAAACTGATCAAGATTTTCCCCATGCAAACATTCTACCCAGCAATACGCTGAATTATGAAGCCCATTTTTCTTGATTGAAATCTGATGGCAACGTTCTTATCAATTTTATCATGGAATCAATTAAGGATCTGTTTTCACTGTTCAAACTCATGTAAAATATGAAATCAGAATGTTAATAGGTAATCTCGTGAAAATATTCAAATATATGTCATTTTATTGTATGTTTAAACGAAATTTGTTATATGTTATTAGTTACATTATATTTGTGTCATTATAACTTGCTTTATATTCGACCTGTAAATAATTTGTATTGTTTTTGATCAATTACTGAGTATCTAAATAATTTTCCTTTTAATTTCATTTTCTAAATTTTAAATATATAAGACCCAAAAGATAAATTCAATCTTTGATGAAAATATTGATTCTGGTTGGCTAATATGAAAACTTTTGCAAAAGCTGAGTCATTTTTCTTCAAGATTTTCGAAATAATCTGAAAGGCAGTAATTTATTTGAAAGGCCTGTGGATTTAGTTCTTTCTGGGTCCTTCTGAACTTTCATTTAAAATAATATCTAAATCATATATCTCCCATTTCCTATTGAGAGTCAAATTTCAACAGCCGATCGGAGCCGATCTGAACATTTTTAAGTGAACAACATTTAATTAAAAAGAGGAGATACAAAAATACAGCATTTATGTTCACGGCTTATATTCACTCGGAAAAAAAATTAAGACCAATTGCTTTTGAGTCATTTTTTGGAGTAAGCTCCAGCAAGATCCAGTTGCTATGAAACTGTAACTTACTGCAAACATCTAACGTATAATCTATAACTTATGCTTTGCTGAAATTGTTGATATTAAAAACATTGCTCTCTCACTCTCACTCTCACTCTCACTCTCTCTCTCTCTCTCTCTCTCTCTCTCTCTCTCTCTCTCTCTCTGTGTCTTTCATACATCCACAAACACAAACATGCATTCACTCACATACACAATATATATTTCTTTAAATAAATATGAAGTTGTGTGAGAATTCTTCATGGAGCTTTCATTTATAAATAATAATATTTTCCACAGTAACATTTTGATAACTCTTGCTAGAAAAAAAGTGTTTACGTCTGCAATTTCCATTTTTCGTTTGAGCACATGTCCACATCTTGACTCTATTACTATTTGTTTAAACATAACATTTTCTTGATTCTATTACAAGGGTTATTCAGATCATTCTTATAGATTTCAATTTTTATCTTGCTGGCTTCGAGAATATCTCTTCCCGTTGTTGTAAACGTCAGAATGGGTAGATTTAACACATTTTCTTGTTCAGATTAGGAAAGTCCTCCCCACCTACATTATTGATCCTGTACAATGTTCTTACTCTAATTTCCCTTTATTTGGTCTGTTGATAAATCAAGTTAAGCATCGTGAACATCCTTCCGATATTCGAAAAAATAGAGCTTCAATGTTCACACGTTTTATTTTATTAATGTTTAGGATGACAGTATATATAGTCGTCTTGATTTGTATGTGTATCTGAAAACGTTTTGTACGTTTTTCTCTGAAAAGAATTTCTCAGTTTTGGAACAAAGAGAAGTATAGATCGATCGACGCTAATATTTTATTTAGTCTTATCGTATATCATAGGTGCAAAATGACAGATTAGTTTGGGCGTGTGAACAGGTTTTAGACTTCTTTCTACCCGAGCCGTAATGACGCCTTTCTCTTAAATGATCAACTAAAAACGATGTCGCTGTAGATCAATGTCTGAATAATGTGTAATTTTACTCAACTGGTTTGGCTTCAAAGCATCTCCTTAATTAGATATTATGGTCAAATATAATTGGTGGGATATAAAGTTTCAAATATGATTAGATCACCACTGTCAGCTTTTTTACTTTCCCTATGACATCCATCAATCTATTGCGAAATAATATTTTGAACTTTGAACCATATGGAACAAATCAAAATTGTATATTTGTAATTTCTCATTTCTCATATATCGGGTATTATAGAAACGTGTATAAAGAAGGTTTTATTAACAAGGGTAAAAGTCGAATACATTTCTAATTTATAACATTTAAATGACGACCTAAGCTCATTTAAGCAAACGCTAATATTTTTAAAAAACTATTATTCGTAGAAGGCTAGACTTTGATAAGATCAGAAATTGATCTTACCAGCAAATTTTGTTGTTACAGCACATTTTGCAATTACTATCTCCTCCATACTCTCCAGTACTATCTCCTGGTGATTATTTTTTTTCTAACTAAAATTCATATCAAGGGTAAAATTTGAGAACATGGAAGAAATTCAGATCAATATTGTCCTACACTTTCACAGCAAGTAAAATGTTATTTGGCTTTAATTTATTTTATTTGAAATACTGCACCATTTACGAAATTTTAGAAATAGAGTGTTCGCCAATGATCAGGGAGACCGGGTTTCAATCCCTGGTCGGGTCATACCAAAGACTTTAAAAATGGTACTTGATACCTACTTGCTTAACACTCAGCATTACAAGGCACATTTCCAGGGTAAAGTAGAGCAATCCAGGAATGGAGTAATGCCCTTCCCTATACCACGGTGTAGTAGCTATTGAAAAGGGAGCCTTCGGGTCACCCTCGACTACGGTCGGCAACTTTACTTTACTTACAAAAAATCATTAGTTCTTTCGAAGGGAGCATAAAAGTATTCCGTTATTATCAAATAAACAATTGAAAATATGTTTTACCATCAATAAATGTATTTATAATAGAATGTTTTTTTCCTCCAAGGAGAGACAAATAATTATTAAAAAAAAACAATTGAGGGGGTATTAAAAGGAAATTATTATTATTATTATTATTATTATTATTATTATTATTATTATTATTGTTATTGTTGTTGTTATTGTTATTATTATTTATTTATTCATTTATTTTCGCTTAAGTAGATTGCTCCCATTAAAAAAGAAACTTTGCCCAGTCGGCTGGGGCTGTAGAATACACCGACTGCTTCTCTGCAGAGGGGTAAGACCCCCCCACCAACGAGTGTCCTTGATATGACACTAAACAAGCTGATGGTGAGGTTCCAGCAATGCTGGAGCTTTAGGGAATGCGGAGTACCCCTTTATTGCCATTGCTCCCAGGTCCACTCTGGCCCGGAGTGGTAGCACCTGATAAGGGTCCTATCTATGGGTTAAATAGAATTAAAAGCATACTTATGCTAAAATGAATTGCTTGAGTAAAACTGAATAGTTTCAAATAGGAATGACTTTTACAATTAAACCGTACTTACATTTAAACTGCGTTCTTATGCTTAACTGAATTATTTCAAATTGAACTGTTTTTCGAAATTAAGACTGTATTTACACTTAACCGAATTGTTACATACAACTGCTTGAATAGTCAGAAATGGAAATGTTTTTGACCGTTAAACTGTGTACTTATGCTAAACTGAATTGTTTTAAATAGAACAGATTACTTACATCAAAATGGATTTGGCGTTAAATAAACTACAAAAGGTTGATATGGTATAAAACCCAGCAAAACAAAACAAACAATAAAAAGAACCGTTCCAGTCATAAATTTTCGAATGATTCTCTCAAAGAAACTTTTAACGTGTGATAAGCTTTAATTCTGGCCTGAAGACAAAGAATGCGTTTTATATATCGCAATGCAAACAATTATAAAAGCCGCAATGTAATTGACTCACAGATGTTCCAATGAATATGCATGTGTGTAGGGGCGAGATGTTTAGCGTTAGCGGTAATAGCGAAATGGGTTCGAATTTTTGTTGAGTTCGATTGAATTGACCTCAATCTAGATCATTCAGCAGCTCCCGGTAAAAGAGAAGATTGCACTTGTGAAATATTATATCAGAAAATATCTACGAGACATGAAACGAGGAGTAATAATAAGCAAAATCTTATATGTCTACTTCTCTCTCTCTACAGATTAAATATATATATATATATATATATATATATATGTGTGTGTGTGTGTGTGTGTGTGTGTGTGTGTGTGTGCACTGATGTGCAACAATTTATAAATAAAAATAACTATAATAAAACATTCCTCCAAGTTCAACTTTTTTATATCTATCTATCTATCTATCTATCTATTCACACACACACACACACACACACACACACACACACAGATGGCTTTGGCACGAAATAACCTACGAAATGAGACCTTAAGTATTAAAACTTATTCAGTAATACTTTACCAGATAATGAAGTTTTGTGATTCTTGTTATATTTCACATTTTTTTTAAAATTTAATTTGTTTAGTTTGTTTCATCTTATTTAATTTTCAAGTTATGTTTCTTGATAGCACTATATATATATATATATATATATATATATATATATATATATATATATGTATATATATATATATATATATATATATACTAGCCACAGATCATCTTGCATATCCTTATCCGCCGGCAAACAGGGGCGCACGCACATAAAGGCACAGTCTCACATACATACATACATACATACATCCATACATACACACATATGCATATGAATTAACTGAAATTGGTTTTATGTTAATAGTCCTTCAAAAACTGAATCATTGGGTGACTTGTATCACTTCTACATTACTTGATCATGACTTATTTTTTTGCGCATTTGAATGGTTGAGAGACAATCAGCGTGAATGGAATCCCTAAAGATTCTAATTTGCATCATTAATAAAAATAGACTTTCCAGTTTTTTTTTGTTCCGATCTAGAACTCATTACAACCTGGTCTTTTGGGTGTTCTTTCAAATGGGAGGCGTATGATATGACCCCATCGTGGATGTCCACTGTAATCCATGTGATAATAATTTTTTGAAATGTATGGAACTCTAATTAATTCACCCATTCCATGAACTAGTGTTATGTTGATCCAAAGTAAATATCTATAATTTTCAAGGATATTTTCATAAAAATTAAAATATGTACTTGTCAATTCACGCAAAACATATCTGCATCTCTAAGCCATTAATAAATACACTCACATATACACACATACCCACTCCCCATCATAAGAACCATATATATATATATATATATATATATATATATATATATATATATATATATATTGAATAATGTTGGCAGCCTTTTGGGTGTTTCATTATTTTATAAATTCAAAGAGTTTTTTAGAAACCCACCTTCGCTGTAAGCACAATCCTGGAATCCCCAACGGGTGATTGAACAATCACAATTTTAGAAAATAGTTTCCTTATTAGAAAAGCAGGACTGATATTACGGAGAACATCTTGGGAAGTTTCCAATAATATGTTGACAGAGAGGGTGAATGGGTCGACCAAGATTCCTTAAGGGTACCCCCACGAAAATTTTAACACTTCTTTTAGAATGCTTTAACAATAGGCACACACACACACTCACACACACACACACACACACACACACACACACACACACACACACACACACACACACACACACACACACACACACATATATATATATATATATATATATATAACAAAGTACACTTGTCATATCTGACTTTTCAATTTTGTTTATTATTTATTATTTTTATTCCCTATTAACTTTATTCTTCTCATTATTTATTCGTTGTTTTCTTCTTTTTTTTTGTTTTAGCTGAGTCATCAGAAATTATTTCAGTCGAGCGACGATATTTCTGGGTTCCCATCTAACTCTTACTACTTTCACCATTTCAAATCTAGAACATATGCAGAATCCTACGTAAGTAATGATGATGGTCTTAGCAGGAAATTTACTAATGATGAAATAATTGTGCTGGGAAAAGACTAGTTCGTCTTCGAAATAGGCAAAAGAGATGAAAGAATGATAGATCAGTTATTGATATCCAAACATATGTTCACGGCTCATTAAGTAATTGGTGAAAGCAGTATTAATAATGGATTGTCATTTCATACAATCAAAATGATGTAACGTAGAAATAATCTAAACGCATTGATTCGAGAAAAAAGGCGATCTCTAATGAAACGATATCGAAGAAAATTTAAGAATCTCATGAAACCGTCATTTATCAAGGGCTAATTAAAAATGGGCTAAGTCTATACTAGTCGGAAATGCCAGAGATGATGTTAGACGACTAATTGAGCTAACAACAATAGAGCGAATAATGGCAATATTATCAGTGCAGTCTAACATTTTAGGGCATTATCAAAAGGAAAATAATAAGGCAACCTAAATTCTTTTGATTTGAAAGTCAGTCTATGAGAAGGGAAAAATCTGAATTTAAAACCCATTTACTCCACTGAAAATCGATCTTCTATCTTATTCTGCTCTTGATAAAGAATTTAGAAAAAATAAAAACAACAAAAGGGAGAGTTAAAGTTCATAAATCACCAAGCAATACTGAACGGCAGAATATGCATTTCATTGCTACGAAAACTAGTAGAAAGTGAAATTTCCAAAATAAAGCAACATCTTTCATTAATATCATTAAGGGTTTTCGGACTATTGTCTTCATCTTTCTGGTTATTTCCACGACGTTTCGGCCGATATGTCCTCCGGTCTTCTTCGGGTGTTTGTCGAACTCGGGAAACTTTACGGAACTTCGAACTACGTCCTTTATTGAATCACTGGGTGTCGTCTGTTCTGATTCCGTTAGCCATAATGTGGGCACTGGTAAAAAATTATACATAATAGTAGTAATTTTAGTCAAGTAATAACATTAAGTTTATAAGTCCCAAAAATTCACTCTGAATTGTCCAGCAGGACATATGGCGTAACGTTTATAGGCGTTGGTTCCCTTAGCTTCTAATCATCTGGAGGTTGCAGGCGAGTAACAATACAGAAATACTTAACACTTGTACCCGGTTATGGCTAACGGAATCAGAACAGACGACCCCCTTGGATTCAATAATAATTCTGTGACGGCTCTCAACTTCGACAAACACCTGAAGAAGGCCAGAGGACATATCGGTCGAAACGTTGTGGAAATAACAATAAAGATGAAGACAATAGTCCGCAAATCCTTAATGATAAAAATCAAGCTTCGTCTCAGTAATCTAGACAAATGATATCTTTCATTTAATCGCGCGCAAAAATGTTCTCTGTCATTATTATATTGTTGTGTTACCAGAATCCCCTGAGATATCCCTTATCTTAAAATGCTGGACATTATAGGAAATAGTTGAGAAACATTATGTGTAACACGAAACTGCTAGAGCTAAGGATTTATTGCCCATGGCAAAGACAATATATTCCTTCCTAAGCAATTTAGAACTTTTTTACTTTCATTCTACGTCGAGTTGATGATAGAGTATATCACAATAAAAGTCATATGTTCAAATATACTATAGAAAAAAAAATAATGCTACGTTTTTATATTAAGAATCATCGTTCATAAATTTAGATAAAGTAATTTTATCTTCAATCTGAGTTCAGATCTCTAACTCATCTTGAACAGTGACCGTTTCAATGAGACAACTTTACCTCGTCTTGAGTGAACATACATTACACTTGGAAATAGACCCAATAAAACATAAATATCCTTTGTAAAAATGAGTCTATCTTATTGTTTATCTTGGAATTATCTTTCATTTGGTCTTTACTATATAATTTTACATAACATTCAATGGAGTACTTAAACATGTACTTATCTAAATGTGCCATGTAAGTAGGTTTAAACATAATTAAATATATTTTTCATTGTTATGATTATAACTATTTTGGAGTGATATCGTACAGAAGCTCGTGTGCTCCCTAAAGTGAGGCAAGCTTACCGTAACGGTTTAATCGTGGAAAATGGACGACAAAATTTCAATCGACGAAGTGATTTGCTTTTCACTTCATGTTAATGCTCTCAGGAAATCTATGGGTCTTTTACTTTTCCTCTCACCATAGTAATGGATAACGAAGAATGAATATTTTAGCATCGGTAAAGCATTCAGAGAAGGGGAAGAAAGACTATGAATTCAAAACAGTTGTACTATGCTTGAAAATTGACCTTGAATAGCATCATGCTCGTCGTAGCGGGGCTTGGTAAATATATACGCAAACTCATTAAATTAAGTAAAAATACTCATAAAAATTCACGACTCAAGACATGTTCAACTATTATTCTCGTTCTTATTTATAATATCACTAATTGTAAGCCTGTATATTCTCCGAAATTGGTCAAATAAATGCATTTTTCTGCTCTAGGAAATTCAAAATCTTGGTTTAAAATAGATTCGGATTGACAACTTCAGTAGCGTTTTTTAATCACTGAGAATAAAGTTTCAGTAGCATTAGTTTCATACGTTTTCATATAAATACAAATCTCTTGTGGATTTTATTTTTTCCTTCATGAAAGACTGGACAGAATTTTTTTTTCACTCTGACACAAATACACGCTTACACCCCCAACACTTATATATATATATATATATATATATATATATATATATATATATATATATTCAGATAATTATTCTTTTTGCGCCGAAAAATGTGTTTTGGTATCACACGTATAAAGGCACCTTTATGGTTACATGTGTTTTTTGAGTACATTTCCCTCTCTTGGAGTGCGTGTGCATTGCTCACACACACGCAAACTCAGAGGGACATTCATGAATGTTTCGATATTCAACCCTCTGCATGTTCCATTCTTTCTTTTTTTTCTTTAGCGAACCTAAAAAGAGCATTGTTTACTCCCTGAGAAATAATCATTAAAATAAATTATATTGTACATTATCTTCTTCAAATATTTCATTAGTAAAAGATATAGCGATCATCAAATCCGTCCACTCATGCTTGCTGCTAAAATAATTTCAACTTATAAACTGTGTGAACTGTGCACTTTAAATTCTTAGCCACCTTTTAATACTTTCAATATTAATTCATCTTTCTTCTTTATCTTTCTGCTTCTACAGCAACTCCTCCTAAAATGTTTTTCTCTTTTCTACTCCAATCAATAGAATGAAGCGTTTCGTTTTCTTCTTAAAGTTCAGAGTTTATTTCATTCAACTTTTTGCAAATAACATTTATTTGAAACTATATCCTTCTGAGTCGATCGAAACGTTTAACCAGTTTCAAAATGTATAAGGTGTTCTAAATAAGAGAATAAAGTAATTTTCAATCTGAAATTTTATTTTGTTTATAATTTCGACGGAGATGAAGAGGCAACGAAAGGAGGTTTTCAATACACTTCCTAGACAACGAACAGAGAAGAACGTTGTTACAAAGCATCACACACTTTTATTTTGAGTGTTACAAGATCTTTTAGTGCCGATCAGATAAACAGGAATATGTCAGGTTGTTTTCGTTCATTCTATGGAAGAAATATCAGTTATTATATAAATCGTAGCTGAATCCACATCAGACAGAGTTTTGTTTAAGTTCCAAATATATACGTGTTTGTTTTGGTGTCAAAAATTTAACACATTGCTTTTTGAATTTCAACAAGCTGTTGCATGGTCACCGAATTCAAGAAGCCGGATGATTACTCAGATCGGTGATCATCTAGAAACAGCAAGTACTATAAATAAATCAAGAATCAATTATCGCCTAAAAATTTATTTACAAGCCCTCAGTCACGTGTAGGTCATGAAATCGATTTTAAGCAAAGTTAGAAAAGCTTTTTAAATGACATTAACACCATTAAACAGTGCAATATAGAGAAAATCCCACACTCGTACAACACTCAGATTTGGCCAGAGGGAAGTCTATAAAATGTAAAGTGTTCGTTTTAACATACTTCTTTGAAGTCCACAGAGGTACTTAATTATTATTTTACTGAGGTCACACTTCCTATTTTCAGTCGTATTCCTGACAAAGAATCGATCTTCTTCGTCACAATTCATTTCTTAAACTTTTTATATATTCTTAATCAATTACTCAGCAAACCAAATTTAATTAGGTGTGTACCTATAAAAACTAAAGCAGAATAATTCTGAAATATGAGTTTTGAAATTGTTTATTATGTACTAAGTAAGATTGTTTGTTATGATTTCTGCACCGACCGCAGTTGTGATACATTTTTTATAAGATGAATTTTTTGTTTTGTATTTTCCTCTTTTAAAAATATCGAATATGTCAAACTATTATTTGATCATCTCTTTTAAATCGTTTAAGAGTAATCCCTTAATTTTCTTAAAGAAAATAAATGCATAAGATGATTAATGAAAAAAAAAATGATCCACAGTTGGAGATATAACCTATGAAAAATAAAATTTGTGGTTAAAGTTTGTTTAGGGAAAAATATATGGAAATACACACTTGAAGGGACCATGCGTCGGCTATCAAGTTTGATATAAAGTTTTTATAGGATTCAATTTGAAATGAATGGATGAATAAGATGATCATCAGTCTGATAAGTATAAAATCATAATATCCTGAGAAAAATGTATGATTATCCGCTTAAGCATATATAAGAAACTTAACTATTATTCTCAATTTTCTCATTCCACTTCAGTTTCCGTTATTCCTTGAGAGAAGGTTATGCAGATTACCAAAGAAAAATTAGAATAACATGTTCCTTATTGCTGCCTTATAAATCTGTAAAGACTACTACGTTTTACTTCATCATGACGAAACTGTTTTAAGCTTTATCTAACGTAAGGATTTATAGAAAAAAACGTTGTAAACAAAGTATTAAACACAAATCAATATTTGCTGATAATTCGAAAGAGTTTGTTGAAAGTTATATATGGTATAATATGAATGTAAAACGTCCCGATAAATTTTTTGTGGAAATTATACAGCTCAGGTTTTTATGATTGATATAAGTCTGCATATCAACTTCAAATGAATTATAACGATCCACATGAAAAAAAAAAGTCTCATAAACAAGAATGCAAACATCCTAAGAAAAACTGCTGTCCGGGAATTCTGAAGATAATACAAATGATTACTGATAAGAGACACCAAGAAAAAAATATAATAAGAGTAACGAACTTGCTGTTGATGGTGGTTTATAACAACACCGTAGAAAAGCTAGGACGGATAAGAAACAAGGAAAAACAAGTGGATTCTTCGTGGAAATATTGTTTTTGTTAACTACTTTATACTAAAAGAAAACATTAAATGAGTTCAGTTGCAGTAAATTTGTGGGGAATAAAAACAATGCGATGTGTCATCGAATTTATATTTTTAGTGACCTTAACGTAAAATAAGAATGGAACACACACACACACACACACACACACACACACACACACACACACACATATGTTATATAATTAAGGAATTATTTTTTATATTAATCATTTTTCGTTAATTATATTTCATCATTCAGTTTTGTTGGGCTTGGACTATTCGGGTTAAGAGTTCAGGTTTAGAGTCAATTAATGCTGTTTACGGTCGTGCACAAAGGATACGACAATCACCATTGTCATAATAAACCCCAGGCAGGAAATGAGGCTGGAGTGTGGATGGCGTCGTTCCCGGAAGAGATGGTCCTGAGAATTTGAGGATTTTGTAAAAGAGCCAGTTGAGGAGTTGACATTGGACCATGTAGGCAGACGGTTGAGTTCCTGCCATTGAGTTTAGAGTTGGATTTTGATTATTGTAGAAGTAATTGGGGTTTTTGGATCTCGACCGACAGAGATCTTAAACATCACGCGATGCGGAGCGCTTTTCTGGGTTCAGAAAGTATAGTCAGCATAATAAGAATTGTGTATCTCTCCTGGTGTCGATGAACTGAAGTTTGAAGTTGATAAAACCGTTCGCAACTGAACAAGGGAGTCTGTTTGTGTTTTGCATATGTATCTGTTTATGTATATGTATGGCTATAAAACACACACACACACACACACACACACACACACACACACACACACACACTTAAATATCACACGATACAATCTGAAATATTTGTTGACTTTTGCTGTTGAAGATTGTTGGAATACTATTTGTCGTTGTCTTTCATCTTGGGCAACTATGTCTACGCACAAATATTTTCATCGTGTAAATGGAGTGACCATTTAATATAAGGCTTGAATTGCGAACTCAATAAGTCTCGTGATACTCAAGTATATACAGAATCTAGGTTTTATAATAGAACTAATCAAATATGGAACAGTAGACGGTCAATAGCGACAGTCAAAGTCGGTAAACCCCTGAAATGTCAAACCAATCAAATCGAAAATGTCAAAATTCGAAAGACAAGCAATAGCGTTGTACTATTAAGATCAGTTTGAATACAAAGAAAATTCTTATTTCAGTTTACAAACTCGTAGACCATTTGATTTCCACAAAAACCTACCAGTAAATACTGGTTTGTAAAAACTTTCTGAACTTTCCAAGTAAATAATAATATTAGATGAGGAGAATAATGTACAAATAATATTAAAAATGAAAATACAAAAGAAACGATATGAATATCATTAATAATTATGCTAATTACTTAACCTTTCTGGGAAGTCACTTCACATCAAATAAACATTTTAAAAGTAAAAATCATCTAGTGTAACTGACAATATATTGCAGATATCATAGTTTATATATGACACTTAGCGTAATGCAAAAGAACGTTCAATTAAAATAGGACCTGTCACATCTTTAAAAACGGTCAGTTATTTAAGGAGGAAGAAAATAACAAGTGTTTTCCCGGCATCAGTTCATCTCCATCTTTTCTTCTGTACATATACATCAAATACAACACGTGAGAGTCACAACATCGCACCACCCCGAGCCTTTTTACCTCTTAGTGCGGGACTTTTCCGGAATCTTGCCAAAATCATTAGAGTAAATGGCTACTGTAATGTACGCCAATAATATATTCACCAGAGAGTAATACATCAAGGCTGTCTTTGCAACAGTAAATACTTCAGAATAGTCAGTAGAGTCTATCAGTGATCACTAAAGTTGAACACTGTTTTGTCTTGAAGAGCATTTCCCTGTTTGGTTCAATAAAATTGCGTCAAGTGGGCCTGGAACACAACCAACATCCATTAGTCAGATGTACTCTTTTCTAGAATAAAGTATGAAGTTGTTTTTTTAAATGTCAAACTGTCATGTAAATATTAATACCTTGATGGATTGTCATTTTTCCTGGTGGAATTTTGCTTGCGGAACAATGTACCCTTCAAAGAATATGTACAATGACTTTAGGATATTTGAATATGTAGAAACTAGCGATTATAGTTACAGCTCGTGACCTGTTATAAGTCATTTTCCCGTTTAGCTCACAGAATGGTTTGAGTAAATTCAATACATATTTTGAAATATAAATACTTATCTATTGGTAATTTATTTTGTCTTGGATAACGGTCTATCTATTTAATCTATCACAGGCAGAAGACAACCCAAAATATTTTATGTGCAGTAAAACTTTTTAAATCAGTGATTTCCTTTTTCTTGATCATTTTCCTTACCATGCTAAAATAGCCTAATCAGTTAAACTACTTACCTAAAACAAAGGAAGAAGAGATAGATACTATTTAACAACCCCTCCGCTCG
This sequence comes from Sepioteuthis lessoniana, assembly GCA_963585895.1. Lineage (NCBI taxonomy): Eukaryota > Metazoa > Mollusca > Cephalopoda > Myopsida > Loliginidae > Sepioteuthis > Sepioteuthis lessoniana. Next base: position 127,188,911 of record OY757909.1, on the reverse strand, counting down.
TTCTAAATAATATTGTTGTTTGAATGGTCTCCACACGTCCTCCTTCTTCCAATTCCTTCAGTCCCTTTAATAATCCTTTGGGGAATTGTACCGAAAGCCCCAATCACAATTGGTATAATTGTCACCTTCATGTTCCATAGTTTTTTTCAATCCACAAGCAAGGTCGAGGGACTTATCCTTCTTTCTACATTCTTTCAGTTTTATTCTGTGGTCAGTCGGGACACCAAGTTGACAATTTTGCAAATTATGTTTTTTGTTGTTTATTATAAAGTCTGGTCTTATTTTTTACTCTTGGATGATTTTCACATCAGTGTTAGCTGATGGTCTTCCACTGGAGTTTTAGTGACCGTAAGTCTCCGTAAGTTTCCAGGACTCATCTTATTATTCTGGCCGTTCTCAACAATGTGGTAGTTTGGACAGTTTCTACTCGTCCTCCAACTTCCAAGTCTTCCAGACCCTTTAGTTACTGTACCGAATGCACAAATCACGATTAGTATAATCGTTACCTTCATGTTCCATTTTTTTTTTCAATTCCCTAGCAAGGTTTAGATACTTATACTACTTTTCTCTTTCTTTCAGTTTTATTCCGTGGTCAACCAGTATAACAAAGTCCACAATTTTGCAAGTCCTCTTTCTTTTTTTTTGTTGATTACTATAAGGTCTGGTCTTCTGGCTAAGATTTGATGATCCGTCTGTATGTTAAAGTCCTATACGAGTTTGTGTGTGTCATTCTCCAGGAAGGATGCTGCATTGTACATATACTATAAGTTCGTATAGTCAAATTTAAACACGTGCACATTACCAAGTGGATCACCTTGCCTACCCAATCGTGTCTAGTTTTTTCGCCTTTTCTGCTGCTTTCGCTTATTATGTGATTGATCGTTTAGTCTCTATTACCACATCCCCTACATTTTGTATTTTGTTGCGTCTTATCTATTCTCGCTTTCATTTGACTAGTCCTTATAGCCTTGTTTTGTGCTGCTATAAGGAGAGATTCTATTTCTCTTTTAAAGTTTTCTTTTCTGAGTCACGTCCAGGTTTTCTTGCGTGAGATGTTGCTTATTAGTCGTTTAAAGCACCTATAAAGTTGTTTTTCTTCCCATGTTGTTTCCAAGTTGTTGTCATTCTGTTAGTCATCGTGTTGTCAGTATCGTTTCTGATGGCTCTAATCAGTCCTCTTTCGTGTTTCTCTATGCTGTCCTCGAGTCGTAGTATCGATGCGTCAACACTTTCTTCAATGCTGGCAAATCGTCGTTGCTACCATTATTATTATTATTATTATTATTATTATTATTATTATTATTATTATTATTATTATTATATTCTCACTGGCGATTGAGTGACAGCAAGTCTCCTCAAGTCTCCAGGACTCTTCCCAGTATTCTGGCTGTTTTCAATTATTCCATTGTTTGGATTGTCTCCACTCGGCCGCCAATTTCCAAATCCACCAGGCCCTTTAATAATCCTTTAGTTACCGTGCCAAAAGCACCAATCACAATTGGTATTATTGTAACATTCTTGTTCCACAGTTTTTTTCAATTCTCTAGCAAGGTCGAGGTACTTATCTCTCTTTTCTCATTCTTTCAGTTTTATTCTGTGGTCAGCCGGGACAGCAAAGTCGACAATTTTGCAGATTTTCTTTTTTTTTTTTGTTGATTATTATAAGGTCTGGTCTTCTGGCCGAGATTAGGTGATCCGCTTGGATATTAAAGTCCCATAAGAGTTTGTGAGTGTCATTTTCAAGGACAGGTGCTGGGTTGTGCATATACCATTTGTTGGCATGGTCAAGTTTAGATTTCTTGCGCATTTCCCAGTGGATAACCTTGCCTACCCAGTCATGTCTATCCTTGTATTCCTTCTGTGCCAGTTTTCTGCATTCGCTCATTATGTGATTGACGGTTTCAACGCTGTCACCACAGAGTTTACATTTTCTATTTTGTTGTGTCTTATATATCCTCGCCTTAATATGATTGGTTCTTACGGCACTGTTTTGTGCCGCCATTAGGAGAGATTCTGTTTCTCTCTTAAAGTTTCCTTTTCTTAGCCATGTCCTGGTTTTGTCGTGTGAGATGTTGTTTATTAGTCGTTTAAAACGCCCGTTTTATTTCCTATTTATGGTTATTCTGTTTACTATCGTGTTGTCAGTATTGTTTCTGATGGTTCGTGTTTTTCTATGTCGTCTTCCAGACGTTGTATGGATGTGTCAACGCTGTATTCGATGCTGGCAAGTCTTCTTCCTCCCTCTTTTCTTGGTACATATAGTCTGTCAACGACATCTTTGGGATGTAGTGCCTTGTGCATGGTCATTAGTATTCTACTTCTTCGGTTTATTTGTCTAAGTTCGTCTCTGGTCCACCTGAGAAAGGGTACCGAGTATCTAACGAGGTGTACAGCCCAAGTATTTATTCCTTTGATAAGGTTTCTGTCGGAGAGCTTTGTTTCGAGTAGTTTTCTCGTTCTCCTGAGATATTCTTTTTGAATTTTGTTTTTCATTTCGACTTGCTTGATGGCTCCAAGATTCCTAAGTATTTGTAGGTCTCGTTTTCTGGGAGCATTCTGATCTTGTCTTGATTTGGTAGTTCTGTCCGTCAGTTAGATATCTTTTGCTACTTTTCATGACGAGCAGGGCGTATTTTTCAATGCCAAATTCCATCCCTATGTCTTGACAGTATATTCTAACTGTGTGTATTAGGGTTTCCAGTTCTTTTTCATTTTTTGCAAATAGTTTTATGTCATCCATGCTCATTAGGTGGTTGATCTTTTCTTGCGATTAGGTGGTTGATCTTTTCTTGCGATCTTTTATCCGCCCGTGCATTTTCTGAGTATGTGGTGTAGTGGCATCATAGCAATTATGAATAGTAGGAGTGACTGTGCATCTCCTTTAAATCTTTATTGCTGCCAAGCTTTTTCCTTCTGCTGTTAATTCAACTCTCCAGTGATTCTATTTTTTTTTTTCGATGAAGTTTATGGTTTCGTGTGATATTTTGTACATTTTGAGACTGTTTATTATCCAGCTTTCCAGAAACATATCATATTCCTTTTTGTAGTCTATCCAGGCCATAGCTAAATTTTTCCATCTGTTCTTGCTTTCATTTAGGATGTGTTGATCTATGGAGAGTAACTCTGATGTGCCTCTAGATCCTTTGGGGCATCCTTTCTGTTCATCAGGGAACAATCCGCGGCTTGTCAGCGAGTAGTATATCGCTTCCCTTTTTTTGCGCTGTTAATATTTTCCACATCATCAGTAAACAAGTTATAGGTCTATAATTGTTTGGAGCAGTTCCTTTACTTTGGTCCTTTTAGAACAATTCGGTCTCTTCTTTGGTCATCCAGCCAGGTACTTTGGCATCTTGTAGGCATCTGTTCATTTCTAGTGCTAGTCTGTCATGAATGGAAGTGGATTTCTTGAACTAGAATCCATGTATTCCATCATGTCCTGGCGTTTTCCAGTTTGATATCTTTTTTAGTGTCTTTTTGAGTAGTTCGATGTGTATTTCCGCCTTGGGGCCTTCCTCGAGTCCTTCTAGTTCTCTTGTCATATCGTTTATCCATTTAGCCTTTTCGTTATGCTTTTTCTGTTGCCATATTTTCATCCAAAATTGCTCGGTTTCTTTGACGTCTGGTTGTTGGTATGTTTCAGTATCATGCCCTCCCAATTGTTGATAGAATTTTCTTTCGTTGTTTTAGAATGCCCTGTTTTGTCTGTATTTTTTTACCTTTTGTCGATATCTCTTTCGTCTCCCTTCTTTCCCCAGGACCTTCTGGTTTATTTCCTCGTGTTGTAATGTTATTTTTCCCGTGTTGTCTTTCCATTCTCTTCCCACATATTCCAGGATCTTTCTGCTTTACCATTTTGGCCTGTTTTCGTAGATTCTTTTATCTGGGTCTCTAGTCGAAATTCCGATCCTGGTTTTGATGGTTTCTTCGTGCTTTTCTCTCACACTAATTTCGCCCCTGCATAGATTAAATCATTTAACTCAGTTATATTATTTGTTGATATGTAAGGTAATATTTGATTTATTTTGTTTGTTTCAGTTTTAAGTGTTCTCCATTCTATGTTTCTTAATGATGGAAAGGTGGTCTTCACACTGTTCATATTTCTTTTTAAGTTTTCTAAATTTGTATGTTGTTTTTGTGATAGTGTTTCTGTAAGGGTGACTTGGTACTGTGGCGTATTCATTTACAAGAGTTGGCAGTTCATTTCTTATATGTTGTTTTTGGTTGGCGCCACTTAATGTGTTTGTAATTGTACTGTATTGCGACTGTGTTTTCTGGTGTATTCTAGTATTTCAAGGTCAGAAAACCATCCATTTTTCATTATTGTTCTAACTTGGTCAGCAAGGCTTTGGCTTGTTGCCTGAGAACTAGCACATTCTTGCCAGATCTCTATCATTATTTTATTGAAGGGTTGCTCCTAAAGTAGAAGTGTAGTGCAAGATGTTTGTCTTCTCTGGTCCATGTTTTGCGTTTTGGTCTCTGATCGTTGTGCTTGCTAATATCGTCATTCATGTACCTGAAAAGAGACCAGCCAACACACGCAGGATGACGGTCGTGTCTCCCATGTTGACTATCAGGAGAGCACCTGTCGATCATGACACCCAAGCTTGTTGCCTTGGTCTCCCGTTTTGTAATATTGAGATTGGACATTTTTATCATGGGTGGTATAGTGTGGCTATACCAGACCCAAGGATTGTTTTTGATCTGCGCACCTGACACAGATGTGACCGAGAGCAGTCATATTGACTGTTCATGAACAGCGGGTCACAAAAAAAAATCCTATGTTTTCACTTAGTTAAAGTCCATTGTCCTACTTTTTTTTTACTTTCCAAGCACCTGCAGTGGACTGCTTGAAAGTTTTTTAATCCAGCTTAATGGTAATATCTTATACTTAACCTAGTTTTAAATGTGCTGGTGATAATCTTTCAAATGTGATTTTTGATGATTTTACGGCTAAATACCGGGTTACAACGCCAATTGATTGAGAGTCGTTAGGCAATATGGAGGGTGAAGATTAGTAACACTTTTCAGTTCCATTCGAAAATTGTTTTGCGTTTGGGTTTTTGTTTGGGTTGGGTCTGCCTGGCTTTATACATTAAACAGAAATAAACGAAGTCGGTAGAGGAGGGGAGGAGATTATTAACTGATCGCTATGTTGCTACATTTTTGAGTTTGGCGCGGTAAATCTGAACATTTCTTCAGTTAGCTCGAGATAATTGCACCTGGTAAAAACATTTAGCCGATTAATAGCACTCTTTAATTAAAATATAACAAAAATTCCCCAGAAGATTTTATAATTCATCGAAAATCTAATTTTTTTTAAAGAGCAGTTTGTACTAACCTCTACCCAACGAGTGTTCCTGGAGAATTGTTTAGTCAGTGTATAAATCCATATATTTCTTAAGTTGGGCCTTATATTATTATTATTATTATTATTATTATTATTATTATTTCTTGCGAGATTTCACCAAAGCCTCATCAGGTGATCGTGCACTGGCATCTAGGTGGCAACAAGTCTCCTTTGGTTTCCAAATATCTTCTTCATATTTCGGCCAATCACAGCAATGTTATAGTGTGGATGTTATTGATCTTTCCCCTTATTTCTTGCTCCCCCAGTTACCTCTCCAAGCCCTTGGGGACCGTTCCAAGTGTACCCAGAACTGTTGATATTACCTTCAGCCTTATGATCGATCGTTTTCTACGTCCTCTGACAATGTCCAATAATTTGTTTGTCTTTCCGCTTGCTTTTTTGTTCACTTTTTGTTCCAAGAAAAGGGCCAAAACTAGAATGTTCTCTTTATATTAATTAAAGGTAGGTCTGATTTTTTCATTTGGGATTAGCTAATCTGTTTCTATCTCAAAACCCTGGAGAAATTTATGCATCTAATTATCTTGGACGGATTCTGGTTTATATATAAACCATTTTGAAATAATTCAGCTTTTAATCTCTTGCACAATTCCTTGTGAATATTTTTAAAAACCTGTCTTGCTTATCCTACTCACCTTTTCAACATGTTTGAAAGATTCACTTACTTTGTGATTAATCGATTCATATCGGTATCGTATAGATTTGTTATCCTTCTGAGCATTATCGAATTTGCTCCTTATGGCGTTGATTTGAGCTGCTATTAGAAGCGTTTCAGTCTCTCTCAAAGAATCTCTATTTACAACATTTCTCGCGTACAACTCACAAGTTTTAACCAGAGATATTCATATACTTGTTTTTTCTTCCCATTTTTATTTTCTGGTTATTTTTGTATTTCTTTCTGTACTTCTATTGTGTTTTAATTCGTCAGGATTTGCCCTTTTGAATGTAATCCTCGATTTATCGTATTGATGCATCTTCGAGTTTGTTTTTTTCTTGTCTTGATACGTAAAATCTGCCAATGTCATCACTCGTATTTAAGGTATTTGGTATAGATTTAACTTTTCTTGTCCTTTGATTTATTCATCACACTTCCTACTTGGTCTTTTTTAACAATGGTCTTTAGTATCTTACTATGGGTACTGCCTGCGTGTTTATCTGTTTGATGAGATTCTTACTATAGAGCTACGTTTAGTGAAAATTTTTTTATCATCTGAAATACCCTTTTCCCTTCTTTTTTCATCTCCCTTTTTTAAATTGTGTTTGCTACCAATATTATAACTTGTAGTTTCCTGCTCTCCAATTTCTTGATACAGCAGTTTTATTCCTTTCACTATTTCTGAACTCCCACGATACAATATGAGCATGGCAGATTTTTCAATGTCGATTTCATTCCGCAAATTCTGGTTGAACATCTTATTTTTGGATCATATTCTCCTTTTATTTTTTTTATTTTTCGTTTTTAGCAAATACCTTTATATCATCCATGTACCTAAGGTGAGTCATCTTTTCCTGTAATTTAGTAAATAGGTTAATCTCCATACATTTCCTCAGAACCTGGTTCAGTGGCATCATTGGCATCTAAGAAATATCAGTGACAAGACTGAATCTGCCAAGAATATGCCTTTCTAATTTTTTACTTCTGCTAGGTCCTGGGCTCCTCAAGTCAATTCCAACCACCAATTATTTATGACCTTCGTAATGAAGTTTTTGACATTTTCAGACTTCCTTTTTTTTTTTTTTTTTGCAAACATATTTTTCAAGACTTGTTTGCTCTTGTCTTTTTATTGCTTTTATCTTTTTTTGGTTATTTCATTTTGTTCGGTCCTTTTATCTTTTACCTTCCTTAGCAGCTTTGTTTGTAGGTGTAGTTTCTTTATTTTTTCATCTTGTCCCATTCTCTATTCATGTTTTGCATTTCTCGTCGGATTCCTTTGAGAGATAACAATTTTATCACTGACTAGTTTTACTCCTACATTGCATTACTCGTACGGTATTGTGATACAGTCGTTATGATTATGTTACAATGAATTATCTTCCTTTTTGGTCCAGGACTGGACTTTTCTAGTCTTGATTTCTTACCAATATAATATTCTGTCCACTCCTGATTTTTATAAAATTGATTCTAGAAGTTTCTTCTGTTCTTGAAGTAATATTTATTTTGTTGTATTGAATTCAATTTCGTTTTCACAACTTTTTTTTGGTTTCAATTCCTTAAGGGGAGATTTGGTTTTCAATAATTATTGCTTTAATTTATCTAAGGGTCCCTTTTTTAATATGTTCTTCATAATTTCTTTGTTGACATGTTTCTTCTCTCTCAAGGCCAAAAAAAACCGTTTCTCTTTAAAACCAACATTGTTGGTTTTGCCACTTTTTGACTTGTATGAGATGCAGTCCCTTCTTTCAAAATTACTATCATCAGTTTCCTATAGTTCATATTAGTAGGTTTGCATTTAAAAACTGTATTTTTTTTCTTAGTTCAATTCTTATTGGAAGTTTTATAAATCATTGTTGTTTTGGTGTTTGCTTGTAAACTTGAAAAAAGAACTGTCAATATTTACTGGATACCGACGGGTTTGCCCATGTATTCCATCCAGGACGTACCTGCTGAGCATGACACTGATATTTGTTAATGGAATTCTATGATGATTTTGATTTTTCATTTTTTATACGTAGTAAACTGCGGCTATATTATAACAAAGGGATGAGTATCATACGTGCTTCTATCACAGATGTAACCCGCTACTTCTTAAAGAACAAAACACTTATATGTGCTGCAAAGATTATTTAAAAGAAATATGATTTTAAGATTCTTAAGTTTTGATTTAGTAAATTATGAAAGGCCATTTTTAAATAAATATCTAAGTTTTAAAACCCAGTTCGTTAAGGGAATTTGCTTACAACTGACATTAATTCTATGACACATGCGCATCAGGTATTTTGTGGATTCCTTATTTCCAGACATTGCAGGGTGTTTGAATATCCTATGATTCTTTTATTTCTCTAAATATAATTTGTTTTTTGCTACCTAGCAACACTACTTAAAAAAATAACTTCCAGTCATATTGGAATATAGAGAAATATTTCTACTACCAAACCCCCATTTTCATTTTTTTTTTAATTCTTAGCTTTCTTATTCTTATTTCATTTTGTTTTCTTGTCGATTTAGTAGATCAATATTATTAAATTTCCAGATATTTAAAAAGTACACTTTCCTTCGATAGTTGGACAAAGATTTAAAGAAGTAGACAAAGGCACAATATATTTATCTGTTTTTGCCATGGACTGATATTCACTCCAAACATCATTTCTGCTAAAACATAAAAACGAGGTGTATATATGGGAGAAAGAATAAACTCACTATCCAATCTCCCATCATGCATTGGAAAAATCTTGCTATTATTGCCAGCGATAAGTACTTCAACAAACATAGCATCAGTCATCTGGATGTGGAGCAAGAAACGAGTTATATGTTTTAATTAAACTTCAGCAATATTAATGGTTCTAGTCACTTAACTGGGAAGGTAGCTGGTATAGATATTTCTTCATCGGAGTAAAAATGAAATTCAGTTTGAACTTCATCATCCTTTATTATTGTCTCCGATTTAAACTGCTACTCCCTGAAGAATAAAAAAAAAAAAACTATGTTATTAAGGATTAGAAAAAATGTGCTAGAATTAATAGGAATTAAGAAAATAAAAGAAGAAATCGATACCGAAAGTGATTAAAAAGATTTGTATAAAAGCAAAGAAACTAGATGTATGTGTTAAAGCTATTATTTCTTGTTGTTTGATCATAAGTATTCAGCAGGAAACTATATGTCGTAATTCTATACTTTTGGTCTTAAAATTATTTCATATTACTCACACAGACACACACACACACGCACATATGCACACATGTGCGTGAGCACACACACACACACACACACACACACACATATATGTATGTGGAGAAGAGCGAGAATATAGTAGATTAAGAGAAAAAAGAGAGGGAAAGAGAAAATAAAGGAATATATATATATATATATATATATATATATATATATATATATATATATATATATATATATATATATATCCCATCATTATGTCATTGGAAGCATGTATAGGTATTTTACCGGTGTGCTACAAACTCTTTCCTTCCGCAGTATACAAAGCGTTGCCGTCAGTTCACGGTTAACTATTGAATACAAACATTTTATCCACTTGTTTAAAATATGAATGTATAGATTTTTCAGTCCGTGTATTCTTATTGGCAGTCGACTAGAAATATGAAATGAACAACACGGAAACATTTGTATTTTCGGTTGATCAAATTCAAGAACAGGTGACCGTGTGATCAAGGCAACATTCAAGAATGTCTAATTAATTATTGACGTGTATCTATGTGTGTGTGCCAGATTATGACCGTCTCTTTATATCCATCTATATATTCATATGAATAAATGGCCATTTGTAACAGATACAATCCAATCCTAAAATGAAAATCAGATTAGATCCATCCAAAGAAAATAGAAAATAATAAATCCATTTACATTCAACACATTATATATATATATATATATATATATATATATATATATATATATATAGTATGTATGTTATCTTAACAGCTTAGTTACAATGATTTTCACGATTATGCCATTATCAGAATTACTTTCATCACAAAAGTGAGAAACTGACAGGTAAGAAACCACACTTACACTGAGTTAACACTGTTATATATCATCATCATCATGTCGTGCCGCCAGCACGGATATCCTTGACCATCTCTCGCCACTTTTCCCTATCGTTCATCGCCTCCGGCAGGTCTTCTGTGTCCTCACATAGCTGCTGTATGTAAGTTCGGGCTGGTCGTCCTGCTTTTGCTTGGCCATATGTGGGGGTCCATAGGAGTACGTCACTTACGAGCTCGTCCTTGTTTCTCCAGCAGTGTCCGGCGTGTCCTGCTCGTCTGACCTGTATAGTTTTCGTGATGGGAGGCAAGTGGCTGTACAGTTGGCGTCTCGTGGGGTGTTGTCTCCAGGACTTGTTCAATATATCTCTCAACATTCTTGTGTAGTTGCCATCAAGTTTCTTCTCCAGCCGTTTGGTTAGCGTCCATGTAGTGCATCCATATAGCAGTATCGATACAACCACTGCCTGGAAGAAACTGCGCTTCATTTCATCGGTCAGGTCTGATTTCCATATTAATGAGAGCCTATCTATAGCCGTCCATGCTTTTGTTAGTCGTGTGTCGATGTCGTTTCTGTTGATGAGACGCTACTCCCTAGGTAGGTGAATTTGTCCACTAGCCTCAGAGAGGCTCCGTCTAGAGTGGTAATGTTGCCCGTTTGGTTGTAACACATATATTCAGTTTTGTGCGCATTGACATGGAGGCCAATGCCTGCTGCAGCTCGTTCCAAACTATGCAGTAGTGTTTCTGCTTGATTAGGCGTATTCGTCAGTAACGCTAAGTCATTAGCGTAGTCGGCGTCTATGATTGTTTTGCGGAGTACCTTTTGCTTCTTTTCTTAGTCAGCTCGAAGCCATTTTCTCTGATTTTATCGATCGAAGTTCTAAGCACGTAGTCTAGACAGATGATAAAGAGGTATGGAGCTAGCGTGTCTCCTTGTAGTACTCCTGCAACAATGTCGAAGTATTCCGTGCCTCCATCTGGTGAACGGACTTTCACTTTTGTGTTTTCGTAGAGGATCATTATTGCTGCTACGGTTTCTTTTGGTAAGCCGTATGCTAGTAGGATTAGTTCCATTTTCCCTCTGTGGATGGAATCGAAGGCCTTGGTAAAGTCGACATATATATATATATATATATATATATATATATATATATATATTTATATATATGTTGTATAAATATATTTCGGGTATATTACAATCGTGGAAACAAAAGGAGTGTTATTCTGTATTTTTGTCAGATTATTACTCAGGATAAAAAAAAACGTTTTGAAATGGTCAACTAAAAATAGCGAAATCATG
>OY757909.1:126977569-127172569 GCA_963585895.1 Sepioteuthis lessoniana | reverse complement strand
TTGAGATTTTTAATGTTTTTATATTTGCTATGTTATTTCTACAAGGCCGTTGAATAGAAACCTACAATTTTGCTATTTATCAAACTAGACCACTTTTCTTCAGACTAATATTTGAATAATGTACAAGGCAAAAATACTTGATATTCGGTAAACGTAATGTAATTTGCAGACTATTCTAAGTTGATCAAAGTAATACAATAGGACCATATACCAATTTGCCCAGAATACACCGACTGCTTCTCTGCAGAGGGGTAAGATCACCCCACCGACGAGTGTTCTGCATAGGACACCAAACAGTCTGATGGTGAGGTTCCAGTGATGCTGGAGCTTTGGGGAATGTGGAGTACCCATTTATTACCATCGCTCCCAAGGGAATTGCTTGAAATAGAAATACTTTTGACCATAAAATTGTACTTGCATTTAAACTGCGAGCTTATGCTAAACTGAATTATTTGAAATTGAACTGTTTTTCGACATTGAAACTGTCAATTGGTATATATAACTGCTTCAATAAACTAAACTCAATTGGTATATATAACTGCTTCAATAAACTGAATAGTTTGAAATAGAAATGTTTATGACAAACTGTGTACTCATGCTAAACTGAATTGTTTGAAATAGAACTGATTATTTACATAAAATGGATTTGGCGTTAAATAACCTACAACGATTGCCATACCATGAAACCCAACCAAACATTTTCAGGATGGAAATCCAATTTAGTTTGTACATTAATCTCATCACTTCTATTAAAGCACTGGCTTAATATGCTTTTAAACCTCCTTTTCATGCATCAGTTGTCTCTATTCTAAACAATCTACTCCAGATAACAACACCCATTGATTTACCTAATGTGTAGATCGTATTTTAAAGATTCATTCCTTAGTTTCAAAGTGTTCCAATCAATATCAAGTTGATAAAGGTTGAAATTCAAACAAGAAAGGGCTAAAAGGCAATTCTTGGAAATAATAATTTATTTCACGAGTTAATAATTATTGACCATAAATCAGAGTTTGACCTATATGCGAGACCAACTTATAAACATTGGTTGGGTTTGTTATTCTGCTTTTTTTTCAAGTGGAACAGTATTTATTTTACAAGGAACACAGAGTATCTTTATATTGAATATTTGGTTGACCATAACATTAGCTCAAGTCTTCTTCTAAAACATTTTCAACATGTTATCTGCAGTTACTTTCGCTTAAGCATCTACATCTAAATCAAAACAGTTAAGTTACTGCTTTTCCGTATGATTTTTAATAGAACCAGTTAGAAATAACACGTTGGTTGCATATATTTAAATCATGCTGTAAAGACAAAATAAATTAATCTAAAATATTTAAAAATTGCAATACCACGTATTTCTATATATAAATCGTAATATTATGAAGGTATATTTCAGTTTTTCTCTGCCCGTTACCATCTATGATATGTCAATATATATATATATATATATATATATATATATATATATATATATGTATATATATACCATGAGTGCTTGTGTATGGGCGACTTAATGTGAATAATAGACATGTATAAGAAAACGCTTTATAGATACGCTTGCAAGGAATGCAACGTGTGAAATGACACCAAACTACTACAAATTATGTATGTGTGTGTGTGTGTGTGAGTGTGTGTGTACATGTGTTTGTTAGGTATGTGTGACCGCACACGCGTGTACATGTGTATGTGTGTGTATGTATATATCTGGCTTTCGGGAAGTTTTTGTTTCCACTTCTTGTATGGTGTTTTGCCAACCCAGATAATTAAATGGTGATAACGCCCTGTGTTTTTGCTAAAAACACTCGTCATCAAATAACGCTCGATTTGGATGTTGGTCAATTAAAAACAACGACAGATAATATTCTAGAATAATCTGGGGAAAACGATGGTTTATGTTTGGCCAATATATGAAATATAATTGGATCTCGGACAGACAAGAACTGTTAAACAGATGTCGAACAAAAACGTCTACACCACTGTGACTGAAGTAATCTGAAATTAATCTATGCATAACACGTTATATTGATACTGATCCTAAAGATTAAAGCAAGTAAGTGACACTACAATCTACATTAAAAGGGATACAACGATTAATATTTTGAATCTTTAAGAGTGAGATAATTTAAATATATATATATATATATAATATCTACCAGCATTCACCAGAAAAAAAAGAAAAAAAACGTCAGGAACAAGAGATAAAAGTATCTCGAATCACCGCCCGGAGGAAAAAGAAAAGATTATAGGTCAAAAGAAAGAAAAGGCCAACCTCGTCCGACCCCTTGAAAAAAATCAAGGGATATGCAGTCAGTTGGTCAAAGAAAACTAAAAACCTTCCGAAAATCCTGCAATGCTACAATTACAAAAGTGCTCAACAAAAGTGGAGCCAATTATGAAATTATCTTAAATCGCGATTCGAAGGCTAAATTGGGCCAGTGTCCCACCACCCTAATGTCACACCTTAGCTAAAATTAGAATCAGAGAGTATGAAATATACACTTTGCCAAATGCATTACACACACACACACACACACTTACATATATATATATATATATATATATATATATATATATATATATATCTTTAAGAAAAAAACCAAAGACCGGTTAATTCATGATTATAAATTTATTTCGGTCCCGTATTTTCAGTTTCTGGTGTGAACCAAAAACATGAAGAAAAAAAATTAATTCAGGACTTCTTCCGACCGAATGGATAATTAATTAAATTCAAATTTAAATTTAAATTTAAATTTAAAAACCAGAATAAACACGAGGGGTGTAGGGGGACGAGATTAAGGAGTTACCTCCTCGTTTTATTGAATTTCCGTTTTTATTTTTATTTTTCAAATTTCTTCTATCAGTAATTACGGTAATTTAACTTTTTTATTTATTCATTTAGTTTATTTTATTTTCATGTTAAATTCGATAATTAACTTTTAAGAGAAATATTAACGCTTATATCAATTTCGATACCATTTAATTAGCTACCTGTTTTTTATGTACATCTGTTGGATACGTTTTTTTTCCTGGTTTCACTATTTATTTCAATGTTTTTAAATTTTTATTGTTTAAATTTAGTCTTATGTCTACATCTAGCTATCAATTCGCTTCTCTTATCTAATAACTTATCGGGGTACTTTAAAACATAAATTTTCTCTTCAAGGCATAAATTGCATCTACCGTTAAAACTATTTGGAGTATTTGATTTTCTCAAAATGGACCATTCACTCTCAGGGGTTAAACCTTTGTTTTTTAAAAACCAGAAATGTTTTGATAGTGTCATACGGTTTTTTAGGTGTTCGTGGGAGAAGGTAAATTTATGATTTAAAAATCTCTGCTTCCATTTAGTAGAGGCCAGGCCTATATAAGTTTTCTTATCTGTGATATCCTCTTTAGGGTAAATTCAGAATATATATATATATATATATATATATATATATATATATATATATATATATATATATATATATTCTGAATGCCTTCTAATGTAGCGAAGGATTGATCAACAATGTTGATATCACCAGGCCGTGTCGTTAGTGTTGATTTCTGCCCCAAAATGATAGCATAACTGGAACCTGAGTCTATGCTGAATTCTCAACTCGAAGATTGCGTAGTGACAACCCGAAACTAGAGACCGTTAAGTGAAATTAAGGCAGAGAAAGACATTTTATTCTGTGGCAAATTGACCGGAATGTCAAAATGTGTTATTGGCAGAGCACCCTTGATTTTGCGCAGAATTCTTACAGAGCAACATTTCGTTGAAGTTAAAGTGCTCTTTATTTCGGGTTTCATACGCAGCAGTAATACTTATATATACATTCCAAATTAAGTGGTTTTCGAGACTTCAAATATATCATTGTAATATAATGTTATTTAAATTGTTCATAATCTACTACACTCTCTTTAGGATCAAAAATATTTCATAAATTTGGAATATTTATCACTGATTAAACCTTTCGATTTTCACATTATGTTGTATAATTGTCTTACGGTCTTTTTAATTACAAGTAATCAGTGAACGCTGAAACTTTTGAAAGTTTGAAATATCCTTTATTGCTTTCACGTCAGTTCAATTTGACTAAAAACGTTTCATGAAAATAAAAAAAATTGACATCAGATTGGAAAAAAAGTGACGTTTCATTCGCTGCAAACACAATAACCGCATGCCATTCAATATGTAACAGAACAATTATACGTAAAATAAAGACTGAAAGCAGAAAACGCATACACTTGATAACACCAAATAATTGTTCCAGAAAATTGATATTTGAACAAGCAAATCTTAGGAAAATGAATAATATCTTGTTGTTGTTGTTGTTGTCATTATTATTATTATTACTATTATTATTTTTTTTTTTTAAGAGTTTTTTTTCATTAATAATATACTGCCAGTGAGTTTTTACCCCCAGCGTTAGATCGTTGTATTTCATTTAAATCTAACAGAGGGCACGTCTACCCAGGTTATAACGACTGTTCAATATTTTCTAACCTAACTTGTCAAATTTGGGGTTTGGGTGGTCTTCATTATTCTTCTAGTTTCTAATACATTCTGTTTTTATCAAGTCCTTTCTGTAATATTCCCATCGCACCAAGAAAAATTGATTTAATGCTCACCCTCATGATTCTTAGTTTGTTTAAGTCTCTGGCAATGTCCAAGCATTTGTTTCATTTTTTTCTTTCACTTAGTCTTACTTCATTGTTCGCTGGGAGAGTTAAATTATATTGATGACAAGTTCTTCTTGTCAAATTAATCAATGCTAGCTCGGATTATCTTTATTTCAAAACACCCGATTGCCCAGTCGGCTGGGGCTGTAAAATACACTGACTGCATCTCTGCTGAGGGGTCAGAACCCCCACCGCCAACGAGTGTCATGGATATGACACTTAAAAGACTGATGGTGAGGTCCCAGTAATGCTGAGTAATAGGGTAGGTTGATTTTTAACTTTTTTTCAAATATCAAAAAGGATAATGCACTGAAAGTTGTGTATATACCTATTAAATACTCATACCAAAAATTAGATCTGAATCTTCAACGGTTTTTTGCTAATTTGGCGTGAAAGATTTTAAACAAACACGTACTGAAAAATCCTCGTTTTTACCAGATTTGGCCTAAATATTGATGTAAAAACCAAACAATTTCAGTATTTCAATTAGGAAATCCTATTTTATTTTATGGAAATAAGTAGATAAATTATAACAAAACTTCAAATTGAAAATTGAACTCCCCCCCACATCGTTTTACCTGTGTTGAATTTGAAATGCAAATATTCAAGCAGTAATATTCGAATATATTGCCAAACATTTTTTTTCATGATATGAAATAAAATATAACAAACAAACAAATATGGAAAAACAAATGATTGTTTAATAATTTTTAATATATGGAATCAACTAGTTCTTAGCCCTTGGATGAAAACGCTGGTCTCAATTGTTGGCACAAAACTTTTGCAAATATGTGCTGGTGCCTTGCTTCAAAGCCATACACGGATTGAGAAGCCTCCGTCACTAACTTAACTGCCTGTTCCACACCTTGGGAATGTGAAGGGAAATCTGGCAAGTCAATCTTTTCACCAGTTAACAATGAATTCTGTAATTCATTGTCAGATAAGTCTAGTGTGAGTGGTGGCTCCCCGACTCCATTTACTGACAAATCCATTAAATCGGTCCAGTGCACAGCTTTAATATTGATCATTGGGATCTTTTTAAATCTTTTCTTGGCTGACTTTGCTCTTCTGAAAGAATGAAAAAAATAATTTGAGTTTAATTTCTAAATGCAATTTGTATTGCTTTAATAATATTTAGTGAAATTAGATGTAATCTTTAAAATGTTTCAATAAATTGGCACAAGTACTTCAACCAGTTTTGTATGAATAAATATAAATGTACCTAATGGCCAAAATTCTTTTTATACCCTCTTCTCTCACTTCATGTTCATCAGATTTCACCATTGAAAATAAAACATTCTCTGGAAGTTATGCAAAGGCATTATACTGGAGGTTTTTTTAATGTGATTCTTTGAACCTCAATTGGTTGCTTTTGTATCCTGTCAATCATATTGTAAATATAAATTTGCTGGTGATGGAACTTGTTACTTTTTTAAAAATTTCAAACCTGCAAATAGCATAAACATTGACAATAAAATTTATCAAACTATATAGTTTGGTTGAAAGATTCTTTGGATATGCCCCACGAGTCCATTGGCACATGAGCCTGATGGCCAAAGTTAACCACCTTGCCTGGTTTAATGGACCAATTTTCCATGATGCAAATCTAGGGTCCACCTTACCTCTAGAAATACCAATTGTATATTCATAGAGTAGTCTTTGGTCACTACTAAGGCTATCCATATCTTTCATTCCAAAATGAAACTCCTGGGGATTCTCAACAGCTGAAAAAGATTTTTGGGGTAAATTATGGCAATCATTTGCACATAATTTACCCAATGGACCATTGAATGTAGTGGGGCTTTTTGTGGTGCCATCTAAATGTTTGAATAGACCTCTAAATGGAAGCTCATTTTGATGTAAGGAACAACCAATAGTGTGAAGATTTTTTTTTCTAATAGTGTAACAAGTCCACCTTCACAGCCTGTATTTGTATTCGTGTTGTCAACAAGGACAGCCTTAATAGTGCTCAAACTTTTACATTTCTCCAAAATATCAGCCACTTGTCCGCAAGAACGGTACCAGTTGCACCAGTATCAGGAAGAACCCTGTGAGTCAAATATATACTCTCATTTGGTGTCTCCTTTGTGATTGTCAAGTGGTGTTCATGTCTTAGGCTTTTTTCAGAATTTTACTTCCATTTTCCTCCACTGATTCCTTGTAGTGTAGTGTGTCTTTGTCTGTCCTCCCATCAACTCCTATACAAAGCAGATTCTTCCCATTTTCGTTATGATTTTCATAGGCATTTGTTTTTACTTTAGACTTTGCTCTATCTATTTTACATTTATCCATATAGATATTCTTTATATCCATATTTGGGATAAGAAGGCCCATAGCCCTCAAATCCAAGAGCAAGGCATTGGCAAGGCCGGCTCCAAGATTAGAAGATATATCACCCCTGACTAACTCAAGAGCATTCCTTGGAATTTTTGTGAGGTTATAAGACACTTGCAGAGGACCATCTAGCTGATTATAATCCTCTGTTCAATCACTTGGAGATGATGAGTATTAATGGGAAGAATCATCCTGAACCTATGATGTTGAAGCTATTAGAGGGGATATCTTCATACTTTTTTGTTGGCTTAATCTTTCTCCTCTTCTGCATTGCTTTATTGCAGTTTTATCTGTTGGTCCAAGTTGGAATGTGCCCTTGGGCCCTATTTTACCTCTCTGGTCCTTCAAATAAGCACGGTCTTCCATAGGAACCTGGAATATCAAATTTTACTAATATTAAAAATACAGTTTAATAGATTATTTCAATATTTATTTTAACTGTTGAAATTCATTTTTTTTCAAAATTTAAACAATTTACTTATTAAGTTGTCCCTTTCACAATGAATTAAAAAATAAAAATAGAAAATAACTTATTTTCTGTGTCAGAAGACAAGAGTAGATGATGTGCTTAGTCTGGCAATTTTCTTTGGTGCATTTGACATTAATATTGTCACAATTTACAATGGGCAGATTGCAGGAACATAACGATATATCAAACAATGTATCCAACTTTTCTTTCCAGAATTTTGTTTGGGCAGCAGGTAGATGTTTCCTATTTATTTGCTTTGCCTTCTGAAAGCATAGAATTTTCACCTTGTTGATAACACTAATTTCCTTTAACAAAGGCAAACGAGGGTTGACAGCCTGCCAAATATCTATCACTTCCTTTGCTATTAATTTAGAAATACCAAAACAAGAAAGGTAGGGATAAGTGTTCATCAAAAAATAGCTGTACTGGATTATTTGTCGAAGAGTTGATGGCTCAGGTTTATCCAATGGTGATGGGAAACCTGAAAATTTAATTGCACCTTTACTTCGAGTGGAAACTCCAGTGTTTTTTCCAGCCATTTCTTAATAAAAAATATCTGTAAAAAGTATATATATATATATATATATATATATATATATATATATATATATATATATATATATATATTGTCAGAATATACACGAACATGTTTTAAAGAATTGTAAATACATTTTGAAATTCATTATAAAAGTAATAATGTCTACTTACCAAAACAATACTGTAGAGTTTAGTTCACTTTAAAAAAAATCTAAATTTTAAAATATAAATAAATTACAATAATTATAAAAGGTTAAAATATTTCAATAGTATGTCTACTTTGCAAAATATATATATTGGCGTTAATTAGAAGGGTAAAAAACATAAACAAACCGAAGTACTAGGGAGAGATAATTACCACCGGTGAAAGCCGAAAAAATATCCTGTTAATAAAACGAAGTTTAGTAAGTCGTTATTTGTATTTTAAACTGTATATTTAAATGTATTTTATTTTTGTTTATGGTCATTTGATTTAAAATGATATAAAAATGTATAATAAACTTTAAAATATTAATTATTTAATAAATTTTATTATTTAACTTTCCTTTAGTCTCAGTTTTAATTTCATGGATACAGGGTCACCGATATCACGACTAAAATCACAAAATATTGTGTCTTTAAATGCGAATTCGCAAAAAAATACAAAATTTTGGAAAAAAATATTTCGTGGGGTAATTTCTGACGTTATTTCGCAACTTTCACCGCATTATTCTTTTTCCAGTTCCAAAATCGACCTACCTTATTGGGGAATATGGAGCACCCCTTCATTGCCATAGATCCCAGTTCCACACCGGCCCAACGTGGTAGCACCTTATAGGGCCCTATCGGTGGGTTAAATAGAACTAGCAGCATACTTATGCTAAACTGAATTGTTTAATTAAAGTGAATAGCTTGAAATAGAAATGTTTTTGACAATTAAACCGTACTTACATTTAAACTGCGTACTATGCTAAACTGAATTATTTGAAATAGAACTGTTTTTGACATTGAAACAGTGTTTACACTAAACTGAATTGTTTAACATAGAACTGTTTTGACATGTACCTTTATTTAAACAAAATCTGTACTGATACTAAACTGAATTAGCTAATCTCTGATGTTGACTGCTTTCATGTATTTCTTTTATTCGTTTTTTTTTGTTAAGAGCATATCATCCATTTACTTATCATGATCTCTGGTGATTGTGTAAATTCGTAATCCCTTAGTATGTAAATCAGCGGTATCAATGTTATAACGAATAGAACTGGCGAAAGTGAGTCTCCCTTGAAGACATTTCTGGATTTTCAACTCTGCAAGGGTTTTTCTTCCCGCCGTTCATTCCCCTTTCAACTTTTTCATGGTTTTCGTTATGATGTTTACAACTCAGCATGATATTTTATACGTATGCAGAAATTCTCTCATACAATTTCGCGCAGAAGCTTTTGTAGTCTTGTAATGAGGTTGTACTGATCTCTATATTGAACAACTTGTTCCATTGTATCATCTTTTCTTTTCTTTCGTAAATAGTCCGCGGCATTCAAGCAGAAATAGATTTCTTCCTTCATTTTTGTCGGTTCGATTTCCAACGTTATAGGTAAACAAGTATTTAATGTATATTTTCTGAGGATGCTTTTTGGGGGGCTCATCTTGATAACGGTAATTTTCGATTTCGTATCCATTCGGTAATGTTTGCTCAGTTGAGTCTGTTATGGGCAGGAATTCTAAAAAAACAGAATCCACGTATGCTATTATGACCTCGTGTTTTTAATTTAGGAATTTTCTTGCAACCTGCACTAAAGGATCCCGGTCGTTTATCCGCCTCAGTGACTTCTTGGAGCTCAAACATTAATATTTTCATTTTCTTTATTTATTCAACAGTTCACTTATGTGAATTCTGGTCATATATTTTACTACAAAATTGTTTCGTTTTTTTTTTTAATCAAGTTGCTATTGTTATTGTTGTTGTTTTTGTTGTGCCTTCTCTACCGAATTATTGGAAGAATTGTTTTCGTTATTTTGGAAGGTTCCATTATTTTGAATTCATTGACTTTTTCCTGGTATCCTTTGAGTCTCGTTTCTTTCGCAAATACCTTTTGATTACTACATCCATTTGTCTGCTGTTTTCTTTGGGCATCTTTCTTTCTAGTGTTTCTTGTTTGTTTTCCTTTCACCTGTTGCTTCAGTTTCTTTATTCTTTAAGTATAAGTTCCTTTCAATATCCTGTGCTTCTGTTCAGTTTTTATCAAGGGATATACATATATTATTGGTTAGTTTTGTCCGTCCATAAATCAGTTTATCTATCTTGGTGATGTTGGTTCTTTACCTGTCCGATAAATTAAAACGAAGTTTTTTCCAAGCAGCAGTCATGCCAATACTATTGTATGGATGCACCACATGGACACTGACTAATCGCATGGAGAAAAAGCTTGATGGCAATTACACAAGAATGCTGTGAACTGTGAACAAATCCCGCAGGCAACACCCTACAAAGCAGTAGTTGTACTTTATCTACCAGCCATCTCAAAAAACAACCTACTTAGACGAACAAGACATGTGGGACACTACTGAAAAAGTAAGGACAGGTGATGTAATCCAGTGGATCCCTTTATATGGAGAGGCAAGGGTAGATTGACCAGCTAGAACCTATCTATAACTGCTCTGTACTGATTCAGGATATGACATGGAAGACCTGCCGAGAGTGATAGACGATATTGACGACTGGTAAGAGAGGGGCTGGAAAATCTGTGCTAACAGCACGCCATGATGATGATTTTATTTTCTCTTGTTATGAATTTGGACCCTGAAGAATGTCAAATTCATATTTTACTAATAAATATAGACTCTCTCCTTCTCTCTCTCTCTCTCTCTCTCTCTCTCTCTCTCTCTCTCTCTCTTGTATTCTCCCTCTCCCTTTTTTGATTTCTCTCGCAAACCAGCAGAAATAGACGAGAAGTCTGAATAGCTGAAATAGGGTCAAGGGAGCCTACTAGCAACAAGCGACCTATTTTAAGGCTGAATGCCGATTGGCCAAGAAGCCCACGTGATACGAGGCAGAGGGAAGGTTGAATCTGAAGAGAGGAAAAATCAGACAAGTTAGTTTGCTAAGAGATCCCGTAACAGACAGACGTCTTCCCTAGGCCAACTCATATAGGAAGATAGATATGCCACCAGAAAAAAGTTAAGAAAATTCATGATTAACAAAAATGAGAGAAATCAAAGAACAAGAAATTATTTGAACAAAATTTACAAAGAAAAAAAGAAAGAAGGAAAGAAAAATTAATAGTCGGTGAAACACAACATCAGAAGAGAGAGAGAGAGAAATAGTGAGAGAAAGAAAGAGACAGAGACAGAGAGACACACACACACACACACACATATATATATATATATATATATATATATATATATATATATATATCGAGACTAAAAGCTTGTCACATTCACCGACAGCAAACCAGTCGGAGATGTTTCATAACACTCCACAGTAAATCTGTTTTCTTGTGTGAATACTAATGTTGTGAAACTGGTTTATTTTGTATCTTAATTTTCTGTGTTTTGAGTTTTAATTGTTGTTGTGGGCATCATATACAATTTTTTGAGTCTTTAGTGATTGGACCTCGGTCTCCCGGATCATTGGCGAATACTTATTGCTTGGTCGGCAAGTTTTTGACTTGCATTAAATCCAGTGGATGCTGTCATGTTTTCATCATCTTTTTCCAATATATTCCTTGTGTAGAACTGCATTAAAAATAACAATGTATTGCATTTTTTTAACTTTTGTAGATCTTTTCCGCTTATATCTCTCAGAATAATTGTAGCTTGGGTATTTCTGTAACTGAAATAACAACAGCCAATATTCGCTGGATGCCGACTTTGCCATCCATGATGGCTATCAAAAGAACTCCTTCTGCTCATTACGCTCAGAACTGTTATTTGAGTCACACGTTATTTTGGATTTGGATATGAGAGTTTCAATGATAATATAACGTGTCTATACCAGACACAGTGGGTGATTATTACCTGTGCTCCTGTCAAATATTTGATCTGGAACCGTTTTCGAGCAACGATTAGATACATTAATATATCCGTAAGATACCTATGCCTTTACAATTTCTTAGAAGAGGTACTTCAGATCCCCTGAAACTAAATAACAGAAGTTTCACCATCAGATGGTAAAGTGTCAAATCCTGGAGACTCCTTCAGAAGTGTAGGTCTTCCCATCTGCTAAGATGCAGTCGGTGTATACTATTACGCCAACTGAATGGGCTATATTTATATACGTGTGTATATGTGTGTAAGGGTAATTGTGTGTATAAATAAAAATAAATGTATTTACATATGAGTGTGCACGTGTGTGTGAGAGAGAGAGAGATAGAGAGAGAGAGAGAGAGCGGAGAAGGGTGTACATGAACCCTCAAAGAATATTAAGTTATTTACACGCAAAAATATGTGCATTGATTAAGTTCTCCAAGAAAGGTCAAATTCAATCATTCATTCACAAATACGAAACTGGAACCAAACAAAATCGAAACAAATTATCCAAAAATATCCAGTATAAAAATAAGTGTGTGAAAATTACTTCTTAAATCGCAACCCAAATTAGCCATCAGATTCCCGACTGAACAAGTCCTAAAGCCCGAAACGTGTGTATTCGCCCAAGAATATGAAATGATAAAAACCTATAAAGGAAATCATTTGCATAGCTATATATATATATATATATATATATATACATATCATCATCATCATCATCACATTCATCACGTAGTGCGACCAGCACGGATATCCCTGACCCTCTCTCGCCATTTCTCCCTATCTTTCATCGCTTCTGTCAGGTATCCTCACATAGCTGTTGTATGTATGTTCGAGCTGGTCATCCTGCTTTTGCTCGGCCATATATGGGGGTCCATCGGAGTACATCACTTAAGAGCTCGTCCCAGATTCTCCAGTAGTGTCCTGCATGCCTGGTTCGTCTAACTTGGATAGTTTTCGTGATAGGAGGCAGGTGGCCGTATAGTTGGTGCCTTGTGGGGATGTTGCCGACAGGATGTGTTCAATATTGCTCGCAACATTCTTGTGTAATTGCCGTCAAGGTTCTTTTCCAGCCTTTTTGTTAGCGTCCAAGTGTGGCATCCATACAGCACTATCGACACGACCGCTGCCTGGAAGAGACTGCGTTTTATTTTATCTGTTAGGTCTGGCTTCCATATGATCGATAGCTTATCCATAGCTGTCCATACCTTCATTAGCCGAATGTTGATGTCTTTTTCGGTTGATGAGATACTGCTTCCTAGGTAGGTGAATTTGTCTACCAGTTTCAGAGAGGTTCCGGCTAGTGTGGAAATGTCGCCTGTTTGATTAAAGCACATATATTCAGTTTTGTATGCATTGAAATTGTGGCCAATGCCTACGGCCACTCGTTCCAAACTATGCAGTAGTGTTTCAACTTGGTTGGGTGTACTTGGCAGAATCGCAGATGTCATCAATTGTTTTTGCGGGGTACCTTCTGTTTCTTCTCTTTGTCACGTCACACCATCAGCACGGATATCTCTCCCTACTGTCTATTTCTTCCGGCATGTTTTCAGGGCTAGAATCCGTATCAGCACAGAGCTGCTGTATGTACGTTCTAGCTGGTCGTCCTGCCTTTGCTCGTCCACGTGAAGGGGCCCACAGGAGCACAACAATTATGAGCTCGTCCCTACTTCTCTAGCAGTGTACCACAAGTTTAGTTCGTCCAATTTTGATAGTTTTCGTGATGGGTGGTAAATGGCCGTAGAGCTGCTGCTTTCTGGGGTGCTGCCTCCATGACTTGTTCAGTATTGCTTGCAGCATTCTAGTCTAGTTGCGGTCAAGCTTTTTCTCCTTACGTTCAGTTAGCGTCCATATAGCAGTATCGACACGACCGATCCTTGGAAGAAACTGCGTATTATTTTATCGGTCACGTCTCACAGGAAGTCAGACATGACCGATTAAACATACATATATATATATATATATATATATATATATATATATATATATATATATATATATATATATATATATTTTGGAATAAGGGTAAACTATTCTAAAGAAAATATCCAAAAGTAGTGTGACCGAACTTGAAATGTTAGCATACCTTTTATTTTATTATTTGTTTTAATATACTCTAATTAAGCTATCGTTTATACTGGACTTTTTGAGACACGTCCAATTTTAATGCTTATTGAACTAAAAGCGTACAGAAAAAAGTATGATCATTATTAGCGTAGATAAATACGGATAAATTTCGAATATTTTTATTTGTATACACTTTTGTTAGAAAAAACACGCAGGGCATACCTTACCATGCTATTGATTGAAATTCTTGATCCTTTTGGCTTTGATATTTTTCAAAGAAACGTACGTTGAAGACTTGTATTTCATGTTGTAGATGACAACTTGTAGGAATATTTTTCATAAGTGTCTGCAAATTGTATGGAACTTCTGAAATAATCGATTCTCATCTTGTTACTTTTAGACACTTACATAAATGATCCAGATTTTTTTAATTAAATATACATTGATGAAAAATATATCTCGGAGAAGTGCCGATTTGCTAATTTAAAAATCGATAAAATAATATGTGTAGGCAGAATGTATTTAGGTTTGAAATTCATTTATAAATGGATTGAAACATCCAGATTTATGAAAATTATGTTAAAGGCCCGGAACCATTGTAAATAGAACATTTTTCTTCTTTTTCCTTTCGATT
Organism: Sepioteuthis lessoniana; assembly: GCA_963585895.1. Taxonomy (NCBI): domain Eukaryota; kingdom Metazoa; phylum Mollusca; class Cephalopoda; order Myopsida; family Loliginidae; genus Sepioteuthis; species Sepioteuthis lessoniana. The sequence goes on along the minus strand of OY757909.1, from coordinate 127,157,846 downwards.
TTATGTTAACTATGAGGTGTGTTTGTTAACATACTAAAGTACACTCGATGGTAATATTCCATGTATGAAGATTTAGGCAGTATCGAGTAGGTCCTAATTGTCATTAGTTATAGGTCGCCTAAAAGTCTGAAAGTCAATAATTGTAAGATTTCCATCTATCTATCAAATAGATCGTTTTTCCCATGATACAAGAATACTTGAAATCATATGAAATTGCGAAAAAAAAAAAAGATTATTATTTAGTATAAATGATTACGTTAAAACATATTAGTATAAGAAATAAATACTTGAAACCATGAAAGTGTGTAAATAATTTACATCAGATCGGAGTGTTGGATGTATAAACATATTCAAGAAATAAAAAAAAGGAATAGAGTCAGAAATTAAAGATTCGATTTTTATTACAAAATAGGACTTAATTAAAAAGGCTCCACTTTTGCAGAATGTTTGCACTCATCTTTTACTACGAAATTTAAAGGCAACAAATCCCTGCTGTAAATTATATATATATATATATATGTGTGTGTGTGTGTGTGTGTGTGTGTGTGTGTGTGTGTGTGTGTGTGTGTGTGTGTGTGTGTGTGTTAATAATTACTATTATAAGGTCTGCGATATCAATTCTTTAAAATTCTCCTAACTAACCTATCAGTAAAAAGGACTGCAATTCCCTTAAACCTAGGCATAAATAGCCCTTGACAAGTTGACATGTCATTAAAGTAAATCAATCAATATTGGGTGACATATAAATCTTAAAACTCGGATCAATAAGAATAAAAACGAATGAACGATATATGATAGTACAATAAATTAGGAATTTTGTTTAAAATGTTTTCACATAATCATGGTAATGTCTCTAGGTACATGGCTAATGTTAACATCTTTGTGGTTTTAAAATTTTCAATTCCTCGAGAATACATGAAAATTATTCGCTTCAGTTAAACAATCGCAATTGGGCAAGTTTAGTTTCTGTAGCTTTCACACGTTAAATTATTGTGGTGAAATGTCACACTGTCGGTGAGTTATGGCCACTATGGTCAGCATTCTTGTTGAATATGTTCATTCATAGGATTGTGTGATTGATCGATTACGTTGAAGAAAACATATTTAAAAGAACAAAGATATTAAAAAAAGGACTAAAAAGAAAGAATATGGTAAATAGGAAACAACGTGTAAAATCTTCGAATATTAAGTTGGGCATATTCATTTGGTGAGATAATTTTCTCGGTAATTATTTCCTCAAAGAAAAATAGGCTACCATAATTAGTTGTCAAATATCTTTGAAAAATTTTTCATGAGCTGGTAAATTAGCAGATGGATTTTTCGTTAGAAATATCGTATTTGTTTTAGGCATTGAAGGAATACCCACTAACGAAATGTATAAGAATCTCATTAAAAAAAATTGTTCCTACTACATTGATCAGTATTTTATTTAGTCAAACTTAGACTATGAAAAAAAAAAGAACCATTTCCCTTCGTAACGAAGGTTGATCTTATTCCTATCGGGAGGTGGCCTATATGACGATTCTACTAAAACTTCTATAGTAAGTGAAATTAGATTATGGAGTGTAGAATATCTGGCATATATAGAAATTTGAAAGAAAAGTAATCTTATATAAATCCACAGAGAAATGCAGTCAGTCTATGATAGGCACAGCAAATATTGTTTCAAACTTTTCAAGGAGTCTGAAAATGACAGACCTCTGTTTCGTTTGAATCAGTCTGAATGCAGACAAACACACACACACACACACACACACACACACATATATATATATATATATATATATATATATATATATATGGGGTGGAGGAGCCCAAGATGTAATGGCTATCACCGTAGGAAATGGATACTGCAGCATGAGTTCAAATCTAGGACGATCACTAATACCCTTGTGAAAGGTGTGACTCCAATTATTCTCCCTCCACTTATGAGTAAATATTCGGGCGGATTGGGTAAATTTGCCTTGGTTAAGTAAAAGTCTATGAGATGGAAAATTCTGAATTCTAGCTTGTTAAACTCCGCATAAAAATTGACCAAGTGTAACACTCCCTTAGTACGAGGGGTATATATATATATATATATATAAAGACAGAAGAAAAAAATTCTTGGTATCATTATAAATCTATTTCATGTTCTTTTAAATTCTTATACTTTTAATTTATAAGATTTATAAAAACATCTTCAGATGAGATCTTTTAAATAATAATTAGATGTTATCATATGACCTCCGGCGGAAATGGAAATCGAAAAAAAATTCTTTATTTTTATTTTCTAAACTTGAAATAAAGTATTTCATCTATTTATTAAACAAGAAGAGGTTAATCCTATTTACCAACCCCTCCGCTCGGGCAGAATATGACACAAGGTCAACTTTTAAGCGGAGTTTAACAGGTTTCAATTCAGAGTTTTCCTTCTCCTAGACTAGTTGCCTAACCAAGGCTGAAGAACCTAGTCTGTCCTACTATTTACCCATAGCTGGAGAGAGAATAATTGGATTCATACCTTTCCCAAGGGTATTAGTGCTATGTGAAATGCAATGACTTTCGTCCAGGAATTGAACTCGTGTCGCCGTGTTCATTTCCTACGACGATAACAATTACACCACGGGCACCTCCACAAGAAGATATTAATAAAAGCTGAAAATATTACATCTATAATTCATCGTATGTATATATAGTCATCCACAGACAGATCTGTTTCGTTCTATCAGAACTCATCAGTGTGGCTAGACAGTATCTCCCCGTAGCTGGGATCGAAACCCGGTTGGCTCAAACGCCAAGCCAAAGCTTCTAACCATTTAGCCACGAGGAGATATTAGCAACGAACTATATTTTAAACGGTTATGAATCACAATTACTATTGTTTACATACATATATATATATAAAATTTTTCAATAATCATACCGTTATCCCTAATTCATATACTACGGAGCATTAAAAGATTAAAGGACCAATCCCAGAACAAATAAGTCTAATTAAGCGATATTTTAAAAATATATAGATAAAATTTATACTTTAATTGAGACTATTTAGTTTAAGCAATATCTAAAAGAATCATATAAGAAAAATATATAAGAAATATATATATGAATAGATAAATTGTAAAACTTAATTTTTAGTATTCAAAATATTGTAAGAATTCAAGTTATTTATCATAAGAAAATTTGATAATCGAAAATAAGCCAGTTAAAATAAACCAATTATAAACATGAAAATCCCGTATCTAAAATCAAGAAATTGTAATAAGTAAAGAATTTAAAGATATTATTCTGAGGTAACTATTGATATAAATGAAATAGAATACATGATTTTTATGTTCGACTTTTAAGCTTGTGATTATTTATTGCAAAAAGCGGTCAACTCATTTCTTTATTTGTCTTTTGGTAAAAAATTTATTTTTAGTTCTACACGATGAATGTTTATGTAGCATCTTTCATCCCAAATTAATTATACATCAATAGCCATTAGTAGTGAGCACTTATATAAGATACTCCTACACCATGTATTTCCTTCTTGAACCATGTAAATTATATATATATATATATATTATAAAATTATTTAAAAGCGAATAAATATAAGAGAATGAGCATGAAATTCACACACATATATATATATATATATATATATATATATATATATATATATATATATATGTGTGTGTGATAAAAAGAAACCATTTTTTAACTGTCAGGGTAGTATCTTTTGTCATTCAGGCAAATTTGACATTTTTTTCACTGTCACTATTTTGTCTCTCAATCAGTTCCTCCTAAGGTTTTCCTTTTTCTATCACTCACGTGTGTTTTTTTTTCAATCAAATTCTATCTCTCAAACATACATACGCATCTCCCTCTCTCTCTCTCTATATATATATATATATGTGTGTGTGTGTGTGTGTGTGTGTGTGTTGATGTAACGGTTACCTTCGTTGATGAAATCTTGAACGAGGCCGTTTGCAATTCGCACGCACGCACGCATGCACGCACAAATATATATATATATATATATATATATATATATATATATATATATATATATATATATATATATATATAAACCTTTGTCCTGTTCATAGATTATTTCTGGCAAAATCAGAGTTTCCTGATTCTTTCCGGAATTTCTACTCTTCGAATTCAGATAGCTTTCAAATTAGAATGTAGGTGTTCTTTAAACATTGATTAAAACAATATCATTCAAACTAATTCGTTCCATGAAACTCTAACAATATATTTCAAGTAACTATTCTAAGTTGCGTACAGCTGGAAAAATGATTTGATAATATCTGCAGGGAATGCAAATATAACGGCGTATATGTATTGTCTGTCGTTCACTTCAACAAGTGATCTGTAAGTGCTTTGACTGAAAAAGTAGTCTTTGCTGACTTATTTACCTGTTGATAGATTCATCTCACCACATATTTAGTAATTATTTAATGTCAATTGTTGAGTTAAGTATTCCAAGTAAGAAACTTAAAAGAAAACCATCTTTAGGTATGTCGAATTTAAAATAGAGATTTAAAACCGAAAATAGGAGAAGGGAGAGTCCATGGCGCAATGTCTAACAAACTGAAGTGACACATAATAATTAAGAAGTTAAAACTTCAGTCAACACATTATGTTCCCATTCAGACTCAAACCCTTCCTAAAGGTTTAATCGTACCAGGAATGTTCTTTATGGTTAGCTTTAGAGTTAAATATTCCACTAATGTGGATATGCAATTAAAAAATATAAAAGAATTTCAGTCACACAGATAATTTATGAATAGAATATTGACAATTCAAAATATGTGAGGAAGTAAGGAGATTCCAATCGCGCGGAGATTAATATTACCGGGCTCTCTTTTTCTGGAACGGTGTCATTTCACACAGGAATATATAAAATGTTATTCCAAAGATAAGTGATTGGGTAATTCTTTTTCAAAAAGTATGGGTTACTTCTTCGGGGTATCCTACGTTATGTTGCGTAATGTCTCAAAAATTCTGACCACCACTCTGTGGACAACTTCCTATTTCCATTATCAGAAACATCTTGGACAGAATGACAGGTTTTGTAAAAAGTAAGAGATTAAAAAAATCATAATCTTAATTCGGAACATATCAAATTATTATGTAAATATCAAGAACAGATTGTGGGGATTGAAAGAGACAATGCTTCATATGAAGACGGGAACACATTGCATATTTATAAACATATTTCTACCCGTAGGGTTAAAAGTCAGGAATGCCACCCTTTACGTACTCTTATGTTCTCTGTAAGTTAAAAGAAGATATGTTATATTCTAATGCAGTATTTTTTTTACGTCTGACAGCCGTTCTTAATGTCCAATTTTAGCTCTACAAAATAGGAGGCCTCACTTAAAGTTGAAATCGCCATTGAATGATCTGGAAGATATTTAAGACAACTATTAGCCTGTAATAGAAAATCAGTCGTACAATAGACGCAGGATTAAGCAATGTTAGTAATTTGAAAAGGAATATAGCAATGTTGTAGTAGATCAGTAATTGTTTTCTTCCTTGTACATGATAAATTTCTTTTAGACTTATACTATTTAGTCTCTTAAGTCGCAGTAATTGTTTAGTTCACTAAATGAAAGCCAGGATGTTTGACAGATTGAAACCAACCATTTTAAATAAATATTCGATTACGTCTTGACAAGTTCATGTGAGAAATTGGCAATTGTGCATGCTGCATGTTTTTCATCTCAGCTACGCAAATAATGAGCAACTGCTGATTAATGACGTCACCCATACCGTTGAAGAAATTACAAGAGAAATGTTGAAGACAATATTATATTTCATTAGAGACTCTAGTTCCTGGATTTCATTTAGTATTCTTTAAAGTTTTACAGTTACTGTCTACTAAGGATTGTGAGCATAGAAACTTTATTCTTCAAGATTTATTGTCAACTAATTTTAAAGAACATAGAATGTTTCGTCTTGAACATTTGTTGTCAACAAAAACTAGAAATCATGAATTTTATTCTCTAAGTAAGATTGTCAACTAAGCCAAAGAGCTTAGTATTAATTCATACTCCAACACTTAAGGCGGGGATTTAAGTAAACATTGTTTGCTGTAATATATCTCACGAAAAGTCGGATATTAATATCTGATATATCTGCGATTTCTTCTCAGAGCTAGTTAGGTTAAGAGACAGATTGAAAACGTTTATGCTTTGCAGGAAGAGACCACTTACCAATTTGCAATGATTGGACTTGCCGTAGCAACATTTTGCCAGTAATCTTTTAGTTTGTCAGGTCATCTGTCTGTCTACAAATTTATTCATATTCAACATATAAAGGTCAGTTTTTGTATTAAGAAAATCACCCATGAACAACTGATAAACAAAATGAAAACAGTTACTATTCTATTCAATATATGTAGCATGCAAAAATGGTCTACATACCAATTTATTCTTAGAAAAATAGAACGGTGTAAATCTTTTATGAATTTCTTTATGAAATAAGGAATCAGAATGTTTTTTGTCACTATTACTTGCGTAGTTTCCGTCTGAAATAATAGGACTATGTATCTACGTCTCGGATCAGAGTGAATATATGTAAGTTTTAATTCGGATCAAACTTTGGTTATCTGACACTTTCGCCTAGCATTAGATTGTTCAATTGGTAGCCATGGATATTCGACTATTAATTTGAATATGAAACGGTATTAATAAGAGTTTACTGATACATTTCTCAGCACTTTTAATTTTTATATAACTGCATGAGCTGTAATACCCTATTTATAAGTGGAACAGCAGGACCTTATTTATAAGTGATGCAGTAGTACCTTATTTATAAGTGGAGCAGTAAGAACCTATCTTTAAATGATGTTCTCCAATGGATTCCTACTCATAGACACACCAAATTTGATTGATCAGCAAAAAACCCACATTCATTTATTCGGCTTTGAAAAGAGTGATTTGTGATAGGAACAGACAACAAGTGGGACTCAAGGAAAACAGTGTCGTCGACAGGTGTGGATGGTGATTACCAAATGATAGCAATTTTCAATTTGTAATTCTGTGACATACATTGGTAGCGTGAATGAGAAACAAAGAATACTCATCAAGTAGAATTTCTACTCCAATCTCTGATTCTTGAGGTGTTATATCTCCGTAACAGAAGCGTTACTAATTATTATATGAACTTATCAGTAAATGAGGCTCAAAGTATGACCACAGAAAATCCATTCCGTTCTAATTTTTAAGGTTGTAAAAATGGAAAATATTTACATATACATAACAATCCCGTTCTATCAGTGCTAATTGCATCAAATCCTTCTAGCAGACAATCTTTTTTTTTCTTTTGACGGTCAGTGAGTTTTTACATAAAATCATTTGCTACAGAATTTCTTTTCTAGTACTGTATATATCTACCTTTCAATTCTAATAGCACGCTTTTAAATCTATATATGCCTAGATATGCATCTTCTACTTTGTATTGACATCGTTAAAAATGTACACCGAATGGTATGGTATTTTAATACTTTCTTGTGGAAAATAATTACTCATTCCGATTGAAAACTTAATAAACAAATGGTTTGTGAATATTTGTGATTGGCATCACAGCGAAAGAAATTGAAATGAAGAAAAAGTTTCACGAAAATTATATATTAGTTGCTTCAATCAACACTGATTTGTCTTTCAACTCAATGATATACTTTTCTTTCTTCAGCGGAGTTAATATTTTAAAGTCAGTGTTTACACACGGTGAAATACAAACGAACAACTATCGATTTTTCTGTTGTTTGTTAGAAACTGGAGAACTGACATAAGATTTTGGCACCTTGAAACATTGATGCACGAGCTGAAATGTAAAGGTTGTTTAGAAATCTAATGCGAAGTAATGTGAATATGTTAATAGCTGCTACATAACCTTTACTTTACCTTAAATTGTTTTGTAAGAAGGGGTAAACGCAGAATGTCTTATGTAAATATGTTTACGCGTAAAAAAGACCGAGTGGAGATGAACATGTTAATGAGATCAAGGGAAGTCAGTCTATATTTAATTCTGATGCAAGCCTCATACCTACACATATATATGTATTGCAACACCATTTCATTTGAACGCACACCCACCCAAACACACAAACGCAGAGGCAAACACATACACATACACGCACGCACACACTCACACACACACACACACACACACACATATATATATATATTTTTTTTTTCTTTTTTGATCCGGTGTGATTAAAAAAAAAATTCACCCTTTCTATGTCCACTATCCTTGTCAATACCTTATTGGAATATCTCTTAGGTAATTAAAAGTTGTTTATACATCTCTGAGACTATCTTTATTAGAAAAGCAGAACTGGGAAAGATTAGAATAATATTTTAATAGAGACGGTGAAGAAATTGAGACTTTAGCGATATATTTTTTAGCCGGAGATTTTGTAAGATGATTTTAGCTGGCGAAGTTGGTTTGTTAGTAGCGAGGGAAGATGGTTGTAACGTATGTGTGTTTACGTTGAGTTGTTTCCTCGCTTAGTGTTGTTGTTAGTCCCTCGCTTGGTTGTGAGAAATAAAAGGAGGATGATGAAGAAGTAAGATGGCGAGAGTCGAATTTGGTTTTTGTGAATAGGTTTTTATTTGCAGCATGGAACATTGTGTTTGCTTTTGGTGCTGCAAGACTCGTGGAGAAGTTATGCTTATTAAGACGAAATTGAGTTATGAGAAGTTGAGAAGGTTGCGATGGCAGCGTGTGTCGTCGGACGTGATAGGGATTGTGTTCGTTGCATTTTGACGAAAGACATGTTGCAGTTGTAGGAATTGAACTTTGGATGTCACCGTGAGTTTCGTGTCTGGTATTTGGGGAGAGTAGGCGTTATCTCCATTAAGGTGGCCCAGAGGTGAATTGAGAGCTAGCGTGTCGAGAGCGGGATTACGCGTCAGATCGACATAGCCAATTTTGGGGTGACATAAAGTTGTGCCTGTGTGAGGCATGTTGAATGCATCTAATTTATATTCAATTGGGATTCCTTGTAAGAATCCATAAATTAGATGGGTTACCTCGTTTGTCCATGCTGCTGCTGCTGCTATTCAAGAGCCGCAATGAGACGTCTGCACTGGGCAGCGTTCTCAACCCAAAGAGTCTGTGTTTGGCAGCTTACCCGATTTGGTGGCCGGAAATGAAGGTCCGGGCTGAATAGGATAAGTCATCCTGATTGGGTGAAATTAAGTGTCGAATTTAATTTCGCGCCAAACCAAAATACGAAATTTTTCCTTTCTCTACAAGACTTTAAAATCATTATTTCATAAAGGAACATTCATAGAAATGTTTAGATTTTCTAAACATATGGAATGTATCAGTAACTTTGTAACTTGTTCTTTTGTTTACATTTTTTTTCTTTTTTAAGTAGAGGAATTATATTGTGAAATGAATTACCAGTTTAATTGGCCACGCAATTATCATGACTAGTTGATTTGGCATTACTTCTTTGCGATGTGGATTGTTAACTCAGTGTTAGAGTTTCAGCACTGTGGTCGCTGGTTTCGATCTCCAATGGGGAGGGGATCACAATGTACACTGCTGATGAAACCTAATAAAGGCAAAAAAGCTGTAATAAGTTTCTTGATGTCGCGTGCAAGTGTTAGCCGTATTCTCTGGTCGTGGTAATTCAATTCATAGTTTTTTGGATCGTGATATGTCACAGAAAAAACCAACATGATCATATAAAGTAAATAACTAAGAATTGATTGCAAAGGTGGCGTAAAAAGAAACAGAAAAACACAGGGCTTCGTTTACTGTTACACATATGTGAGTTAAAATAGATGCTAATTTTTCTCGATGGTTTAAAACGCTTTGTTAAATATTGAAATACTTTTATTTCAATGAGTAACATTGCATTTTTAATTGAGATTGTTTATAAGAAATAGATCCAGATTGAAAAAAAAAAAATAATAAAACGTCATTTTCTTCAATTTGATTTTTTTCCGAAAACATTTTCTCCCCAGGTGAAGGAAATATTCGAAGATAATTTAGATTGATCTACATTTTGTGATTTAAGAAAAAAAAATTCAAACTCATTTCAGGCGTCTTTCTTTTTAGCTTCAGAGATAACGGATAGGAATGCTAATAATATAAAATTTCTTGAGAATAAAAAGATTTTCAAAACAAATTCTTGTATTGAAGTGTTTAGAACTCTAAGTAATTTATATTTCTACAACAAGATTTAATAAGTGATTGCAGATTCCTAAGTCTAATTTAAAGTACACAACTTTTTATATATATATATATATAAAATAATTCAGAAATATTATATATATATATATATATATATATATATATATATATATATATATATATATATATATATATATATATATATATATATATATATATATCGAACTGCAAGTAACACAAAGTCCACATCTAAGAGTAGTTTAACAGGTTTGAATTCAGAGTTTTTCTCTCCAAGCCTGGCTGCCATACTAACATTAAAAACCTTATCGACCGTATATATTTACCATTGCTGGAAAGTTGTATGTATGCTTCTCCCAAGTGAATTAGTCCTATGTGATATGTAAAGAGCTTTGTTCAATTTGTGAAATCGTATCGTCCTGTCCATTTCAACTTTGAATATAAGCTGACATATTAAAATAGTTGATCTGTATGAGAATTTTGCAGTGTTAAATATTCCTTTGCTACATAAGTTTAAAAAAAACAAATTATTTTATCACAATTTTGGCAACGATATTTTTATTTCCCTGTAAAACGTTGAACAGCATTTTGGTATTCAGCTAAACGACGATTTAATGTTGGTTGGTTGTTTGGGTTTTATAGCATATCAACATTTCTAGCTTATTCAACAATAATCTATTTTTATGCAAACATTTCTGTGGAGCATGAGTAAACAGTTTAATTGTTAAAAACATTTCTATTTCTAGCTATTCAGTTTATTCAAACAATTCTAATTCAGTAATTCAATTTAGTATATGTACAGAATGTGTTTACACACAGTTAAATCTTAAAACAATTCAGTTTAGTGCATGCCCAGTTTCAATGTCAAAAACTGTTCCATTTCAAATAATTCAGTTTAGCATAAACACTCACTTTAAATGTAATTAGAGTGTATTTGTCAAAAACATTTCTATTTCAAGTTATTCAATTTTGTCAAACTGTTCTAATTCAAACAATTTTGTTTAGCATAATTAAGCAGTTTGTTCTATTTAACCTATAGATTGGACCTTATCAGGGGCTACCGTTCCGGACCAGAGTTGACCTGGGAGCAATGGCAATGAAGGGGTGCTTCTCATTCCCCAAAGCTCCAGCATCACCAGCATTAGTTTCATATCCAGGACTCTCATGGGGTGGGGGTCTTACCTCTCCACAGAGGTCCAGCCGGTGTATTCTACCACCCTAGCTTAATGGGCAATACACAGAGTTATTGTCAAACCCTATTTTTTCAAATAATTCAGTTTAGCATAAAAACAGTTTAGATGTTACAAATGTTTTATTTCGAGCAATTCAGTTTAGCATAAATACGGAGTTTAAATGCCAAAAAACTGTAAACTACAAAAAACTGTAAACTACAAAAAACTGTAAACTACAAAAAACATGGTTTAGTTCAATTTAACCCATAGATAGGACCTTAATTAGGTGCTACCACTCCTAGCCAGAGTGGATCTGCGAGGGATGGCAACAAAGGGCTACTCCGCATTACCCAACGTTCAGTATAACTAGAACCTCACCATCAGATTGTTTAGTGTCATATCCAGGAGACTCGTTGGAGGGATGCCTTCCCTGCAGAGAAGCTACATGGCTAACTAACTGGGCAAACGATTTAATGAAATAATTTACTTTTTTATAAAAGATAAAATGTGCATTTAATTTCAAAAATAACCACATAGATTTAAGCTTTTTTGAGTTCTAAAAGATAGAAATTTGATAAAACAATATTTTATGGAGATTATACAATTGGAGTAAACTATAAAACATATATACAACAAAATTCATTCTAACTTCACCAATATTCTGACCCATTGGCCTAGTGGGTAGAATGTTTGTTCTATGGCTTGGGAAACTGAGGTTGAATCCCCACTCTACTCATACCAAAAAAGGGTACTAAATGGCTCCTTGCTTTACACTCATCATTATAAGGTAGGGATCAAAGGTAAAGTGCTGCAATGCTGGGGAAAGAATAGTGCCTTCCCTTTCATCTTGGTGTAGCTGTTGAAAAGTAAGCCTTCGGGTCATCCTCGACAACAGTCACCCACTTTACATTATATATATATATATATATATATATATATATATATATATATATATATATATATATATATATATATATATATCGGTTGTTTTGTGTAGGAAGTAAACAGATATCTTGTAAATTTTTACATTCATTACTCCTGTTTTAGGACACCTTTCTTTTTATATCATCACAAAAGATGTCAAAGATAATGTGTATTTTACGGTACGTAATTTCAGTAAATTGTGTTCAAAACAGAATTTAAACATCACCTCAGATAACTTTACAAAATGTAACACATAAACCTGAAAAAAAAAATCAAAGGAGTAGTCGAAAAAAATGAATATACGTAAGAGTTGTTGGAAAACAAAAGCAACATCAATCTTTCCGTAAACGATGTGTTTTCTACACTGTAAGCCGTTGAATGCGTACATGTGGAAAAGGGAATTGTAGGCCTAAAAAGAAATCTGTTTGTGCAATTGAAGTTAGCATAAGTCAAAGTTGAATTGTTCCATGTATCGTCTTCTATAACTAAAAATTTAAGTAAGTATTAGTGATTTGTTTAAACAGAGTTAAATGATAAAACAGTTCTAGTTGATATTAGTCAATTTATCATAATTTTCTCATTTTAAATATCAAGCAGTTATATTTAACCCTGTGATAGGACTCTATATGTCAGAGTGGATCTGGGAGCGACGGGAATAACGTAGAACTCCACTTCCTCAAAAGCTCCAGATTTCCTTGAGCCTCATCATAAGAATATTTAATGTCATATCCAGGATACTCGTTAGTGGTAGTCTAACCCTTCTGCTTAGATACACTTGTATTCTACAGCTCCTGATAACTGGGCTATTTCAAACTAATGAATATATACATATATATATATATATGTGTGTGTATGTGTGTGCGTTCATGGGTTTAAGTTTTATATATACATAAATTTATGAATATATAATGCTAAATAGCACATAATTTTAAAATATATGTATATATACATACATATATATATATATATATATATAGATACATAGATAGATGTGTGTGTGTGTGTGTGTGTGTGTGTCTGTGTGTGTGTGTGTGTGTGTGTGTGTGTGTGTGTGTGTGTGTGTGTGTGTGAACACTGAAACATTGTCTTTGATTAGGTCATCTTTGAATATAACAGCCAAATTCTAAAATACCCACAGAATAATTCCCATTAGTTGTTCTTATTACCTCAAGTAAAATTATTTTCTTCGGTAAATTTCCCTGCCACTTTTTCTTTTTTCATACTCTTTATATGCATGTATAAGACTAGTTATTATGTTTGACATTATGTTATATATTGGCCTTTGAAAACATGTTAGTTGCGGATTTCAAAACAGGATATGTACCTGTGTTCACATGGAACAGCGGAAAGGAATCACGTGAATTAAAAACCGGAAGGAAATATATGTGGACTTTCAGAAAATTACACAATGACAAGATAGAAAATGAGACAATCGGTCAGTCATTCGGAAGGCTGCCAGCGAGTAGACGTCAGAGGGGTTTGGGTGGCCCCCTAGATGAGAACTGCTCTGTATGAAAGCTCCAGTCAAGGAATCAAAAAGAAGTAGGGATATGAATATGTCAGTTTCCTCGTGGTGTCGTCCGTTTCTGTTTCTTTCTCTCACATTCAGCTATTTCGACCCTTTCCTGGAAATAAAGACGATAGTGGGTTTTTTTTTAAAGAAAAGTGTTATGGTCTCTTCAGTTTGGCTATATAACAGCTATTCTATCGTTCGAGAATGGTTACTTTTGGGGCCGTAACTATTTGTGAAACATGGAACTTTTCAAAATACATACTATACAGAATGTGACGACTAATATAAAGAATTGAATGGAATAAAAACAGAATTCGTTGATATGATCTGTCGTTCCTATTTAAATCAAACATGTCTAAAAGAGAAAAACACACACACATGCGCGTGCGCGCTCATATATATATATATATATATATATATATATATATATGATTAAGAGATTTGAAGGCACAGGATTTGAGAAGCATTTATATACCTTCTATGGTGGTATAAGCTGGTAATTTTCCTGCTGATGCAGAGACAGATACCCATTTATTACTAGTATCATGAAATTCTGGTTAAAGTCCCTTTAATTTCTGTGATGAAACGGACATCAAGGTGTTATATTCCCTTATGGAACATTTTCCCAAACACAATGTTCTCATTATTGGTTTTAGCAAAGACGGAAATAATATATTCTGTTGTACAATCCTAAAACAGAAATTGTGCATATCTTGCAGGTTTTTAATCGTGAATAGGCTTTCATTCCCAAACAATGAATTCGAAATTCGCAAAGGAGAAAAGACTGCGGGCCAGTACGAAACAATCATCTCAGCAATGATTTTCATTTGTCTCCGTTGAAGTAAGAAAGCAAAAGTAACCCTTAATGATATGACCGGTTCTTATTTTCCAAAAGTGAAATAAGCAATCAGTTAACGTGAACTGTTAGACACAATTTTTATGTTCTTCATTGGAAATACATACACTGAATGACGAATATGAAAACATCGCTTCTGCCCATATAAAAGCAGCAGTTTTGTGCATACCAACCGAACAAAGAGCCAAATATCGGGTCTTCTGAGAGCCCTTATTGAGTTCCATGGGCGTCAAATTGCAGTAAATAAACCCAATAAACTCCATTGTGCAGACACTTTAGAAAAGCCAAAGAGAACTATCACGTACAAAAAAAGAACACCCAAAATGAATTCAAGTCCAAATCAATAAAATCAGGAATTCGGTCATGATTAGCAAGGCAGATAATACTGCGTAGATGATCTTGGTCTTATAGAAAATACATCTATTTAAGCTAAAAGTCTGCTGAATATTCTGGATTGAGCTGCAGGAGGCATTGACTTTTGCGAGAACATAGATGAAACAGATTTCAACAAGGTGCCAATTTCCCTTTAATTGACAAATTTCTAAAATTATTTGAACAATTCCCATATACTGGCAACAATATCTCATCTACTGAAAGTAGTGTCACAATACTATTTGCGATGATGTAAACAGTTACCCATAGGTAATTGATCATTTGGAAATATAAACTCCCTGATGAAATAAAACGTGTTTACATCGAGGTTGGTTCGATTTTACTGTATGTAAGCAGTACATGGATTTTTACGAAAACGCACGGAGAAAAAGCTAAAAAAACAATAACAAATAACATAATTTTTTCTTAAAAAAGTACTTGATTGGGACTAGAAGTTGGTTAAAAAAATTATGGAATCCTCTGTTTCTTTTTCCTGTTAATTTTTTATTTTATTTTACTTTTTCAAAGTAGCTTCTTTAATATTGTACGTTTGTAAGTCTTCAGTTTAGAAAATATTGCATTTGAAATTAACTAACTGAACTCAAAAGAATATTTGCAAACCTTGATTCTTTGATCTGAATTAATATACCGATACATATTTGGAGTTCTTACATTGGATAAAAAGGAGGAATTTTTTTAAGTCAAGTTTATTCATAAAAACTTATTAATCTTGAAACCTGCATTGGATTCTCACAGAAATGACTGTTTACATAGAGACCCAATTTAAATTCAATACAAATCCATAAGTTATTGAGAAATAAAACTAATTATTTTCTTTAAAATAATTTTTTCTTAGTTTGATTTTTGACGTAGGGTTATTCAAGAAGCCGCATATGATTAAAAAAAATAATGAATCAATAAATAATAACACGGGCACTTAATTTTTTACCAAATTTTCAAAGTTTATAAATTTCCGAAATTATTAATTCTATTGATTCAAATAATAATGTACCAATGTTAGGCTAATTGTAAGTTCACCACATTAGCTAGAAAGAGATGAATAAAACGTCGTGAAGAAAGAGAGAGAGAGAGAGAGAGAGAGAGAATTTAGTTTTAGTTTTGTTTGTTTTCATGGCATATAAACTAATGTAGGTTATTAATGCCAAATCCTTTTTATACATATAAAAAGTTCTGTTTCAAGCAATTCAGTTTAGCATAGGTACATTTTTTGTTACATACAGCTAAGTCTAAAAACTGTTATATTTTAAACAATCCAGTTTAGCATGAGTACACAGTTTACATGTCAAAAACAGTTCTATTTTAAACCCTTCAGCTTAGTCAAGAAACTTAAATGGTCCCAAGTATTGCTTTGTATCACTAAAAATTCAATTAAATATCAGTCGTTTATTTTTACCCAGTTAAATGTCAAAACTGTTTTATTTCAAACAATTCAGTTTAGCCTAAGCACACAGTTTAGTTATATTTGAACCATAGATGGGACCCTGTTAGGTGCTACCACTCCAGGCCAGTGTGAATTTGGAAGCGATAACAATAAAAGAGTACTCAGTATTCCAAAAAGCTCCAGTATTAGAGGAGCTTCACTCTCAGATTATTTAGTGTCATATCTGGGACACTCGTCAAAAGAATCTTACTGCTCTGCAGATATGCAGTCGGTATATTCTACAGTCCTAGCAGAATTGGCCAGAGATAGATAGATAGATAGAGATAGAGAGAGAGAGAGAGAGGCCTTAATATTAACTTTTTCCTCTTTCTATTGTAGCTCTCGTAAGTTAATGCTTACTGGTTTCGTCTTCGTGGCTTTGCAGGGCGTATGGGACCCTTTGATTCACATTATCACGTCTCGTCTATAACTCGTCCTTTTTCCTTTACCTCCCGCTCTCATTTATGTGGCTCTTCCACTTGAACTTCTTTCAGCCAATCATAGCCAGCAGCCGATTTGCTGCATTTGACATCTGCTGCTATCCCGAGTAAGACTTGGGGAACCCTTAAATCAACCGGGTCCCAAATTATATTACACCAATACTTAACCCCTGTTCTTAAAACCATCTTCTCACTGAGAAGGGATTTTTCACACCATAAAGGTCAATATTCTCGTTTTAAAGGATTTCTATGATTGGACGGCTTCCTATCTGTGGTTTGTCAATTTGCGCCAGTTCTTACTAGGTAATCTATAAAATAAATCAATTATTTTCCGTGTCGTATATTCCGTTAAATAGATTTTACCTATTTCAATTTGTAAACATTTCTATTTGTCTCTATTCATCTGTGTAACCATTAATTTGCATGGAATAATATGCCTATTATTGTATCCATTCCCAATACTATCCCTTCTTTTCCTCTGTTCTGCTGTGTCTTAGACTTTCACTCACTCACAGTCTCTATCGGTCTGTTTCTCTTCGTTTGCGTCTTTTTATCTTCTAATATCGTCGGCCGATAGTAAAAAAAAATTAATGTATACACGCTGGAGACAATATTGAAAATCAACTATATTTCATTATTGAATAAAATATGGACATTATTTACATTAATTTCAAACAAGTTTATTGTGTCAGTGAGGTGTGTTTTTGCCACTCCACGACTTCTCTTCAATGAAATTTCACCTCCTAAAAAGTCGGATCGTTTTTTGTTTTTTTATCAATGTCCATAGTTTGGTGGAGCGTTACTCTTCTGGTGCTACTGTAGATCTCGGTACTTCAAACACATTATAGATCAACTTTATAGATTTTTCGCTACGATAATTTGGTTCAGATATACCCCTCTTTTTAAGCTGGTTATCGTGTTTTTTAACAATCCATTTGGGGTGTTTAATAATATACACTAGTCTTCCTTCTTTCCAGCCTACTTTTTTATTCCCTTTAAAATAACATTTTTCAAAAGGCTTGGAAAACTTTGTTGTATCGACATTATTTATCTTAAACTTTTTTTGTTTTTATTAGGTATTTATTTATCAAAGCCCAATCTTATTTTCTCTGCGAAAAAAACCTCAGCTCGTGATACTCCTGAATTTGTACACCGGTTTGGTGTTATCCGATACACAATGAGAAATTGTTGCAATAATTTGTATTCAGTTTCACCTCCATCTGCTATTCTTAATGCTCGCTTTAACGTATTCGCGAAGCATTTAGCTTGCCCATTAGATCTTGGATGGAAGAGTGCAGTTGTCACATGGTTAAGTGGAAATTCTTTGCAGAAATCTCAAAAATCTTCAGCCGTAAATTGAGCTCCATTATCAGATACTTTTTCCTGGAACACTAAAATTTGTGAAAATTTCGGGCCCACCGTTTATTGTTCTTTTGCTCGTAGGTCTCCTACATTAGACAACTTCTTCCCACTCGATGAAACTATATACCACTATAAGGTAATAAATCACATTCATTTTTTCCTTCGTAGACAATATGTAGACTTTACTCTAGCTTGTCCTTTTTCGGCCAAGGGTTAAATTTTATTGTTAGAAGTTTTACTGCCATAGCACAGAATTTCCAAACTTTCACAGTGTCTTCAATTTCTTTGACCATCCCAGGCCAGTAAACATACCTCCTCATAAGAGTTGTCATCTTTGTGATTCCTGTATGTCCCGTATGACATCTCTTCAATATTTCCCTTCATTGATGCCGGTATAACCATACGCTCACCATATAAAAAATTCCATCACAAGAAAAAAGTTTTTTTCGAGACTCGTATTTTTCTTTTACCAACTCATGATTTCTTTCTTTTTCTGTAATAAATTAATCAAATTTGACTTTAAATCAAATCTCGTCGAGAGTTACTGGTAATTCGTTCACTGTACTGCAAAGTCCTTTTTTTTTATCTCCATTTCTCAACTTAGTGCAGCAATACGGTTTTCTTCTAAAAGTTCACTTAGTTTGGCAGTTAAACTTGACAATCCGAATGCGTGTCCTATTTCCTTAGATGGAAGGAATTCTTTTTAAAATTTTTAGATTAAAAGAATGGTTCTTCATCTTTGCAAGCGATTTACACAACGTATGCCTTTCTCTATATTGATAGTAATGGATGGTGGTCCGTTTTCAAGATGAAGCTTCATCCATATGAAAAATTGTGAAACTTTTTTACTGCAAATATAATATTTGGTGCTTCTTTTATTTTTATATGGCTGTAATTTTTCTGTCGGCAATAAAGTTCTTGATGTGTGGGTTATTGCTTTCAGCTGTACGTTATTCTCTTTGTGTTATAAAACAGCACATCAACCCAATTTACAACCATCAGTCACAACATATATCTAATTTGGACCATAATTCACGGGAGTTAAGTCAAATGTTAAAGATTAATAAATTACTCAAATGCATTTTGACATTCCGAAGACTAAAGTCATAGATTTTGAGGAACTCGTAAGGCGTGAAATTTAGGAAGAAAATTGCTGAAATAATTCGCAAGTCCTAAAAAAAGCTTCCAATGTTGATACACTTGTCGGTGGAAGCATAGTTTTATTGCTGTATATCTAGCTGGGTATGGCGTTCGACCCTTTTCATTAGTTATGAGTCCTAGGTATTTCATTGCTGTTTAAGAATATTGCATTTATCAATGTTTAACTTATAAACGTATTTTTTAATTTTTTTAAAAAAAGTACCAATTTCACCTGTTTCGTGTGTTCTTGGTTTCTGCTTTTTATCAATATAATATGCAACTGAAAAATCTAGGTCACCAAACATGGCGTCCATTATTTACAGAAATATTTTCTGGTGTGACCTTTATAGCAAAAGGCAATCTATTGAACTTGTACAAACCTTTGTGTGTTTATTGTTATTTGATTTTTCATTTCTCCTCTGGTATTTGTAGTTAAGCATCCGATAAATCGAGTCTTGAGTATATTTATCCTCTATATAGTTTTGTGAATATCAGGAATAGGTAACGGATTGTTGTAAGGTGTTTAAACAATTGTTTAGTCCAAAAGTGTTATAAAGGAAGAAGTCATTTTTTTTTTTACGTAACCTGTGGGGGGTCGCCCAGTACTCGATTTTTTTTTCTAAATGGCCCAGTTCTTTTTCAATTATTTTTCGAGCTGCAAAGTTACTTTTCTTTTTGGTTTAAAAATCTGTTTCTTAATTCAAAAGTTGCTTTTGCCTTTCTGCATATTCATAAAACTTTAGAAAATATATCACACAATTTGACTCATGCTCACTTCTTAAAATTTCTACTCTGGCTGAGGCAGCCTTTAATGAATAACTTGACGTATTTATTGGTAGCTTCTATACATCAAAAGATTCCACCAAGCCGATTCTTAATAAGTTTCAAAATCTATCCATGACGATTGCTTACAATTTAAATCTTTTCGTCATAAATATTAACATTGCATTCACCTAAAAAAAAATTAGCTTTTTACCGTTTGCTCCACAGACAATTTTTGTTTCAAGTAATTAGCATTTGTCTGCCGATTTTTATCCACGTTTATTTATTTATCTTCGTCAATCAGACCCTGTGACTAATTGAAATTTAACGTTTGTGTCGTCCGATGACACATTTACGAATTTTATTTTTATCCTAGAAAATTCGTTTTCTGTTTTTGTAGAGACAACCGTATTTTTTAGTTTTGTATTTTTTCTGAGTTCTTTTCTACAAGTTGAGAATTCAGGTCGACAATTATCTCACTCATTAGTACTAAATGGGTGATTTTTATATAAGTCTATTTTTCCGCACCAACAAAAAGGATTCATTTTAAAAGAACTCCTTTTTTTACCTTGTCACTTTTTTTCGAGGAGAGTATGTACTAAACATCTGTCCTCGTTTTTTGCTGTGTCAAGGCGTAGATTTATTATCCGTTGATATTCTTCAGCGCTATTTTGTAAGGTCAGTTTCGAATCTTCTTCCAGTTTAAATTGTAGACGTGATCTTATTTCAGCGTCTTTTGGTGCTGTTGGTCCTGGTACAAATACAAGATAGTTGAACTAATCTGAAGTAAGTTCGTTGAATTTGAATTTCTCGCACTCACTATTCACTACGCTTACAAATGTAGTATAAATTGTATCCTTCTTGGCCAGATCAAGGCATTGCTAATGTGTGTTTAAAAGTGAACAATTTTCTCAAAAAAGGTATCAGAAAAATGTTTTTATGAAACGAAATATCTCGTGGATTTTTTGGTAGTATGTAATTAACATATTTTTCCTGTTTAGTAGTTTTGAATTTACTAAGCAATAGTCGAACTTTTTTTCGGCTGACCACGTAAAAAATCGTTTTTAAAGATATCCTTGAATCTTTGAAAACATGCTGAAATGTGACCTCTTCTTCTGACTTGAACATAAATTGTCCATTTAAGTTAAAAACAGATTAGTGAGAATAAGAGTTAGATTTATCTTGGTCACTTTCTCTTGAGCATTTTTCGAAGAGTTTTGAAAAAATATTTCTACTGTCGTTCGAAGATTACTCGATGTTGTTTTTCGAGACTTTCCATGTGTTTTTTTCTGGATTGTTTAACAAGTCCAACGAAAAGTTTTCAGGTCCTCCATGCTTTTTTTCCTATGGAGAGACAAGAGAAAAATGACTGTTGTAGATTTTTTTTTTAACTCAGTGAACTTTATTTGTGTCTTTCTTTGTAATTGTGTTAATACTGTATAGGTCAATATAAAATCCCTCGTTCTATCGGGGACCGACAGTAAAAAGTAAGGAATACACGCAGGAGACAATAGTGTAAATCAACTTTATTTTATTTATTGAAAGAAATACGTACTCTATTTACAATTTTTTCATTAATGTCAGTTCAAAGTGTCAATGAGTGGTGGTTTTATCATTCCACAACAAATCTGTAACTGTATATGTCTGTCTCTCACTTCATATATATATATATATATATATATATATATATATATATATATATATATATATATATATATATATATATATATATATATATATAAGAGGGGCATACGATAAGTTTCCAGACTTTTTCGCATAGGCATTTAAAACTGTCGTAGACTTATGAAAATTCAGATTGTTATTGCTATACATCTTATGACAGACAATTTTTTTTATGATTCTAGGTTCAAATGAACAGCTACAGCAGTAATTGGAATACAACCTACTAAAGCTTGATTGTCACAGCTGGTGAATTTAAAAAATGCAATCTGACACTTTAAAAGAAAAAATGCGATAAAATTCTGTTTTAAACTTAGAATAAAATGCCACGGAAACGTATGGAATGCTTCAGACTGCTTTTTGATGACGATCTTGCATTAATCGAGCATCAGTTTTTGAGTGGCATAAGAGACTCAAGGAAGGCAGGGGGTCTGTGAGAGATAATGAGAGGTATGGAGGATTAAGGAAGTCAATAGCCCTGAGTTGATTGTCCTAAGGGTTAGGGTTTGGGTTATCATGTTGAAGTCTTAAGGGAGTTCAGGAAGAGATTCCTATGGAATAGGTCAGCACTCTTCAAATCGGGTCAGTGGCACTTCCACGAGGATAATACACCAGTCCACAACTCCATCCATGTCACAGACTATTTAACCAAGATGGGCATTAAGACAGTTCCTCACCCTCCCTATAGTCCAGAGCATGCTCCCTGTGACATTTGGTTATTCCCTAAGCTCCGAGGCTGTCGTTATGTGACAATTGAGGAGATAAAAGAGGCTGTGACGAAGGTCATTGACACGCTCACATTAGAGGACTTCCATGGGGCCTTCCAGAAATTTTGAACGGTACAAGAAGTTCAAGGCAGCAGGAGGAAATTACTTCGAAGAGGACTAGAGTTTCATGTATATACTATCAATAAAAGTGCCCATACGAAACATGTCTGGAAACTTATCGTATGCACCTCGTACGTGTGTGTGTGTGTGTGTGTGTGTGTGTGTGTGTGTGTGTGTGTGTGTGTGTGTGTGTGTGTGTGTGCAAAAGTCATTTACTTAGAAGGTTTGGGAAATGTATGGGAAACGATAGGATCATAAATCAACATCATTCATACGTGTGTGTATTCTTTTACTGTCCTTAATTTTGTTTTTTAATGTATTCGATCAAATATGAGTTCATCAACTTCAAAACCCCCTTTCCCATTCCCTCTGTATCTCTTCCCAACCTCCTCTTCTATTTATCTCTCAGTCTCTGTCCTTCTCTTAATCTATCTCTTTCCACACACACACACACACACACACACACACACACACACACACATATATATATATATATATATATATATATATATATATATATATATATATATATATATATATATATATGTATACGTTCTCGTGCTAAAATGTTTTATCGATGAAGAAAATAGGCAGGGCAATCTGTATACAAAGACTATCAACATTTCCAATAGTAGTTATATCCTTAAAATCGATATATTCAAATATTCCTTATCCAGCTAGATGTAAATAGTAGAGCAGAAAGGACTTTTAACCTTTACAACAAGTCAAGGAGGAGGAAAAACTAAATTCAAACTTTTTAAAATCCGTTTAAAATGGCCTTGTGCCCACTACAGCTCATGCGGAGTATTTCAGGAAGCACCCCCACACACAGGGTACACAGAAGGAAACACAGACACACTTACACACAAACACAGACACACACACACACCATCACACACACACACACACACAAACACGCTCAGTGTTTAGAGTGTACGCCAATGGTCCGGGAGACATGAGTTCAATCCCAGGTCGAGTCATACCAAAATCTTTAAAAATGGTACTAGACGCTTCCTTGCTTAACACTCAGCAATATAAGGTATGTATCAAGGGTAAAGTGGAGCAATCCAGGGAAAGGAGTAGCGCCCTCCCCTACACCTCTGTGTAGTAGCTATTGAAAAGGGAGTCTTGTAGTCACCCCTGACTACGGTCGCCAACTTTACTTATATATATATATATACAGCGACGGAAATAAGTTCAAAACCCTTTCATATTTCTTTATAACATTTTTAATAATGCTTCTAGATCCTTGACATTTTCAGGAAATATTGTTATTTTATTATTGTAACTAAAGTTATTAACATTTCCCGTAAGTATGAAGCGACACAATATTTATTGTAAAATTTCAAGTTTTGAGAGTAGAAGTAAGTTGAACACAGTTTCATATCTATCCCATATATATTTAACTTACTATCTACAAGAATTTCTGTTGGATGGTTAAAAGTTCGC
This sequence comes from Sepioteuthis lessoniana, assembly GCA_963585895.1. Taxonomy (NCBI): domain Eukaryota; kingdom Metazoa; phylum Mollusca; class Cephalopoda; order Myopsida; family Loliginidae; genus Sepioteuthis; species Sepioteuthis lessoniana. The sequence goes on along the minus strand of OY757909.1, from coordinate 127,133,762 downwards.
ACATCATTTCAGCATTGATTTCGTTAAATTAGGAAGAGATTCAAGGGGTATTTCATCCAAAAGTTTTTGATTCATTCCATCAATGAGTTCTTATCAAACTACCTTCTATTTTGATAAACAATCCTCATAGATTTTTAATGGAATTCATGTCCGTCTTTGTCTGCTTAGCAATGTGTATAGCAGCATTACCTCATGTTGTTTATGAATTTGAATAATGGCAGTTGGCTGCTTTCAAAAATGTCAATTTACATCGTAACATTATGTTTGCCTTTCATTTCAATTAACTTTGAAATTCGAGGAGAATGCCCTCCAAATTTTATGAGATCCTCCTTCAAATCGTTTTTTCGAAAAGTATGTTCACTTTTTTCTCAAATTGTACCAATAAGACTGGCAACCAGCTGAATTAACCAAATTTATCTTTTTTTTATCAGGGGAAAATCGCATTCCTCCATTTTTCAATAATTAAGTAACTTTTTCTTTCACCCATTCTACTCGGTAACTTTGTGTTTTTTCGTGAGTGCTAGTGCCTTTTTTCTGTTCTTGTAAAAATCTTGCAATCACGTAAAATTTGAAGAACTCTTCTTGGTGTCACATTCAGATCTGGTGAATTTTGACGGTTTCTTGAACTTTTTTCACCCATCGAAGCCTGTCTAAACAGTCGGCAGTAGATCTTTGGAGATGTTCTTTATGTACGACCTTTGCGATTACGTTTGCAAAACTCTTCAGCATTTTGCAAAAAGTTATTTGAAATTGTCCTGAAGCAACCTAACTTCTCAGTAATCGATGTTACATTGAATCTAACTTCTTTGAATGCAAACATTTTTGCCTTTACATTTTTAGAAAATTCATATACTTTGCAATAGAACAATGATATTAAAATTGAATTCTTATTCGGACAGAAGTGGACGCGTTATTTGCAATAAATATCATCTAATAGGAAATCTTAATATTTTCATGTATCTTAAAGTTTAAAATCATATTATTGATATTCTTTATATTTTTCTCAACGTATCTTTAACTTACATCCACCCACAAAATTAAAATTTTTGGAAGAAATATAGTTTAGCTTCATACCTACGGGAAACGTTAGTTCCTCGAGTTAAAGCATTAAAATATGAATATCTCCTTCAATGATCTAGAAGCAGTCATCAAGAATATGAAGATATATAAAAGTGTCTTGAAATTATTTCCACTACTTTAAATATATAAAAGTAAAGCTGGTCACCGTAGTTGAGGGCGACCCGAAGGTTCCCTTTTCAATAGCTACTACACCGAGGTTCAGTGGAGAGTGCTACTCTTTTTACTGAATTGCTCCACATTACCTTATAATGCTGAGCGTTGAGCATGAAGGTACCAAGTAACCTCTTTTTAGTCTTTATTATGAATCAATTCGGTCTTCCGAACATTGGCAAACACTTCACTCTCTATAATTATATAAATATAAATTCTCTTGTGGACCCCTTCATAGGGACGAGCAAGTAAAGGCCACAGATATAGCATGGAAGAACTGCAGGGCTGATGGTCGATAGAAATGTATGGCGAGAGAGGCTTGATGAAATCCGTGCTAACAGCACGACGTGATGATGATGATGATGATGATGATGATATATATATATATATATATATATATATATATATATATATATATATATATATATATATATAACCCCACGTAAATTTATATAGTTGTAGTTTATGTGTGATATAAACATAATGCTTGAATGTATTTGACAGCCATTCACATCCAAATAGCTTAAACAAAATTACAGTATAAACGTACGTGTGTTCGATTTGTATGTTTCCCTAAACTAATCGGGAACGTACTCACCTGTGTCTGAGAAAATTAATTTAATTTATCATTTGACGAAAACACCATGGCATCTTTACTGTGTCATAAGCAGACATTCGTAGAGAAAAATTCTGTCGAAACAGCACGGTGAGGTTGTAATAAGAGAAGATTGGCCAGACATATAACATAATGTTCGTCAGCGAAATCATAACTGAATCAGACATCCTAACCACGAGTCTAATAAATAGAAATTGATTTTCAGAACCTAATTTCAATGAAAAGTTATTTTGATTTATCTTTTTTAAGTCGCAGTGTGTTGCGTGCGTTTTCTCTCTGAGTTGTCGTCACAAGTACTTCAATATAAAAATGGATAAAATATTATCGAATCTTCTCATAGGAATTCTCATAAATTTGAAAATTAAGTAATAACTGTATAATATCATCGAAGTTGAGCGGGTAGATTTTTCGGTTAATAAGATTCTAAGTGGGTGCGTTCAGTTGTCAATATTTTGAATGTGTAAAGCACCTATATATTTTCAGATATCGATTTTGTGTAGCAAAATCAAAAAAATTGTTAATGATCTTGCAAAATGACATTTTCAAAATAAAATAAAAAGATTTTTTGCAAGTGAATCTTCTAAATATCAATATTTTAAATCTGTAACTGGATTGTCAGTATACTATAATATACCAGCCACAACAGTCTGTAATTCCTATATATATATATATATATATATATATATATATATATATATATATATATATATATTCGAGGTGCCTTTAATAAGATTCCAGACTTTTCTGTGCAGGCATTTACAATTGTCGAAGACTTTTGAAAATCCATTATGTTATTGCTATACATCTTATGTGATGACTGACCAATTTTTATTTCAGGTTAAAATGGACAGATACAGCAGGAATTGGATTGTACCCTACTTAACCCTGATTGTCACAGCTGGTGAATTTAAAAATGCAATCTGAACATGAGGACACTTTAGAAGAACGATATGCAGGAAAATTCTGATTTAAACTTGGAAAAGATTCCACAGACACGTATGGAATGCTTCAGACTGCTTTTGTTACCATCTTGCATGAATCGAACATCAGTTTTTGAGTGGCATAAGAGATTCAAGGAATGCAGTGAGTCTGTGAGGGATGATGAGAGGTATGGAGGAGTAAGGAAGTCAGAACACAAAAGTTGATCGGTCAAAGGGTTAGGGTTAGTGTTACTATGTTGAGGTTTTAAGAGAGTTCAGGAAGAGATTCCGTCGGAAGCGGCCTGTACTCTTCAAATCGGGTCAGTGGCATTTCCTCCATGACAATGCACTAGTCCATAACTCCATCCTTATCACAGACTATTTGACCAAGATGGGCATCGAGACAGTTCCTCATCCTCCCTATAGTCGAGACCTTGCTCCCTGTGCCTTTTGGTTATTCCCTAAGCTCAGAGGCTGTCGTTATGAGACAATTGAGGAGATAAAAGAGGCTGTGACGAAGGTCATTGACACACTCACACAAGATGACTTCCATGGGGCCTTCCATAAGTTGTTGGAACAGTACAAAAGTGCATGGCAGCTGGAGGAGAGTACTTCGAAGGGGACTAGAGTTTTATGTATATACTATCAATAAAAGTGCCCATACGAAAAACATCTGGAAACTTAATGAAGGCATCTCGTATATATGGATACATTCATTGTGTAACGGTTACTGTCGCAGGAAATGCATACGGTGACCGAAGTTTAAAACCTGGTCGAAGTAGTTCACATATTTAATACCCTTTGGAAAGTAATGAATCCGGCTATTCTTGCTTCAGGTAAATTGTAAGGCATACTGGGCACTTTAACCTTGGGATGGCAAACGGTTGAAGAGAAGGAAGACTCTGACTTTGAACACAGCTCAAAATAAATCTTCTGTCATATTTAGCTCATTCAGAAAAGTATATATATATAGAGAGAGAGATAGATAGATAGATAGATAGATAGATAGATAGATAACTTAATCGTAAGGAAACATAACTACTTATATTTTTTTCGAGCCTATTTCCTCAGTTACCTATTTTTATGCCATGTACGTATGCAAGATAAGTTTTTTCACATGTCTTAATTTGTATTTTATTTTTGTTCATTTCTCTTATTTCTCATTTTAATTCAATGTATTTTGGGGATTTTTTTTCTACGTTTTTTTTGTGTAGCACTTATTTATGATAATTAGTCTATAGTTTAAATTTAGTCATATTTCTCATAGTGTTCTGGGATTTGAGGTTGTATACCTCTTTTAGTGTTCTGGGATTTGAGGTTGTACACCTCTTAAATAAATAAAATAAAAAAACGGAAGTGAGCTTGAACTAGGAGATAACTCTTCACACATGTTCTAACCCTTCCCCTCTATTCTGATTTATTTTATCCATAAGATCCGAAGAAGTCCTGTTAAATTTCTTCGGGTTTTTGGTTTATATCAAAAACACATAACAGGATGGTAATAAATTTATAATCCAAATGTGAAGAGTTTTGTTTTTTCTTAAAGAAATTATTGCTTTATATTAGCAGTTACGTTGGGCTCTTTACCAGGAAAATTTAGATGTTCATTTTTGAATGGTTTTCTTGTCCTGATGGAATTTCTCCCAACTCTGGTTTAATTGGAACGAATGATCCCTATATATATATATATATATATATAAGGATAAAAAAAAAATTTCCAGACATTTTTCGTATGTATACTTTTATTGATAGTACACTCATGAAACTCCTGTCCCCTTCGAAGTAATCTCCTCCGGCTGCAATGCACTTCTTGTGCCATTAAAACAATTTCTGGATGGCCCCATGGAAGTCCTCTTGTGTGAGCTGTCAATGATCTTCGTCACAGCCTCTTTCATCTCCACATTTGTCAGATAACAACAGCCTCTGAGGTTAGGGAATTATTATCTAACCTAACTCTAACCCTTTGGACAATCAACTCTGGTGTATTGACTTCCTTACTCCTCCCACACCTCTCATCATCGCTCACAGATTCCCTGCCTTCCTTGAATACCTTATACCACTCAAAAACTGATGCTCGATTCATGCAAGATACTCCAAAAGCAGTCTGAAGCATTCCATACGTTTCTGTGTAATTTTTTTCCGAGTTTAAAACAATTTTATTGCATATCGTTCTTCTAAAGTGTCCACATGTCCAGATTGCATTTTTGAAATTCACTCGCTGTGATAATTAGGCTTTAGTAGGGTGTATTCCAATTGCTGCTGTAGCTGTTCATTTGAACCTGAAATCATAGAAGTTTGTCGATCCTCTCATAAGATGTATAGCAATAACATACCGAATTTTAAAGAGTCTACATCCATTGTAAATGCTTGTACAAAAGAAGTCTTGAACCTTATTGAATACCCCACGTATATATATATATATATATATATATATATATATATATATATATATAAACTAATTTTCCCACTGTAACACGAATTTGGCCTGAACAAGTCTTTGCTTTCCTTCATTCTCCTCACCTTGACTTATCGTCGTTTGACCACATGACAATTTATCAATGTATCTGTTCATCTTTCAAGGCAGAGAGAGAGAGAGAGATAGAGAGACAGACAAAGAGAGAGAGAGAGAGAGAGAGAGAGATGAATTCATCAATGTCTTTGTATTCATTTAATGAAAAGCTATAGATAATCTTCGATAGGAACTGGTTATATTTTCCATGTTAAGACATGTAAACTCGTGTCTACGCATACATAGGTATGGATGTATTACGTGCATGTTTTCCTGAAAGTGTTGATTTCCTAATATCTGTCAGTCATAAATTACAATGTAAGTATATATATATATATATATATATATATATATATATATATAATTAGGAATGTAATTAGGAATCAACTTCCTGTTTTTCGTTATTGTTCATATGGAAAGCCATTTATTTAATCCTTCTGGTAATGGAGTCTTCCTCTTGACTTGTTATGATCTGATGTTTGTTAACATGATTTCTCGAACGGAGATCAAGGAACTGGGTTTTTGATCATGGCTAAGGGAAGATTTTTTACCAATACATCATTCAGTGGAGTATAGGGATTGTGGAATTACATGCATATTCTTTAGATCAAAAACTGGTTCATATCGAGTAAATCTAGAAGGTAATGAGATTTATTTCACGTAGCAAGAAAGAAAGTACAATGATATTTTCCTCTTTTTATATTGTGGGTTGACATCAGTTCATTAATTCCTCGAACCGTATATCAATGTCAAAGGTCCATCCAATACTATAGAAATCCATATTTTTTTCATATTTTCCTTAAATAAGAATTTGACCAATCTAAGAAGATACATTTCACATTACATACATTTTGGACCATTTAAAAGTGTTCCGAGGTTTTAATACTGTCCACCATTATTGTTTTTATCTCCTTTATTCTCAATCCTAATGATCCATTTAACTCTTTCACTATAAATACAGAAATTTTAGTGACTTACATTACCAGAAAAAGATACACTACAAATGGCATTAAAATAAATGTATATGTTATGTCCTCCAACTAAAGAATAATCCCACTCCCGATTTATATTTTTTTTAATTAACAGGGTGTGTAGACTCTGATTTAAATATTCTTGATCTAAAAAAAAAGCGATCGAGAGTTAAAACAATATTTTATTGTTACCAAATATATCAGGTTAAATAAATCGATAGTCAAGTCTTTTCTTTAATTTTCTGGCGGGGTTCCAAATAAATTCTATCACCTACGTTGGAGGAACAGTTCATTATGTTCAAGTTTGGATGGAGAAATCACTATTTAAACATCACGTAATCGGGGACCACTCCAAAGTCTTCTCCGAAAACTAGTAGCAATTTTGAGAGTAAGTCAACAAAATTTAATTTTGGACGGTAAAAATACTTTTACTGAATTTGTCACGAAGCGGGGATACAAACTAGACAGCACTTTTTACTGAACTGATTTGTGTATGTATATGCATCATCATCAACATCATGTCACGCTGACAACAGGGATCCTCTCTCGCCCTCTGTCTCTATCGTCAATCGCTCAAGGGAGGTCTTCAAGGCAACACTGTATAGACACAGAGCGATTGTATATAGATTATAGCCGGTCGTTCTACCTTTGCTTGCCCATACTGTCCACAGGAGTATGTCACTTATGTGTTCGTCCTTACTTCTCCAGCAGTGTCCCGAATATCTGGTTTGTCTAACTTGGATAATTTTTGTGATAGGTGGCAGATGGCCGTACCGTTGCTTTTTATGGGGTGCTGCCACCAGGACTGGTTAAATATTGCCCACAGCATTCTTGTGTAATTGCCGTCAAGCTTTTTTCCCCATACGTATTGTTAGCATCCATCTAGTGCATCCCTATAGCAGTATCGACACGACCGCGGCTTGAAAAAAGCTGTTTGATTTTATCGGTCGGGTCTGACTTCCATATGAACAATAGCCTATCGATAGCTGTCCATATCTTTGCTAGTCACGTGTTGATGTCTTTCTCGGTTGATGAGACACTGCTTCCGAGGTAGGTGAACTTGTCCACTAGTTTCAGAGAACTACCATTTTGAGTGGAGGTGTCGCCTCTTGATTAAAGCATATGTCTTCCGTCTTATTTGCGTTGACATGGAGGCCTATACCAGCAATTGTTCGTTCTATACTATGTAGCAGGGTTTCGGCTTGGGCGGGTGTATTTGCCAGAAACGCTTTCTCATTTGCGCAGTCCACGCCCGTAATTGTTTGTGCAGGGTATCGTCTGCTTCTTTCTTTTGCCAGCTTGAAACCGTTGTCTTTCATTATATCAATAGACGTTATAAGCACGTAGTCGAAGCAGATGATCAGCAGGTATGGTGCTAACTTGTCTCTTTGCAGCACACCTACTTCAACGTCGAAGTAGTCTGTATCTTTATCCGGGAGGTGGTCTTTTACTTTCGTGTTTTGATATAACATCATTATGGCTCAGACGGTTTCTTTGGGTAGGCCGAACGCGAGTAGTATTTACTCCATCCTCCCTCTGTGTATGGAGTTAAAGGCCTTGGAGAAATCAACAAATAATATTGTTGCCTCTATTTTTTTTGCACTAGAATTCGACAGAGAGTCAATATTATGTGATGTCATGGATAGATTTTACCGAAAGCTATTTTAGTTAAAAAAAAAACATGTACATATATATATATATGTATATATAATAAAGTTGTCGACTGTAGTCGAGCTCCTTTTTCAATAGCGACTACACGAAGGTGTAACGGAGGGCACTACTTCCTTCCCTAGATTGCTCTATTTCATCCTTGATAGGTTCCTTATAATACTGATTGTTAAGCAAAGAGGTATCAAGGACTATTTAAAAAAAATAGTCTTTGGTATGACTTGACATGGGATTGAACCCCAGTGTCCCAGTCCATTGGCAAACTGGTCCACAAATCATTTCAAATTTGGCATTCACTTTTTTTATTAATTCTGATACTTTGCTGTACACGTTCTTTGAGCGCACACACACACACACACACAAACAAACACACACACACAAACTCACACACACAAACACACACAAATAATGCATACTTATATACCAAAAGGAAATTTACTTATTTATACAAAAAAAACATTCACATAGACCCTAGGTCTTCACAGGCTGTTAACTCTATTGGGACATTTAGGGAAACCGATTCTGGAATTAAAAGAAGATCGCATCCAATCAAAACAATATTTAATATAAACAACAACAACAACAACCACACTGAAGGGAACCATTCGAAGCCTCTTAAAGAAGATGTAATGTCCGAAAAAACCATATGCCAAATTTGAATTCATTTGCGAACCTTTCAATCGAAATATATTTAATTTTCTCTCTATAGACAAACAATTATCGTTAAGTATTCCTATGTTATTTTCCTAAGGAATTATGTAAAACTCTACAGCTTTAACATAATATATGCCATAATAAAGATGAAGAACTATAAATATATTTCCTTATCATGAAAAATAGCAATTAAATATCCGACAAAGTTTGATAAATTCTTGATTATCCTTTGTTTTATCTTGAATGGTAACACTTTTGCGACGATAAAGAGGTTATAGTTAAAATATTTATCAAATTGAGAATCATTTTTTATGAATTCTTGTGAAAATTCACGATTTTCTAAGGCTTTATCATAATAAAAATAATCAGTTAGAAATACTAGCATTTAGATATAATTACGAAATACTAAAAACTAAAAAAAAAAACATATTCAGAAACCAGAAGTATTTGAACAGAACGTTTTTGAAAAAGATAAAACATCATTGAATTATTTATCATGTAATCCAATCTCATAAGAACAATTTCAATATTGCTTAAAGGTGTTAAAAAAAAGTACTACCACTTCGGGTTAATCTATAACAAAGAGTTATAGTAATAAACGGTTACTCCACATTCTCCAATCTCCAGGACGGGGGCCCAAGTTTAGTGTAGTACTAATCATTATTAAAGTATCTTTGAATAAAAAAAAAATAGTGTCCGATGTCTGTTTGACACAAGAGTAATTGGAAGAATGCGTTGGGAACCATCTTATAGGGGTTTCGGCTTAACGTGGCAAGCGGCATGATCGGATCGGACTTCTCCGACAGCCCATTTAGTAGACTCGTAGGTCACGTGACAACTTTGTCTATCACGTCATGGATGCTCAGCCGGCAGAATCTCAGCCACAAGCATTACAAATCACCAGCCGCAGCTAACAGATAACTTATATTGGATGTGATTTCCCCCTCAGCAGAAGCAGTCGGCCTATTCTACAGCCTCAGTAAACCGAACAGGAAATAAAAAGCGCATTATTTCATTTAACTCCAGTGCCCGTACATGTCTAGCCACACTGAAGAGTTCTGATAGAACAAAACAGTCTGTCTATGGATGAATATATATATATATATATATATACGTGTGTGTTTGTGTGCGTTTGTAAGAGAAAATACCTCTCCCTCTTTCTCTCAGTCTGTCTCTGTCTGTCTGTCTGTCTCTTTCTCTCTCTCTCTCTATATATATATATATATATATTGATAGATAGATAGATTGATGGATAGATAGACATTTTCTCTTTCAAACATGCTTGATTAAATAAGACGGACATTTCGTGCCTGCGTAATGATCATTTTACTTCTGGATGTAATGCATTTATGAAGTTGGCGTATTTTTCCCAGTTCTCTCTGCCCCATAATCTATAGTCCTTTTCCCACCAATTTTTGTTTTACATCATGTAAAATTCTTTCATTTTTTTAAAATTCTCCTCCAATTTGTCGTTCACCAATGATTTGTCATTGTGTTTGTCATTTCATTTGAACATTTTCTTCTAAAAGGGGTTATTCTTCTGCTTTCAAGATTCATGCCATCTTCGTTATTCTTTTCACTAAGACTATAAGGATGCAATTCTTTCACTTTGTTTACTTATCCGGTTTTTTAAAAAATGGCGGCAGATTGTAAACTTGGATTCGTAAACGTCAAATTCTTTTGTGAAGATAGTATTCAACCAATTCCCTTCAAGTAAATTGAATTTAATCAAATGAGTGTCTCGGTCAAGGGTTCATCTCTCAGTGATGTATCGCCAGAACAAAAATTTTCAAACCAATTTCGAACTTGGCAGTCAGTAATGACACGTTGGCTATAAACACTGCAATTTTTCTCGGCTGTCTCTCCAGTAATTTGTTATTTTGTGTCTCCCCGAACATTACGTGTTGTATATATTCTTTCAGTTCCTCCATTTTAGTGGTTTGAGAATATAGATAAAATTATGATGCGCACTTGTTCTCGGCTAAAATAATTATGACTAATGAGTGCACTCGTTAATTAGGTAATTTGCGGTTATATTAGATGTGTGAAATGCGTTGTTACAACTTGCTTTATAAAAAGTAATTTTGTATGATTCAACTATATATATATATATATATACAAAATTCATTTAACATAGTAGACATTTTATGTCTACATATTTTCTTCTGGATCCGTTCAAATTTCCCGTATTACTTTTATCGTATTCGGGGGGAATTGATTTATGCATTGTCCATAGTTGTATGTATCCCTAGTACTTTCTGCCCGACTTTGGGCCATCATCAGGGGAGGATCTATTACAAAAGGGATGTAACTTTTGTTTTAGCATATTACTACAATGTAAGAGCGTCTTTACCGTTGAAGATTATGGCGGTAAAGACGCTCTTACATAGTAACGGATCCAGAAGGAAATATGTAGACATAAAATATCTATTATGTTTAATGAAATTTGTATTAACGAAGAAATGCTGCCAAAACACACACACATAGACACAGACACAGACACACACACACATATATATATATATATATATACGAGGTGCATACGTTAGGTTTCCAGAATTTTTTCGTATGGCCACTTTTATTGATAGTACACACATGAAACTCTAGTCCCCTTCGAAGTAATCTCCTCCGGCTGCAATACACTTATTGTACCGTTTTACCAATTTCTGGAAGGCCCCACAGAAGTCCTCTTGTGTGAGCGTGTCAAGGACCTTCGTCACAGACTCTTTCATCTCCTCAATTGTCTCATAACGACAACCTCCGAGCTTTGGGAATAACCAAAAGTCTGAAAACTGATCGTATGCACCACGGATAGATAGATAGATAGATTATTGTGGAAATAAAGTTCGAAATATAAGCAGACATCAATATGATGTAAATACAAAAAATTATAAAACTGTTAAATAACATTTCTATAACTGCCTATTCAAACGTCTATAGAACTCATGCGTATAAAGTTTTCATAAAATCTTTATGTTAAAGATATAAATGGAATGTGAATATAAATCGCTGTACAGCATATTCGTATATTTCATGCAGTGTCCTACTTGGATAGACGAAACAATTTTTCCATTTAATTCTTCTACTTCAATACTTGTTTCTTTTTTTATCTAGTTACTATTTTATTTATTTCTCTTCCACTTTTATCCTTTTCACCCCTTTAAAATTTATATCTATCGATCTACACGTACAGAGTAGTATAGATACGTACATATGCACACACACACACACACACACACACATACAAATACGTTCAAACCCTCACACACACACATTCACGTACCTATATATATATATATATATATTCACATATCAGATTGTAATCGAAGAGATCTGAGAAAAAATTGCTGACGAAAGCGATTCCATCAAAGAGTTTTATGGTTCTTTTGACCCTGACCGGTCATATGTTTGCCAACGATGCGCTGAGCAAACAAATATATGTCATTTATAAAGGCAGAATTGACAGATGGCGGAGCAGTAATAAGAGCTATCGAGACAGACGGGAGTTGAAACTGAAAAACAGAAGGATATAGCTGCCAAAAACTCAACATAACACTTGCAGCTAAACTATGCCTAGAAAGTTGCAATCGAATGTTGTCTCGAGAGATCCTGCCATTGATATACAAGTCTGGCCATCTTGCCACGTTATTGGATGCCAAAGAGACAAAATGGAATCGCTGGTCAAATTTCAGGTATGTCTATTGGAAGAATTCATTTTACTTACAAACTTTGCCAAGACAAATTAAAGTTTTTTTTTTAAAGTATGCCCACAAAAATTTGAATGCACACACACACACTCTCATTCCAAGCAATTCACACCACATGTATACATGAATACATTCACAAATTTCAACCTTACTAAAACGACGATCATTTACCATCGATGGATAAACAGATAAAAACCTTCCTGGGAAATCTTTGGTAGCCAGTGAATTATTCATCGGTTACTTTCTTTGGAATCAGTCAAAATCCATTGCAACTTATCGTGGATTCTTTGATGGACTACGTTCGATTTCCATATTGCTATCGAGCGCGTTGAAATTTAATTCTGAGATAAATACGTTGTAAAACTTGGTTTTGGAACTTTCGTCTGGAAAAGTCTGCGCTTACTAAAATCGTTCGCCAGACTACTCATCCCATATATAAAAGTAAGCAAAGTTGGTGACCTTAGTCGAGAATGACCCGAAGGCTCCCTTTTTCAATACCTACTACACCGAGGTGTAAAAGAGAGCGCTAATCCATTCCCTGGATCGCTCCACTTTACCATTGATCCTTACCTTGTAATGCTGATTGTTAAGCAAGACAGCATCAAGTACCATTTTTTGAGTTCTTGGTAAGATTTGAGCCAGGATGGAACCCCTGTCTCCTTGATCATTTGCAAACACTATACTTATATATATATAGATAGATAGATATATACATGAATTTTGGTCATACTTTAAAAGGAATTTTTTTGTCTTAGCACATATGAATTTCCCAGAAATGCATTATATTGAGAATATTATGGATAAATAATCAACCGACAGTGTAGCATTGTTTTTGACATTTACTTTTGAAGTATATAAAACATACTTTTAGGATTGTCTAAACTAAATATATATGTGTATGTGTGTGTGTGTGTGTGCATTTGCATTTGTTTGTTTATCAATCATGTAGTTTGATCAATTTATAAATGAATATATCATAATAGCCATTATACATGTTGATCTACGTACGAATAGGGAAGATAGAGATTGAATATCAATTGATAACTGAGCTATTGGATGATTGCATAAGCCAAAAATATCAGTAATAATGCGCGTTAACTCTGTGTCTATTTTACGCTTACGTCTATATCCTTACCTATGCTGGCATTTTACACACACACACGCAATTATATATATATATATATATATATATATATATATATATATATATATATATATATATATATATATATATATATATATATATATATATAATTGCATGTTTGTGTGTGTTTGTGTAATCTGTAAAAGTACGAATGTGAGTGTATTGTTCGTATGGCGTTGTGTATATATTGGTATGAATATTTATTTGTGTCAGTATACCAATCTTGGATGAATAATTAAATTTCCTTTGTTGAATATCGGTATCAGATTTCGATTCAACACTGTTGCATGCTCATATTATTGAAAGGAATTTTTTTGTAGAAAATTAAACTGAACAACTGCAATGTAAAATTAATTAAAGGAAGACTTTCCTTTTTCTGTTTCCTTCTGCATATCATTATCATAAGCGAAGGCAGAGTTTACAATGTATTAAATAATTATGAAAAATATTACCTCCAACAGATGTCTCAGATCTTGATAATCTTCTGACAAATAGTTGAAAGCGACAAAGAATAAATGATTGTGTAATCTTTATATTCAATACAAACATGACTGCTCTCTTACATAAACCAGATTAGAAACTAAAATTTAAAACAATATTTTACAATCACCTTTTATTAATATATTGTATGTTTCTGTATGTCTATGTTTGTCCGTCTATTGCCTTATATATTACACTGGCATTATTATCTTTGCCTGTGGTCAAAATTATTCAGAATTCATTATTTCAAGAGATATCTGCACTGAAAAACACAAAGGATGAGTGTCAAATCGCATCGAGTCGTTTGCAAGGATAAACTGTTTGACAATGTATTTCGTAGATATGATTGTTTGTTTTTATCATTTCCATAACATGGACTTATTGTGGCACCACTGAGTAAAAAGATAATCGATCTTGCAAATCATAAATCAAACTTATCAAAAATATTTTCTAAATTCACTTACCTTATGTTTGCATGCAAGTCCCTCTTAACCGAGTTGCAGAGGGCTTATACATATATATATATATATATATATATATATATATATATATATATATATAGGTTATTTGATTTAATGACGTTCCAGTACTAGATGGTCATTTAATGCCAAATCATATTCCTAGATTTATCATATATTACTTTTAAGCGAATAGTGTGTAGGTATCTTTTTCGTTTGTATACGAGCCTCAACTAACAAGTTTGCATTCATTTAAATAGTGCCACGTAATGTTATTTCTCTTTTGCACACATTTGAATTATTAAGGTCTTACAATTTATTGTTTGCACATAGTTAAATCATTACAAGTATTGTTATCTATTGGAAGCTCGGAATCAAATGCTTTCAAGTTCTGACATTCATTATTTTCACAAAATTGAATCGTTTCAAGAATTGATTTTTTTGTTTCCACACAGTTAAATAGATTCAGGTATTTCTATTAAACACTAAAAATTCTGTTAAATGGTTGTATGTATTGTTAAGCATTACTAATAAATAGGTATAGCATTAATCATTTGTTTGTGCCAAGTTAAATGCTTCCAAATCCTGAAAATTATTAAACAGTTCTATTTGACTTAGAGATAGAACCCTGTCAGTCTGGGTTAGAGTGGACCGATTGAAATAATGGCAATGAAGGTGTAATTCGCATCCCTGAACAGTCAGAGCTGGAGCCATACCATCATAGGCATTAGTGGCATATCTTCGATATTTGTTGTAGTTTCTTACCACTCTGCAGAGAAGAAATAGTTGCTCTCTCTCTCTCTCTATATATATATATATATAACATGCATGCATATATCATCATCATCATCATCATCATCATCATCAAGTATGGGAAACGCCACTGATTTCTCTCTCTCTCTCACTCTCTCTCTCTCTCTCTCTTCATCATATTCTATCATTCATCGCTCCCTACAGGTCTTCTAGACTATATCCTGTGTCAATTAGGAGAATATGTAAATAATTTCTTATGGTCAGCTAATACTGGTATATCCATGGGAAAGGTGTCCATAGATAAACGTCTCCGTTGAGTTCTCCTTTCTTCTCGAGCAGTGTCCTGCATATCTTGTTCGTTTAATCTGTCGATAAATTTCTGCGAAAATCGTTCTGATTTTTCCTAAGAATTTTTATTATTTCAGGGTTGATACTCATGAGGAGCAGCAATAGAAGTAAGAGTTATGCCTCTGTTTTTATTGATAGTTCCAAGGTCACTTTTCTTAGGGAAACGGAGGATGTAACTTTTTGTCCATCGTTTTCTTACATCTTTTTTATGAAAGACGTTGCAAAATTAAATATGTTAGTAATAAATTCATTTGACTTTCATACTTCTGTTGTATACCCATAATACAACTACACCTGTACATTTATAAATATACATTTATATGCAGAAACATCATTAATCGGTAATGAACAACTTCAATAACGAACGAATACACTTCTTTACAAAAATATAAATCTCTTAAACTTTATATTCTAAAGAGTGATGTTCTGCTGTGTTGTTATGTTTTGACCTTTTGACCAGGCCAATAATGCCATTCAAGGTGATGCACCGGAAGGAAGTGCCACATTCTAGTGGCAGTTGTGAGAGGAAATCGCGTGGTCGGAAATTGGCTGATGAAATGAGACGAGGTAAAAAAAAAAGTTCCATTATACTCTCATAGACTGACGCACCGGAAGACAGTGACCTCTGAACTGCATGACAGTTATTTCCGCTCGATGACGATCACACAGGGCTTTCAAAAGTTAGCGGAAGTGACACATCCTGGTCGCTAGATATCGGAAGAAGTTGGGGAGGCGTGTCCATATCACCGCGTGGGAGTTTGAAGGTAATATTAGGCCGACGAATTGAACAGAGGAGATTTGAGTTCGAGTGCCAGTTGGAGAAGAGTGTGGTAGGGAAAGCCACACCCGTCCGAAGGGGCTCCGGTTGAGCAGCCATGGAAAACGAGAAAGACACAAGGCTGACGGCCATAACTTCGGGGTCAAAATAATTCAGTTATGTTCGGTCTCCAGCTCCCTCTCACACGCAAACCTTGAACAACCCTTTCGAACACTTGCAATAAAGTGAGAGGTATATATTTTGTTAAAGAAGTCTTCCTCCGTCTTTATCATGTATCCAGTATATATATATATATATATATATATATATGTATATTTCGGCATGAACATATATATGAGAATGCAACAGTGTGAGAGAAGTGAGTGGAGACAGGGACAGACTGCTATATTGACCCACGTTCTTCTATCGACCATAGCAGCACTTCTTTCACATATTGGCAAGAATTGCTCAACTTGGGGTAACTGAGGGCCGCAAAACCCCCAGTCTGCAAGCTGGTTCTCATTTTGGCATCCTGTGTCAGAGTGACTGACAGCCGCGGGTACCCTGTCTATATTCTTTCTTTACGTCCACCTGCTTCCGCTTTTCTTCGGCTTATTTACACAGGTGCATCTCTTGATTGATAGTTCGGTCGCGGGTCAATACATAAAACTTCGTTGAGTCCTGCATCTTTTGTACCTTTAATTTTTTTCAGTACTAAGTTGCTAAGATGAATTATCCAAGTTTGATGTCTAGTTGGCTATTGATCATTTTTCGTGATAGCTTCATCAATGATTTTAGGGATGTTTCCAAGCAGATTCTTGAAATGCTTTTCAACGTCTGTATTCGTTCTTCTTGGCAGGTAGCTTTTTGTTTTGCTTTTCAGATGCTTTTTCTTTTACTCACTTCATTTAGCGTCCGTCATGCTATTCATGATGGTGTATCTTCTACCGAGGTTTTTATTTTATTGACCAAACCTTGAATATATTCTGGTTTGTTTTAGTATGTGTTTCTGCACGTTGACATTTTGGGGTGTTCTTTTCTTAACTTAGGATGCTATTTTAATTCTTTCTTTTTTTATTGCCGACAAAAAATGACTTGTGTGAAACTCAGTATTTTTCCCTTGGTTTGGTTGGTATGCAGTCTGCTGCTGCTTTCATTGGGCATTGACAAAATGTTCGTATTCGTCATTCGGAGTATGTGTTTCAAGTATTTCCTAAAGAGTATCGAATTTATTTTGCACGATTACTGTATATTTATTAATAATATTACTATTGGTAAGTAAGCAAGAGTCGTTACTTGCGGTTATGACAGTTCGTTTCTTATTTCTGCATATGCTCAGGCGTAAGTTTGCTATGATGATTCTGTGATCTAAAAATATTTCTTCAAAAATTAATACGCCTAATTATTCACGGAGCTTTTATCTATTTCTTATTAATTAATATATAATCTAGCTGTGCTTTATTATTATTTGTGTATGTGTAAGTCCATAGATTTCCCTCCTTTTTTTTTGTTGGTAGCATTAAGGAAAGTCTGTTTTCCGGTGAAATGTCAGATGGATATTCCTTATTTCTTTTTGACTAGTTAGTTAAGCAGAATTTGCTGTTTTCGCCTTGGCCTATTTGAGTATTCATGTCTTACCGAACGTTGGGTTTGTGTCGGACAAGCCAAGTAGATCGAAATGTAAAGCGATGATGTCTGTTTCATCACTGTCATTGGTGAGAGACTCTAACAAGAGATGATTACTGTGCTGGGGTTGCCATTAAATAAAGGACACATCATTCTGGGTTGGATTTTCTCTGTTCTATTTAGTCATTTTAAGGCTTGAGGATCGAGAAGCATTCCTAAATTTTCAGACGGCAGAGACCGAGATTTTTTTCCATGCAGATACGGAGACAAACATCCGTCCACTACCACTATTAAGGTATTTGATTTCTAGTTCGTTATGGTAGAATATGTTGTTGAATACATAAGCTGTCTATATTATGCAATGCCCACAGGTTGTCAGCCCAGGTAACTGGTTTACACTATTTAAAGTCCTAACATTAAATGTCCCGATGTGAACAGCATTTTTATGTCTAAGGAATTTTGGTTTGAGTTTAAATTTGAGGTCAGTCGTGCCAGGGCTCCAACCTCATCAGAACGCTCTCGTTATCAACCCATGCAAAGGACGACGTTGTTTGTTCATAGGATTTGAATTCGAGTCATGATAATCATTCGTTGGCTGTTTTTTTTCTTTTCCGCATCAATTGACGCCATTGTTATAGATGAGTAGCAGTACTTTCCGGACTAAAATATATATCCTGACCGTTGTCCTGTGAAGTTCTTCCCTCGAGTATACGAGAAAACAAAATAGCCCTTGAAGTTTAGAAGACAAGAAAATTTGACGATGAACTTCTCGGATTTTGCAACAACGTCAAATAAAGGAAACTCAGCCGAGAAAATTGCCCTATTCCCTTCGCCAAGAAAGATAACCTCGGAATCACAAATAACTACCATAGCATAAATCTAACTGCTATAGCTATTAATGTTTACAATCTTATCCGATCAGAAGCCGAGAAAACTTTGAGGAAACTTTGAGGAAAAATCACAATGGCTTTTGGGATAATCGATTCATGATTCACAGATTCTGATAATGTCTCTAATCATCGAAGGAGTACCAGCAAAAATGCCAAGGCAAAACTACTATTTGTAGATTTCATTAAGAATTTAGGTTTCACCCACAGAGGAAAAATAGATCGAATTCTAATTGCATATGGTCTTCCGAAAGAAACTGCTAATGCTATAATGATGCTTTACAAAAACACGAAAACAATTGTTTCTTCAACTGATGGAGACACTAAAATCTTCAATATTAACACTGGAGTCTTGTATGAGATGCATAAGTAACCTATTTGTTCATAATGAGCCTGGATTGCGTATATTGAACATCCATTGATGTAATAAAAGCAAATATTTTTACATTAAACAAGACAAGAACCAGACGGTATCCCGCAAAAAATTATGACAAACGCAGACAACCTAGCTGAGAATGTACTTCATGCAAATACACTATCCTGAGCAGAATTCTTAATGCATAGCCTAAAGCAAGCAGCAGATGGTATTGGCCTTTACGTGAAGGCCGATAAAACAATTTCTGTTTCAAACAAACAGGAGCCAAATTCACTCCTAGTTGTTAACTTTTAAAATTAGATTTGTAGATTACAACACTCCATAAGACAGCAGCCTTACGGCCACCCCCACTTCCCTTTCACAAACCATTCAAGTAAGACGA
The DNA here is from genome assembly GCA_963585895.1 of Sepioteuthis lessoniana. NCBI lineage: Eukaryota > Metazoa > Mollusca > Cephalopoda > Myopsida > Loliginidae > Sepioteuthis > Sepioteuthis lessoniana. The sequence continues at coordinate 127,114,276 of OY757909.1, read as the reverse complement.
ACAAGACATGCACGGAAATACTGGAGAAGCATGGGCAGACTCAGGAGCGAGGTGCCAGTGCGGGCCGACCAGCACAGATTTACCTCAGGTCTTGTAATGACACAGTGTACAATCTCGCCTGAAGGGATAGATTTTAGGGATGAATCTCAAGAATTGGGGAATTCCGTTCTTACACGGTACTAGATAAGGATGATGATGATGATGATGATGATGATGATGATGATGATGATGCGTAAATCGTTGAAGTTTTCATTTCCATTCGTGATTACGTATAATATTTTTACAAACGATAACGAGCGTCGAACAAAATCAATTAGTAACGACTTTATATGACACCATTATTGAAAGCAACATTTTTAAACATCTCAGTCAATTCCCACAGTTATTTCTACTTTACTACTTACTTTTCCAACTTTAAGCATATTCTGACCCGAAACAAAAGAAAAAGGGAGGTCTTTGTTGTGTAATGGTTAAAGCGATGGACTGCGAAATCATAGTAAGCAAGTTCGTACTCCAGTCGCGCTATTACCTTCACTTTCGGGCAAATACCCTTGGGAAAAGTAGGAACCCCCTTATCCTCCCAGGTATGGGTTAAATAATGCAACTAATGTTCTTCTAGAAGGATGGGTTTGGAATTAAATAACCTACAAAGGTTGATATGCCACTAAAACAAAAAGAAAAACTACACCAAACAAAAAAAAAAATGACTCATTGTCCAAGCAGGGAGGGACAAATTCTTAATTTCATTGTAAATTCGATGTCAGTCACTCACAGTAAATTTAATCATGTATTTATCTTAGTATTTGTGATATGTATAGAATGAATAAATGAAATGGAGATTGTCACCGACAGAGGAGTATATTGTTTAATTCCTTTGCTTAATGATATATCAACCACTTTCGGTTATTTAATGTGAAACCCGTTCTTTTAGAAGAATAGTAGCGGTAATAATTAACCCATAGCTAGTTGAATAAAGTGTTCATACCTTACCTTAAGTATTTGCCTGGAAGTGAGCGTAAATGAAATGGAAATATAGCTGATAGAATAAGTGTGTGTGTGGGGGGGTTGGATATCGGTGTGTCATTGTATGCAATCAAATATATTTATGCACGTGTGTGTGTGTGTGTGTGTGTGTGTGTGTGTGTGTGTGTGTGTGTGTGTGAGATTTTCAATGAATTTACTATAGAAAAAACATTCCGAATCTGGAGGAAAACCATATCAGTGGTCTAGCAGTAATGCAAACCGTATTGAAATAACAAAAACTGCTATGCATAATGTAAATTAATTCGTAATGATTTTCTAAAAGGAATGCATCGAAAATGAGTTATAATCAGAAGAGAAAAAGCAAATTAACAGTTGATAGGGTTTTATGCAAACGTTACCGTCAAAATTATTCTGTTTCATTACTCTTCTCGCAGCTTCAATTAATTTAACGAGATTTGAGTAATAATCAGATGTAGCAATGCACTTTTCCATTGTCTATGTATGAAGGATTTTTGTTTAAAGACAAATATATGTATAATTACCTCTCTGATTTTGAACGCCACATTATACTGTTCACATAGCAGGTGCAAACGTGTGTATACTTGTATGAATACCTGCACCTACAGTAGTATAAACTTATATATGTATTCATGTTCCAAATATACAAACATAAGTACTTATTTATTGAGTGTTCGTACTGCTATTCTCTAAGTTGTTGCAAATGTTCAAATATATATTTGTAGTCATTGCAATGTACACAATTGAATACCACTTCTTTAACGCCCTTTATTATCGCAATTGAGGCATCCACTGTAAAAAATCAGAAAATACGGAAATGCTCAGCGGTATATTATGTGAATTAATAAGTTCATCGAATGTTTACGCGCAAGATAATTTAGTAAAATTTTGAAAATTCAGTCAATCAATGATTAAATTTTACTGTTGAAGCAAAGAGGTAGCTGACCATGAAAGATAATCACTCAAATTGATGTGAAAAGTAAAAAAGTTCACTGAGATAATTGAATGCGATCTTAAAGCATGGCGTAAGGCGATAATGAAAAACTACGGCTGAGTTTTTCATAACGACTGGATAATTTTAAAAGACATTCGTAGGAGGATATTAAGTTATTTTTCGTGAAATTATTTTAGTTACTCAAGCTTATGTAACACATATTATTTTGGGTTTTCTTCTATGATCGTTATTCTCTGAAAATGTTCGAATGCAGCTGGTCAATATCTTCTCTAACATGACCTTTTAAAAAGCATAACAGAAAATTGAATGTAGTGAACTGCTGTTTAATAGAAAACACTTAAGACTATTTCAGTAGTTTTGGTTGGTATGTACCTAAGATATCAAATGTTAATACATTACAAATTTTATTCTGTTCAGTGGGTTTGAGACATTATTCAAAAATATTCATGGAGTCTTATTGCCATAATAACACATTAAAAATGATGTAAAATTCACTACTACTACTACTACTACTACTAATAATAATAATAATAATAATAATAATAATAATAATATTAATAATAATAATATCAATAATAAAACAAATGGTATATGTACAACCCAGCACCTGTCCTAGAAAATGACACGCATAAAATCCTATGTGACTTTAACATACAAGCAGATCACCTAATCCCGGCCAGAAGACCAGACCTCATAATAATCAACAAAAGACAGAGAATCTGTAAAATTGTCGACTTTGCTGACCCGGCGGACCACAGAATTAATCTGAAGGAGAGTAAAAAGAAAGGCAAGTTCCTCGACCTAGCCAGAGAATTGAAAAAGCTGTGGAACATGAAAGTAACAATTTTGCCAATTGTGATTGGTGCTTTAGGCACAATAACTGAAGGAGTATTAAAAGGCCTGGAAGACTTGGAAATTGGCGACGGATACAGACTATTCAAACGACAGCATTGCTTAGAACGGCCAGAATCCTGAGACGTGTCCTGGAGACTTGATGAGACTTGCTGTCACTCATACTCCAGTGTAAAACCATCAGTTAACACTGATGGTTAAAACTCTAAAGGAATAAATAATAACAATAATAAAAAAGAAACCTTAAATGGGAAACTGAATCTCTTCTAATAGCAGCACAGTACAACGGCAGAAAGCAAGCTACGTTAAAGTAAATATAGATAAGACGCAACAAAATAGCAAGTGAAGGTTTTGTGGTGATAGAGACGAAACGATCAATCAATTAATAAGCAAATACAGTAAATAGCACAAAAAGAATATAACACAAGATATGATGGTGGGTGGAAGTGGTCCACTTAGAATTATTCAAGATACTGAAATACGTTCTGGGAACAATGGCTTTGAAGAGGTGCTCCGCATTCCCGAAAAGCCCCCAACATCACTGGAACCTCACCATCAGATTGTTTAATGTCACATCAAGGACACTCGTCAGGGAGATTTTACCCCTCTGCAGAGGTGCGGTTTGTGTATTCTACAGCCAGCCGACTGGGCAATCTGATTTATTAGCGTTCACTTATAATCCAGTAAAACCTCCTTGATTTGACATGGTGTATTTGGGAGAAGTGCTAGATCTTCTGCGTAGGCTGCATGCACTTGTTTCTGTTTCTTGTATTATTTAATGCGAAACCATTCTTTTCTTAGATATGGACATGGAAGACGTAATCTTATCTAAACAGATTATGAACCGATAAATAGCCGATGTCATTTCCCGCTAATGATCCAGACAATATTCAATTGCAAATGATCCAATCCAAATATGTGGAAGGCTCGATGGTAAACAAATAACCTTATTCTATATTTTCTTATTTATCAAAATATTATCTAGGAATTGTAAATGATATAATCAATCATTCATAGTAATTTAATTTTTATTTTATTTAATTTTTGTATAATAAACACCCCTCATATATATATGTACATATATATATATATATATATATATATATATATATATATATATATATATATATTGAGAGAGACAGTGTTCACCAATGGTCAGGGAGATCGGGGTTCAATCCCAGGTCGAGTCATATCAAATACTTCAAAATGGTACTTGATATCTCCTTGCTTAACACTCAGCAAGATAATGTACGTATCAAGGGTAAAGTGGAGCAATCCAGGAAAAGGAGTAGCACCCTTGCCTATACCGCGGTGTAGTAGCCACTGAAAAGGGAGCCTTCGTGTCGCCCTCGACTACAGTCATCAACATAACTTTTACTGATATATATATATATATATATATATTTAGTCATCCACAGACAGATCTGTTTCGTTCTATCAGAACTCATCAGTGTGGCTAGACAGTATCTTCCCGTAGCTGGGATCGAAACCCGGTTGACTCAAACGTCAAACCAAAACTTCTAAACATTCAGCTACGAGGAGATATTAGCTACGAAGTAAGTTTTAAACGGTTATGAATCACAGTTACTATTGTTTACATACATCCGTTCAACGGTAGCCGAGACCTCAATTCAACTACGAAGAGGCTTGCAATAGACGCTAATGGCAACACGATTACTTCTTCGCCAGAGAACTCAACCCCAAGAGGGTAGGGGAGTATATATATATATATGTATATATAATTAGACAACCGTTATTACGCACAATAAAAGGCCCCCGGTTTATGTTTATTGGACGGCGCTACACCTTTCCATGGATTATTTATTCACCTTTCATACGAACCTTTTAATGCGGAGTGTTGCGAAAACTTGTGAAAACTACACTCTGAGCCAAAATGCAGGTATATATTTATATACGAGGATCATTAAATTAGTTTCCATACTTTTTTCGTATGGGCACATTTATTGATAGTACACACAGGAAATTATAGTCCCCTTCGAAGTAATACCCTCCGACTGCAATCCACTTGTTGTACCGTTCCAACAACCGGAAGGCTCCATGAAAGTCCTTTAGTGTCAGAGTGGCAATGACCTTCACCACAGCCTCTTTTATCTCTTCAATTGTCTCATAACAACAGCCTCTTAGTTTAGGGAATAAGCAGAAGTGACAAGGAGCAAGGTCTGGATGATAGGGAGGGTGAAGAACTATCTTGATGCCCATCTTGGTCAAATAGTCTGTGACAAGGATGGAGCTGTGGACTGGTACTATTTACCAACCCCTCCGCTCGGGCAGGATATGACACAAGGTCAATTTTTAAGCGAAGTTTAACAGGTTTGAAATCAGAGTTTTCCTTCTCCTAGACTAGTTGCCTCACCAAGGCTGAAGAACCTAGTCCGTCCTACTATTTACCCATAGCTGGAGGGAGAATAAGGGGGTTCATACCTTTCCCAAGGGTATTTGCCCGAAAGTGAACGTAATAGCGCGACTGGAGTACGAACTCGCGTACTACGATTCCGCAGTTCATCGCTTTAACCATTACACCACGAGGACACCCACATTGGTGCATTGTCCTGGTGGAAATGCCACTGACCCGATTTGAAGAGTGCTGGCCTCTTTCCTAGGAATCTCGACTTGAACTCCCTTAAAACCTCAACATAGTTACCCTAACCTTAACCCTTTGACCAATCAACTCTGGTGTATTGACTGCCTTACTCCTCCCACTCCTGTTATAATTCCTCACAGACTCCCTGATTTCCTTGAATCTCTTATGCCACTCAAAAGCTGATGCTCGATTCATGCAAGATGGCCGAAAAGCAGTCTGAACCATTCCCTACGTTTCTATGACATCTTTTCCAAGTTTGAAAAATAATTTTATTGCATATCGTTCTTCTAATGTGTTCTCACGTCAAGATTGCAATTTTGAAATTCACCAAATGTGACAATCAGGCTTTAGTAGGGTATATTCCAATTGCTGCTGTAGCTGTTGATTTAAACCTGAAGTCATGACAATTGGACACTCATCTCATAAGATGTATAGCAATAACATACTGAATTTTGAAGAGTCTACGCCAATTATAAATTCCTGTATAAAAAATGTCTTGAAACTTATTGAAGGCCCCACGTATATGTTTCGTTCTATCAGAACGCTTCAGTGTGGCTAGACACGCAGGACGCTCGAAGCCGGGATCGAAACCCGTCCAACTTTACGGTAGACTGTGTTTCAGACCATTCGTCCACCAAGCGGACCACGTTGGCTAATGGAATTTTTAAGGTATTTTTATTTTTAGAAACGGCAGCAGCAACCTTTGTTTACATTTTTTTATACCTTATCGGGTACTAGAGTGCCCAATTCTTTCGAAGAGCTTTGCATTACGTTAGCGGCGGCCGGCAATTCCTTCGCCAGAGAGCTCAACCCCCATGGGGGAGCATATTGTGCGAATAAGTATCATTCATGTTATTTGACTACATATGTATTTTATTTATAAAGTACTAAAATGCAATACGGATCGATAATACTTTTTCCTGTTTCTATTCACATCAAAGTTCAGTTAGGCTGTTAAAGTTTTTGCTACAACAAATACTTTATCTTCCATTCAGAAAACTGGCAAAAAGGGGTACAATATTTGGTATGAATTGGTGGGAAAGGTTAATCCGAGGGAATTATGCATATATTTAAAGTCGATAATATTGACGAAATGTTAGTGTATTAACACGGATCTGTCCTTGTAAGTTATACCTATAAGATTTTCTGTGACTATGAAATACTGTTTTTAAGAAACAAACTTACCCAATTCCAGTCCAAATACCAGACCCACGGGTAATCAACTAGACAAATAACTTTCTATCTAGTGGATTTTACCGATCCTGCTGACCTCAGAGTGAAAAATTAACCAAATAAAATGTAGAAATATATCTGGATATTATCATAGAGCAAACAACAACTTAGAATAGGAAGTTGACTGTGATTCTTTTTGTTGTAGGTCCCTAAAGAATGGGCAAATAGATTGGGAGATTTGGGGATCAAAAGAATAATCGTGACCAACCAGAACATTGCACAGTTAAAATCAGCTAGAATACTCAAAATAGTCCAAGAAACCTTAGGATATATGCTTTCTCTAAGACTTGTGAAAAAAAACAGTAGTTAAAACAATTTTGAAAAAAAAAAATCGTCTAGGGTGCACATATTTATCGTAGCAGATAATCTTTAAATCTCTTATGAAATAAGCGTTCATGTAGATGATAGAAAAATAAAAATTTCATTAAGCTTCATACTTGCTTGGATGCTGGGAAAATAAAATATATTTGACGTCATAGAAAATCATTATTAAACCAGATAATTTGCCTGTGTCTGTACACCAATAACTAGAACCATTTCAAAACTAACGAAATATATCAGTTCCGATAGACACAAATTGATTAATATGCAAATATTTTTTCAAACTTTGCACATGTGTCACTGTTCATTTACTTATACTCCTGTATATTTGTACACGCATACAAGTACGAAGTTGGTTAATAGATATAAGGAGAGTCGTTGTTGCGTCACGGCAAGAGTGCTGAAATGGGGTCTCGACATCAAACGAGTTCGAACTCATTGAATTTTCGACAAATACTTTTGGGAAAGATATCGAGCCTCTAATGGATATGGGTTAAAAAGTATCACTTCTATTCTTCTATAAGGATAACGTTAGCTTTAAATAACCCACGAAATTTGATATGGCATTAAATAAAGAAACGAAAATCAAAAGCGCGCATAGTTAGAGCAGCATGTGTAAAAACTGAGCTAATCAAGATAAATACATAGCAAAGGAAAGTGTCTTTTAAATTGTCATTGTTAAACAAAAATCAAATATTCAACCTGACATGATTCTCACCATGATGCACATTCTTATAATCAAATATTGAATGCTTCACTTAGCATGCAATTATGCACTAAGTTAATACGGGATTTCAGCTTAGATATCTGATGTTTACTCTCTAATTCTACAGATAAACGATGAAGCATTTGCAGATTATGAGTTTTAATTTTCTGTCATTTTTATTAATCTTATTTCAACCAGAATCTATATTTATGAAAATGACATTATTCTTAAGCAAAATCAAAATAAAATAAGACTGCATTAATAATAATAATAATAATTATTATTATTAGTAGTAGTAGTAGTAGTATTTGATGGTGAAATTAAGATATTCATTAAGATATTCATCGTTTCAAAATCAGCGAAGTAAATTCATTTTGAATTATTTGTTGAAAAATCAGACTATAATTCTATTTTGGTGATATAGCCCATGGACTCTCCACCATAGTCTAAATAGTGGCTACTCGATAAACAAGTCAAGTGAGTAAAGTCAGTCACCGGTAACCGTTACTGTTTGTATTTCTGTAAATAAATACTGCTGTAAAACTTATATCTGTTAGTGTTATTTATTTCTGGCCCTTCAAGACCACAATACTGGCGATGAGAAACTAAAGGACTTTTTACTACACACAAGGCTTCACAAACCAGTGAAAAGAAAATCTGCCACAACATCAGAAAATAGGATTTTCTGCCACAAAAGTCCGTTTTCAAGGAAGAAACAAAAACAAAAAAACTCTCAAGTCATTCTCAAAAAAATGTAGACTTTTTTCCTCACTTTTGCCCTCAAATACAATATAAAAAAAACAAAAAAACATTGAAATAAGTCGTACAAACTTATTTTTCGCAAAGGTTTAACGTCCAGTCGAAAAATTTACGTACGACCACGTACTAAAAAGAACATGCTAGCCTTTCGTATATCAAAAAGACACAAATGGAGGAATTTTAAAGTGCTATGTTGGACTTGATTAAGTATCATCAAGAACATCAGTTTTCATAACAAAAACAGCAAATGAAAACCCAGAGGAGAATGGAAGAATTTCGTATTGAAATTCAGTGACAAAAACTTGAGATAGATAAATCTGCCGAGTAAATCGAGTAAATGTGTCTTCGTACCCAACAAGAACAGGAAAAAGCGTTCGAGCCATCCAAAAGGGGTCATAATGTTAAAAATGAAAAGGCATTTTCTCAAAACGCTATTTGGAGCGCTGTTGCTAATTTCACTTACTCCCCAGAAGACGAAATTACATTTGCTTCGTACTTTAGATGATACATAGGTCTCTACAACACTGACTGTGCAAACTGGGCCGATTTCAAGAAGGGTCGTTTGCTACTTAGAAAGTTAAGTCTCGTTGAAAATATCAAATCCGTCAATTATATATTACCCCACAAAATACAGCGACCTGACATTCACAGAAAAGGTACAATTGTTAAATAAATTATTTAACCCAGCGTAGTAAACGAACACTGCAATGATTTTAAATAATTAGAATTAATCGCTAACAACATCTAATGTTTAATCTTCGTACAGAGGAAGGGTTCTTAATGAACTAAAGATGGACCTAATTTAACACTGCAACAAATCGTTGAAGACTGCGAACGTTTTGTTAGTGTTTGCCAAGACTCGAAAGATATCGAGGAAAGCGGCATTTTCGCATATAAAAATTACGGAGCAAAAATAAAACGAGTTACCAACTACATCAGGTAAACAGAAGAAAAAACAAAGTATTTTATCCCCTAAACCGTGCTTTTACTGTGAGCATTTGCATTGGTATAAAGCCTGTCCATACTGATTTAAAAATTGTCTAAATTCTAACCAATTCGGGCACAAAAGCACACACTGCAGAGCTAATAAGAACATAGTTTTGTAAAAATCGCCAAGACTGACGAATCAGCGGGCCAAAACATTAGGAGATGTGTACATATTCAAATATTAAGTTAAAATATTTTGTTACAACTCGACTGGGACTCTGATGAGTCGAAAATAAATTTACATACATGGAGGAAATTATGATAAAAACTAACAAAATCACGTGTAGTGTTACTTGGGAAAAAAAAAAGTTTGTGACCGAATTAATTACAAAAGTCATATTTATAGAAAAAATAATTGAAATTGAAAATGTTTGTGATGAGAAACTCAAGCAATATTTTCGGTACCGACTGGTTGGTTGGTTGGGTTTTATGGCATATCAACCTTTGTAGGTTATTTAACGCCAAATACTTTTTTATACAGATCGTCAGTCCTATTTAAGACAATTCAGTTTAGCACGAGTACACAGTTTAATTGTCAAAAACTTTTCTATTCCCAGCTATTCAGTTTATTTAAACAGTTCTAATTCAGTTTATTCAGTTTAGCATAAGTACAGATTTTCTTTACACACTGTTTAATATCAAATCAGTTCTATATAAAACAATCCAGTTTAATGTAAGTACAATTTAAATGTCAAAATCAGTTTTATTTCAAATAAATCAGCTTAGCATAAGCACGCAGTTTAAATGTAAGTATAGATTGATTGTAAAAAACATTTCTATTTCAAGCTATTCAGTTTAGTCTAACAGTTCTAATTCAAACAATTCTGTTTATCATAAGTATGCAGTTAGGTCTAATTTACCCATAGATAGGGCCCTATCAGGTGCTACCACTCCGGACAAGAGTTGACCTGGGAGCAATGGCAATGAATGGGTACCCCACATTCCCCAAAGCTCCAGCATCATTGGAACCTTACCATCTGATTGACTAGTGGGGCTCTTACCTCACTACAAAGGTTCAGTCGATAAATTCAGCAGCTTCAGCCGACTGAGCAATACACAGAGAGTTAATGTCAAAACAGCTTTATTTCAGATCATTCAGTTTAGCATAAGTACACAGTTTAGATGTCAAAACAGTTTTATTTTAAGCAATTCAGTTAAACATAAGTATTCAATTTACATGCAAAAAACAGTAAACTCAAGAAACCGTGTTTTAGTTCTATTTAACCCATACACATGACCCTATTAGGTGCAACCACGCTTGTTTAATGTCCTATCCAGGAGACTCGTTGGTGGGGAGGTCTCACCCTTTTGCAGAGAAGCAGTTCGTGTATTCTGCAAGCCCAGCCGACTGGACAATGACTAGATGGAACAATTCCAATTACGAGCTATGCCCATAAATTCTTTCTGACAAAATATACAAGATTTAACCGCTGAAGAGGACAAGTTATAAGAAGAATTAAAAGGAACGTTCCCAGGAAGTCTTTTCCGGAGGACTTGGCAGATCATAGAAGATGTCCACCAAATTTGAGTTGAAAGCAAATATCCAACCAGTTTTGAAAAAGGAAAGAAATTTGCTCTTCGCATCGTTAAATCAGTTCGACGAGGAATTACAGAGACTCAAAAAAAGAGTCGTATTATCAAAAGTGGAGTAAATTGAATGGACTTCACCTACAGTTTATATTATAAACAGATCTGTGTTTGTAATGATTTCTCTACAGAATTGAACAATGCATTAAAAGATTATCACAACCCTCTTGGGAGTCCAGATGAGATCTTTGCAAAGCACAGCAGCAGATTTTTTAAAATATCAATTTGGATGATACCTATCTCTACATTTCTGTGGACGAAGAGTGCTGGAAGCTGCTGTGTATAAACACCCACAGGCATTTGTAGAAGTTTGAATGATTATCATTCGGGGTCAATATTGGACCAGCCATCTTCCAACTAGACATGGACACCATGCTTAGTGGACTGAAATTTGCGATAGCGTACCTAAATGACATTCTCTTGAATAGTCAAAGCGCCGAGCAACACAAAGCAAACGTGTACGACGGCTTCAAGAGAATCCAGGACTATGGATTCACACAAAAAGAAGAAAATGCCATGTTTTTTTATCAAAGAAATAAAATATCTTGGAAAAATTATAAACAAAGTCGGTAGAAGACCAGAACCAAAGCGAACTAGTGAGAAAAAATAACATGCCAGGACCGGAAAACGTGTCTGCACTTCAAAGTTTTCTTGGTCTAGCAAATTACTATAATGTGTTTGTGCCTAACATGCACAATTTGCGAGCTCCTCACGATGAATAACTTAAAAAGTAGAAAAAAAAATTGCGTCTGGACCACTGAATACCAGGAATCATTCTAAAAATAGAAGTCTTTACATCGGATTTTTTCATTACACCTTAAATTCGAGACTGCGAAATCATTATGGTCAGTGATGCTAGTTGGCACGTTATTGGAGCCTACATATTTCACAAAATGGATGACGGATCACAAAAAACGATCGCCCACTTATCAAGGACGGTGTTACCTGCAGACAAATAAACTACTCTCTGATCGAGAAGGAAGCACCTGGAATTATTTTTGCAGTTACCAAATTCCATACATTCATGGAAGACATTTCATTTTGCAGACAGACTTAAACTACTACTTACTATCTTTAGTTCAAAAGAGGGCTTACCAATTCATACTGCAAACAGATTTCCAAGATGGGGGACCATTCTCCTTAACTATGAAGTTTCTCCCATATTCAAAAATGTATCATGCCGTCGGATTGTCCAGACATACGAAAACATACCGAACACCTTAAAGAAACAGTATTCTCCTCTCTATGAACAGATGAAGAGGTAAAAATACATTATGCAGCTCTGTTTGAGAGCTTCCTGTAACGTTTGTCGAGAACAAAGAAAAAGTGATCGATAATGACTTTGTAAAAGAAATAAAAACAAAATTAAATATAAAGACCGACAAATGTTGGGCGCCAACTCAATCTGTAATTAAGTAGTCAAGTACTGCAGCATTTTAGAAAATAATACTAAAAGAAATTCACGTCGGCCATCCGGAATCTCCAAGATGAGCCACCTTATGAGAAGACAGCCTATACGCCGAAGCTCACGAAGCATCTCAACAGATCAGAAGTGAACAATTAGCCTCTCAGTATTATACCAAACTTAATTCTTCTCCATCTAACCCAGCATATGACTGCATTTTGATCCAAAATACAGACTGTATTTCGTCCCAAAAGAAAAATCGATTAGACCATTTGCTCTCTGTATGGAGCCTATTCTTAAAGAATCTACCATTTCTGTAAATGATATCCATAAAACCATCTTGCCGCAAATACCACCTTGGATCATTAAAAATCCAAAAGTTAACCTCCAACTGAATCAACTCCATAAAACGAAGACACATCCCTTCACCTACCACGAAAAACATCAAAATATCCTCCAACAGCATCCCGACTAACTATGTATCTATACAGATGGATCCAAAGACAACAATAAAACAGCATGTGCTGCAGTCTTAAACAAAACAATGAACGCAAAAGCTCTTCTAATGGAAAGTTCTATTTTCACAACTGAAGTCTGTGCAATAGATTTGGCTCTCGACATTATCTCTAAAGATAAACCCAAAAAATTCATGATATTCTCAGACTCAATGTCAGTCCTATTATCATTAAACAATAAAAAACTAGAGCACCCACTTATTATCAAACTACTTTGTAGAGTACACTCAACATCAAACAAAGAAATCGTTTTTTGCTGGATTCCAAGCCACATTGGGGTGAGAGGAAATCATAGAGCCGACGCGGCAGCAAAATCGGCTTTAGACTTGGTCCCCGACAAGTACAACATCCCATACACCGATCTGAAACCTAAAATAAATAATTTCCTCGATAGAAAATGGCAACAACGCTGGAATAGAAATACCAATAATAAACTATTCCTGGTTAAACCCTTTTTGGAAGAATGGTTTCCAGGCTTCCGAAAATCGCGAAAAGAACAAGTAACAATAATGCAATTGCGTATTGGTCACAGCAGATTTACTCACAGCAACCACAGTGCTCGACATGCCAAACGCCCGGCACAATCAAACACGTTCTCCTTGAGTGTAAATTTTTTAATGACACCATAAAGCGCTATTTCCACGCAAATACCATGAAGAACTTATTTGAGAACGTCCTCATGAATAATGTTTTGTCGTTCTTGAAAGAGACCGGCTTGTACCAGAAAATATAGACTTGGTTATAATCCAGAAAACCCAACAAACTATTCAACTGAAAGCAAATTATTGCTGAACAGAAATACCATTATGCCTGTGTTAGTAGAAATAGTAGTAAGAAATAAAAAAGAAAAAAAACACTATCATCACTAAATAAACTAATTTCATATAGAAATACTTGAAAATATTTACTCGTAAGCGAGTAAATGTGTCGTTTGGTTTTAGTATGGTATCATTAAATTATATGTTTACAAACTGAACATATGCGTAAACAGGCTTTGGCATTAAATAACCTATAGAGGTTGATATGCAATTAAATCCAACCAACCAACCAGCCTCATGAAAAGCTATGTCAATTGAGCAAATGTCGACAGGGACTTCGGGCATACAGTAAAAGCCTGCAAAGGTGCTGCTTTGGCGACAAACGCATCTCCCATAAAACTGAGACCCTGGCCAAAAACCGACCACATCAATTTTTCAGGTGCACTAGATGGTTTCTACTACCTAATTGTAGTAGAATGTCTTTCAAAATGGCCGGAAGTTTTAACATGCAAAAAGGAAACCAGGAGGTAGTAACCAGCTTCTTACTCGAGTTATTTGCCAGGTTTGTGATGGTAAACTGCATTGTCTCAGATAATACAAGTCAATTCATATGCAGTGATTTCAAAGAATTCAGTCATACATTCTCAGTGGAACATGTCACAATCGATCCAAGAAATAATGATCAGGCGGAACGTTTCGTCAATAGCTTTAAGAGAGCTCTTAGGAAAGTGAGAGATATTCTTACCGATAAAGCCACACAGCAATTTCTGGATGTTTATAAAGTGACTCCTAATTAGAATGCTCCATCTGCCATGACGCCAGCGGAGGTAATGTTTGCAAGGAATATTAAGTCAGTGTTTGAGAAATTCTTACCAAACCAATTAAAACTTGGATATACAAAGAAAGTGACCAGAAAACGATTCAAAAATTTTGAAAATGTTTTTTTCCGCATGTTTCAAAGCAACATGTCCAACTGGGAGACAGGTACAGTGGACAAACCGATTGGAAACATGATATTCATTATGAAGGGGCCAAGGTTCACCCATAAAAGGCACCTGAACCAAATAAGGAAGCGGTATTCGAATACTGTCGAGAACAACCTTCGAGAGGAAGACCCAAAAGATATGGGCGACACGTTCAAGGTTCCGATACCATAAACGGCTCCAGAAGAGAGAAGATCTAAAAGAAACCAGAAATGATGGATTTAATTGAAACTTACCTTCCAAAAATATTGACTCTATACGAAGCTGGGTTAAAAAGTGGGGAGTTTTATAGTGATATACCCCATGACATCACTGCATAGGCTCTCCCCGACACTAAATAGTGACTGACTCGATAAACGAGTCTAGCAAGTCCAATCCAATACCGATAACCGTTACATTTTGCATTTCCGTAAATATATACTGCTGTTAACCTTATATCTCTTAGTGTTATTCATTTC
This sequence comes from Sepioteuthis lessoniana, assembly GCA_963585895.1. NCBI lineage: Eukaryota > Metazoa > Mollusca > Cephalopoda > Myopsida > Loliginidae > Sepioteuthis > Sepioteuthis lessoniana. The sequence continues at coordinate 127,099,153 of OY757909.1, read as the reverse complement.
TGCCTCTTCAAGGCCACAACACATTCGCAAGTGTCTTTTTCTCCTGTCTAAATTTTATACCTTAACACAGGGATGCTGTAATATTACTTTTTTAAGAGAACAAAAATGTTCAAGTAAAGATGGTTAGAAAACCAGCAACAGGGCCCAAACCCAACATTGCCAATATTACAATTTTTAACTTTAGAATCTTAAATAAATGAACCAACCATCCGAGTTGAGTATAAACACCATATGCGTACAGGAAATTAGAACATACAATAACAAGATAAAACTAAAGTATCAGGGTTGTGGTAATAAATGGACATTTTTTTCGATTTCCGCATCGAAAAACATTGTTAATTCTCCAGTTGAAGGTTCTTGCCATAAAATCTGTAAATACCATTAAAAAATCCAACTGCAGATGATGTAGGCTACATTTGATTACAACTGCTTAACAATCGTCTGATGCTTCAGAGGCACTAATGCCATGATGAAATGGACATCGTCACCTTCTATAATGCGCTATTTTATCTCGACCGACATGCTGCCAAACTAAACTTTCCTATCATCGGAGGAGACATGAATGTCCATATATCGCAGATGAAGGTAATATATTCTACTTACACAACTCGACAAACAGAAATTGTGAATAAATAGCCGATATTTATCAAGCGAACTGGTTTGTATGGCTAAGCAGTAAATTCCAAAAGAGAAAAGAAAAAGTATGGTCTCACCTATTTAAAATCAAAGAAAGATAAACAAAGAACAACGCACTGATTACATATTAAAAAAAAGATTTGCATCAAAAGCTATTTAAATTCTTCATCTGAGGTAGTATCTTCCCATCACTGGATCGGATAAAGAAATATAAGCCAGAGTCTACTCAGAAGTTCGAATCAAATCTGTAATGTTTAACGATATGATTTGTCCTTTATTGCTAATAGAGATATAAGCAACAATAGTAAAATAGTTGGGAGACAATAACATACGGAAACTTTGATAGACGCAGACTACGCAGATATCAAGAGATAACACAAACACTCCGGCCCATGGAAGCCCATTCAAGCTGCATAGCATAAAGCAAGTAGTTGAAGGAATTGGTCTTAAAGTGGAAACAGATAAAACACAGTTCATATTCTTTAAATATGAATCCTCATCCCTATTGAATAGAGGGAATGTAAAATTAGTTGACCAGTTCATTATCTCATATATTGAAATTAATATGAAAGTGCACCTGAAGAAGGCCTGGATATTATTGACAGATTGTTGATCACATAGAAACATGTTCTTTTTGATAAAATAAAACAGTATTTCTTCCGAGATGGGGCCGTGCCAATACTACTGTATGGTCTTAGACTCCAACGAAACACATAGAGAACAAGTTAGATGGGAACAAGAAAAAAATGCAGTTTTACTCATTTCCTCGGAACAGTACTTAACAAATCAGCTGTGTATGAGTACTTGACCCCTATCTCATTAAACATCAAATAAAGACGAACGATACATTCTGAGAACGGCGAGAGAAGTAACATATATATAATGAGCGACGTTTTCGTATGGACTTCTACTGATGAACTTACAAGAGCTGGCCGGTCAGCAAAAACTTACAAAGCTGTGTAGGGTACCGGATACAACCTAGAGGACCCACCTTGGTGATGAAGGATAGGGATAGATGGAGGGAAAGGGAGAGTCAAGTGACTCTGTGCTATCTTCATGACATGATGATGATGATGATGTATATTTCTACCATACAAATTTTCAGGGGCACATTTATGGTCAATTTACGTAATGTAGACTTTCAGTGATTTAGCAAATAACCCGCTAGCTAGAGAGGGAAAAAAGGAAAAGTAAATGCAGTTCTAATGCCTGTCTATCGTCAGGAATTATAGCGGTGTTCTTCTTGTGACTAACTTTTGTAACCCTCATTTCCATGACTCGATATAAAGATCTCTTTTTGGCCCATGGATGATAAAACTACGGAACAACAATAACAACGGCAAAGAAGTGACAAACAAAAAAAGAAAACACTGACATTTTAAGGAAAAATAGGAATGATACGTAAGATACCAGATTTCAGCAATAACTAAATCTCTAAGTAGAGTGTTTGCCAATGGTTCGGGAAACCGAGGTTCAAGCCAAGCTCGAGTCATACCAAAGACTCAAAAAATGTTACTTGATACTGACTTGCTTAGCACTCAGCATTATAAGGTAAGGACCAAGGGTAAACTGGAACAATTCTGGGAATGGAGTAGCGCCCTCTCTTAAACCTTGGTGCTGTAGCTATTGAAAAGGGAGCCTTTTGGTCATCCTCGACTAACGTCGCCAACTTTACTTTACTAACATAAATGTCTAAATTTCATGGTTCACAGAGAAATATTTTACGCTTGTTGTGAACATTTGAACAATCAGCAAATCCTGCTTATGATTAATAGTCATCAGTCATAATCACTCTGTTGATTCATAGAATCATGTCCGAGTAAACACACTCATATATATACATGCGGGCGCATATACGCACACACAAATGGGAACTTTTGTAGCATTTGGGTTTCTTGACATTTTCAATATATTTTCACAATATTGTTGCCGACACTCCAATTAAAATTTACATGGTTTATTTTGTTTTCTATGGACTTTAAGATACCAATTTTCTCTATCTATTGTAGATTTCTACTGCGTTCGGCTGGTGGAACAAACTCAATTGATGGTTCTGAAATACTCATATGTTTATTTTTTCATTTTCAAAATTGAAGCCAACTTAGTTATTTATTGTCGAACTGGAGCCGTTTGAACACATAACGTGACATCAACTCTCTCTTTCAATCATATGATTGTAACTTTTTCTTCTTATTAATATTCTTCTTTTGGTTATACTTATTTTGTTGTTGTTGTTGTTGTTGTTGTTGTTGTTGTAGTAGTAGTAGTAGTGGTGTTGGTGGTAGTAGGAGTAATCGTATCTTTCTATTTGTGAGAGGAATATTTTTAGACAGGTTTTCTCTTTGATGCATCCTTTCTGTTAGTCAAGAAATATGAGGCTGTTATGCTAGTTGTATATCTCAGTGTTTATACGTGCCATTAGAATTTTCCATACACTTGGTAAACATTGTTTTGGTCATATTTGCAGCTGTGGCACCTTTTGAGGGGTTTACCATGAAAAAGTATGTATACATGACAAAGTTGGCAATAGCTGGTCGCCTATGTGAGCTTCTATGTCAAACAGAGATGGGAGTAGACATCGGAGAGAATATTATAATTTAATAGCACGCAACCGTACACCGTAATTAATTCTTTTCTCTAAATATAAACAAATAGAGGGTCAAACTACCTGAATCATTAGATTTTGAGTTCTTAGATAATTGTAAGTGTTTTCTTTTTTTAATAACGGCATTTCAAAACTCGTCCGATAATAAACAAATTCTGTAAACTTGCGCAAAAGGAATAGTAGAGTCGGCAAGACTTGCTTGGAAAGTTGACTCATTGGTTAATGTGCATGCGATTTAGATTCGATCATGCATATATAAACCAGAATATGTGCTTGAAACAAAACGCATAATATTTTGGGGACTTGTAGATATGAAGACATCATACAATCCCGGCCAAAAGAAAAGAACCCGAGTTATTTTTTTAGATAAGGAATTACCATTGAAGGGAACATTTTTAAAAAAATTATAATATAAATAGATACTGGGATCTTGCCAGAAAGAGGAGAAATCTTATGGACATGAAGGAAATGGTGACACCTATTGCTCTTGGAGGTCTTGGAACAATTTCCAAATGTCTAGAAAATGGACTGAGGAAATCGAAAATCAGAGGAAGAATAGTGATGATCGAAACAAGAGAATAACCTAGTGTCACGCGATATCCCACTGGGAGGAGGGAGATAACATTACTACTCCTCGTATTTGAATTGACAGTATTAAGCCGTCAAAAAAAGTGACCGTTAAGGAAGAATGTGGGTCACACAGGGTATCAACAGGTGTTGGCACTAAGTAACCTCAGGTCGCCGGATACCGGAAGGGGAAAGAGAGAGAAGCCAAATGATTGGCTGGTACCCCAAAACGGAAGTGGGGCTCTCCTTCCCTCAGCGGAAGTAAAAGAGTAAGAAAGATTAGTTTTTGAGCAGGGTCCGTAGCGGGCAGACGAACCATAGCCATTTTACTCCGGGTGGAAGACAAAAGAATTACTGAGACACGAAGGACCCCAGGCTCTTCAAGCCAGTGTAAAAAAAAATAGAACAAAGTCTATTAGCCCGAGAAAGAAGAAAAGATTCTCCAGTGGAACCCCATCGAAAAAATATAAGATAAGTAACTTTGGGGCCATTTTCCTTTATACCCAAATTTCGTTTACCACTCTCTCTCTCTCAATTTGAAGAAAGATAAAAGTCAAGAAAAGACATTTATATTCGTGGACTGTCCAATTATTATATGTTTTGACCCCTTGAAAGGTGTATATAACTGTAGTAAAGGAATTCATGTATTTTATGTTACCATGTAGTCTATGTTGTTATTTCATGCTTCTTTTCAGCTTCTATTCGCCTTATGTTATCTTGCTTAGAATTGTCCTATTAATTCCTAAAATATCACACGGGAAACCGGAGTTGCCGACTACTACAATATTAATATTATTACGACTAAGACCTATAGGGCCGTATTCTTCTGTTATCTAAGGGAAAGAAGTTTAGCGGCCTGTTGGGTGAGTGATAGTGTGAAATTTGGAACCCCTTTGCCAGCGGCGGTCAGTCTGGCTCTAAATTAATCCCTCACGTAATATGCCAGTTCTTATATGCCTGAGAGAAAAACTCTGAACGAGGATTTATTCCATAGGGGATCAAGTGCCAACCTGTCCCGTCTTCACACGTGCGAAAATAAAGTCCTGTCTTGGGATTTTAGTCAATTTCGCGTCACACTAGAATACTCAGAACAGTCCAATGTAAACAAGGATACTTGGTGATTGCAAAAAACACCTCCAGTAAACAAAGGCGTGAAAAACTTACAAGGAGTTAAATCATGATTATATAAATTTAGACACGTTTACTACCAAGACACTTTACTTTTTCCTCATAAGAGCAGACCTTTCACAAAAGGTGTTAAAGTTTCCTATAAAATGCAAACATTGCTATCTTTGAGGGATTTAACGTACAGAAAATGTTATATGGTTAGTATCCGAAATATATTTCATGGTAAGTTCATGAATGTAAAAAAGAGTGATTCAATAACTAACAAAATGATTTATGAAAACTGCACTTAGAAAATGAAAACATTTCTAAATGAATAAGTGCCGAAATTTTATTGATATCAGATGTTCATGCAAATTCAGAGCATGTTTTCGTCACATTTATTTTGCGTGAAAAGATCGCACGTTTATTGCTTAAAATAAAACGAGAATCTGCAAATGAAAACAACAATTAAAGTAGAGGAAAGGCTATGTTGTTTTTCTCTTCCTGGGCAAGCTGAAAATCTGATCAAAACAGGATTGAATGAAAAGAACCTGCAGTCATACGATGGGATATTTTTTGTTGTCTTTTGCTCTCACTCTTTTTGGGGGATATCGTTTGATCACTTTGTTTTCGTGTTATCTAATGCAGAAAAGTATTTGAAAGCAAAATATCTCTCTTCATCTTTACTGTTAGCAGCTGTGACTTCATCACTGGGGTAATTTATGTCTTGTACTGGGTGTAACAAGCAAAGGGTGATAGTGAACTGACGCAAAATATATAAACAATATGGCGGGTGGAAATACCAAGGAATGAATAGCAGATGTCAACAAACAAACAGATAGTGTTGAAATTGAACAGTATATGCTTGTTTCCATAGTTTGTGTAGTTTCATGCCAAACAGTATCTATGTTCTTTGTACAAGACATTTAGGGTGCCTGTTCAAATGTTAACGATATGAAGATCATTGTTGATTTAACCTCTTCCTCTAAATGTAGACTATCTTTCTATTGATGTATTTGAATATAGTTTATTATTATTCAGGAATCCTTTTTCTATGAACGGTCAGCTCAAGGAGAGTAGGCCGAGGACCAGCAAAAAATTTACTCTAAGCATAAATAGATAAAACATAGATAAATCAAAAGATATGATTGAAGTAATCGTTTTACTACTCATATATATACTCTTCCATTTACAACACACACACACACACACACACACACACACACACACACACACACACATATATATATATATATATATATATATGAACTTGAATTTAAAAAATTCTTAATTTTTGACCATATATAAATAAATATCTTATCGTTTAAATGAGATATAACTATTGACTTGAAAAACTACACATGTGTGATTGAAGATTGATTTGTTGGTAGGTTTTACGATATACAGGGGTTTATTTGATCCCTATTGACAGAAGTCAGTTTAAGAAATATTATCTCCAATTTTATGCAGTTGGAAATGATATATTCAAAATAGATTTAACGAATAAATATCGCATACTTATTTGAACTTATTTCAAATATCAATGTAGGTTGTATAAAAGTATCAATAAAATTAATCAATGATTGAAAACAAGTAAACTATACATACTTAGACGCAATATTACTATCGATATCAATATTGAAAAGGTAATTAATTAATAAAGATAAATTAATGAATAATCCCAATTGTAACACACTCACATATATATAATGAATATATATTAGATATATATATATATTTAACTAATGGAATATACTCTGCGGGTCATGGGTTTTTTGGCAAAACAACAATCATCAGGCAGTTAGGAAAATGAAATGAATCGACAACAAACACTGTTATAATATATATATATATATATATAGTCAATATTTTTGAGGCCGTGGATCTATTTCTTCGGAAGCCATTTTGGTTTTTCCTAAGGATGTTGTCGATTTTGGGTTCTATGCGGTTTCGTAGTAGGGCATTGTAAATTTTGGCTGCTCTGGATGTAAGTGTTATGCCTCGGTAGTTCTTGGCTAATCCGAGGTCACCCTTTTTAGAGAAGAGGAAGATGCAAGCGACATTACTACTTGTCGACTTTACCAAGATTTTTGATTCCATTCACAGAGGAAAGATGGAACAAATCCTACTAGCATACGGCCTACCTAAAGAAGCCGTAGCAGCAATAACAATTCTCTACGGAAGCACCACTGTCGAAGTACGTTCACCGGATGGAGACACAGAATATTTCGACATTGTAGCAGGAGTACTACAAGGAGACACGCTAGCCCCATACCTCTTTATCATCTGTCTAGATTACGTACTTAGAACATCGATTAATAAAATCAGAGAAAACGGCTTCGAGCTGACAAAGAAAAGAAGCAGAAGGCACCACGCCAAAACAATTATTGACTCCGACTACGCCGATGACATAGTGATACTGGCAAATACAGCCAACAAAGCCGAAACACTACAGCATAGTTTGGAACGAGCCGCCGCAGGTATTGGTCCCCATGTCAAGGCACACAAAACGGAATATGTGTGCAATAATCAAAAAGGCAACGTCACCATACTAGACGGAACCCCTCTGAAACTAGTCGACAAATTCCCCTACCTAGGAAACAGCGTCTCATCAATTGAAAAAGACATCGACACACGGCTAACGAGGGCATGGACAGCTATCAATAGGCTATCGATCATATGGAAATAAGACCTGACTGATAAAATGAAACGCAGTTTCTTCCAGGCAGCGGTCGTATCGATACTGGTGTATGGATGCACTACTTGGACGCTAACTAAACGGCTGGAGAAGAAGCTAGAAGGCAATTACACAAGAATGCTGCGAGCAATCTTGAATAAGTCCTGGCGGTAACACCCAACAAAGTACCAACTATACTGCCACCTACCTCCTATCACGAAAACTATCCAAGTTAGACGAATCAGACGGGCAGGACACTGCTGGAGAAGCAGGGACCCCCACATATGGTCGGGCAAAAGCAGGACGACCAGCTCGAATATACATACAGCAGCTATGTGAGGATACGGGATGTTGCCCTGAAGACCTACCAGAGGCGATGAACGATAGGAAGAATCGGCGAGAGAGGGTCTGGGATATCTGTGCTGGCGGCACGACATGATGATATATATATATATATATATATATATATATAAACCTAGAAATAAACGTTTTCATGGGTATAAAACAACAATCATCAGGCAGTTTAAAAAATGAATCGAAAACCAACCCAGTTATAATATATATATATATATACATAGAAATTACTTCTTTTATGGGCACAAGTGGACTATGGTGTAATAAAGAATATTGAGTAAATCCAAATAACAGACACCCCCCGAAATAGAATATTACCAAGAAATCTGTATTACCTTCCGATGAAGTAACTATTTGCTTTGGGTTTTTGGAAACCATCATTACAGAAGTAAAGGTTTCCCACCAGTGAATGCAAGTGATACAGAGTCGATCTTAGTTGTCTAAATTTCTGAGACGAACCTTGATGATTTTTATCATTAAGGGATTTCGGACTATTGTCTTAATCTTTTTTGTCATTTCCACAACGTTTCGGCTGATATGTGCTCCAGCCTTCTTCAGGTGTTTGTCGAACTCGGGAACCTACACGGAACTTGGAACTACGTCCTTTATTGAACCCTGTTCTGATTCCGTTAGCCATAAGTGGGTACAAGTGTTAAGGATTCCTGTGTTGTTACTCGCCTACAGTCAAGATTTAATCTGCAGCCTTCAAATGATTATCTCCTTATAAACTTAGGTAACCAACGCCTATAACAATGTGACACAATGCGTTGCAATTTGTTTCCATTTGTTATGGCGTCACTCAGACGATCTCTTTTTTGCTTTTGCGTGAAACCCACACAAAGGACTGAGGACGATATCTCCCGCGAGACTGGAAATGGAGGAGGGAAGGAAGGTCCCTGAGAAGACAGAGAGAGGCAGTTGACAACGCAGGAAAGAAGTGACTAGTCGGCTTGAGATATCAGACCAGGGGAAGGACGGTCAGCAGAAGGTGGTAGTGAGAGAAGACAGTCGAAGATGGGTTAGTATTCCTAGTGGCTTTGTAGAAGTTTCGCGCAAAATACACAGCCGCGATAGTCTACAAATGCATGAAAATCTGCCCAAAAGTGTCACATAGACTTTCTCCTTCTTGCGCTTGGAGTAGACCCAAGCTCGTTTTTGTTTGTTTGTTCTTCCTTCACCCACTCGATTGTGCTTTGCGTATCTATAAAGTAATGTATAATACCCCTAGTCGGGAATGAGAAAAAGAACACTAAATGAATTACTGGCCTTGGGTAGTTTGGTTTAAAGAAGCTGATAAAGCGGGAGTCGGCCGGCGGGGGTCAGCCGACGGGGGTATTATCACAACCGTTACACTGTGTCCTGTTGGTCAGTTTACAGTGAATTTTTGGGATTTATAAACTTAATGCTCGTACTTAACAAGGATTACTACTATCATGTATGAATTTTACCTGTGCTCAAACTCATTTTTTTTTCATCTAACCTTTTTTAATTATCGGTTCCCATATTGTATTCATCTCTATTCATCAGCAGGTCATTGTAGCCCAACGTGTGCTGATTCCTTAAGGCGTCTAATCCTTCAATGTTCAGCCCTATCAACTATTTCAATTTCATCCCATAAGGGCAGATGGTTTCCTTTTTCCTTCCGTATATGATCCGCCATAGACGACTTTTCAATCTCCCCTCATACTACTGCCTTCCGGTGTTCTTCTAGCCTTACTTTTAGTGGGTGAGATGTCTTGCCTTTGTATATCTTATCACAACTGCAAGGGATGAAGAAAACAGTATTGATCATGTTGAATTCTGTTGTTGGCTTGACCCGGGAGAAATATCTCCAGAGAATTGAACTACTTGTTAATACTGTCTTTATGTCATATGGTCTACACATCTTTTGGATCCTTTCGGTTAGTCCTTTGACTTAGAGCAAACATACTAGGGTGGGTTTTCGGGTATCGTCCTTTATCTTCCTATCCAGGTTTCTTGAAGCTGATATTATGCACTCTATGTAGTTGTTATGAAGGAGGTTGTGTCTCAGACAAATTATTTCTTCTTGATCCGCATCAGTATCACTACCAATGTTTTCAGCTCGATGTTGTAAGTAATGGACTATTCTTTTCATTACCATATATGGATGTTAGGAGTTGAAATTGAGGTATTGTCCGATGAATGTGGGCTTACGATACACAAATGGCCTGAATCCTTGCTCTGTGCGTGTTACAGATACATCGAGGAAGGGTAATTTGTTATATTGCTCTTTCTCCATAGTGAACTGAATAGATAGTCGGATTGAGTTCACGTAATCAAGTAATGTCTAAACATTTTCCTGATGAAGCCAGAGAATGAATGTATCATCTACGTATCTAAGCCACATAGATGGCTTTAGTGATGTAGATCCTAATACCATTTCTGCAAAGTATCCCATGTATATGTCAGCAAATACTGGTGAAATGGTGAACCCATAGCCAGTCCTTCTTCCTGTCGGTATATATCAGATCCCATCCCGAAGTAGGTTGTCTCCACACAGAAAGTCAAGGTTTCCTTTAGATTATCTCTCGGGATACAAGTGCATTCTTCCAGCAAGGGGTCTGCAGCCAGTTTATCTCTTACAACAGCAAGTGTTTCATCAGAAGGCACCTTTGTAAACAGACTCACTACATCCAAACTCACCATCTCGTTAGAATGAATTGGAGTATCACTGATTCTCTCCACAAAGGCTAGTAACAATACAGGAATTCTTAACACTTGTACCCTGTTATGGCTAACCCAATCAGAACATGTGACCTCCGTAGATTCAATAAATGACGTAGTTCGATGTTCCGTGCCGGGTCCCGAGTTTGACAAATACCACAAGAAGAATGTTGGACATATCTGCCAAAACGTTGTGGAAATAACAATAAAGATAAAGACAATAATCCGAAAACCCTAAATGATAAGAAATGTTCCATCTTTCCTCTGTGCATGGAATTGAATGACTTAGAGAAATTAACGAACAACAGTAATATACCATGGGTTTTATTCTCACATTTCTTAGATGATTCGATGGATAATGAGAATCTGTGAAATGGCTGGTTGATTTCTGAGAAAACCATTTAGAGTTTTCCCAGGAATTTTTCGACTTGAAGTCCGATATGGTTGAGTAAAAGGGTTTGGTAAACCTTATCAACTATAGATGTAAGAGTGATTGCAGTGCTGTTATTTATAGAGATTCCAAGGTCACCTTTCATTAGAAAGTGGGGAATCCCTTTCTTTCCTTTCTCTGTGTTTATTTAAACAAATCACAATCAAAGAAGTATACCGTTCCATTTATTTTATCTACATTACTACAGAAACTATTTTGTCAAGGCCTGCAACTTTTCAACTTTTTTAAGTTTTTAAGACTGTGTCAAATTCTTCTCGGATAATTGTTCAAATTTGATGTCTCATTAACTGCTTTTATTGGTTCATCTGATATTTTACGATGATTTCCAAGGATATTCTTGATATAAATGCAGAAATATATATATATATATATATATATATATATATATATATATATATATATATATATATACTGATTGTACTGATGTGATTAACTAAAATGAATAAAAAGACAGTAAAAGTCATTCCTTTTTTATCTTCTTCCATTAAAACATTTAATTAAATATTTATCTGTTTTAGACTTTAGGAAATAAAGCGTTCTTTTATTAACAGATTCCTTCAAGTATAAATATTTACGCCAATTATCTCCTTCAGGTATCTCTCTTAAAGATTTACTCAAATATAATATACTTTTTTTTTTCTCGCCATATCTATCTCTCACTCTCTTTTCTCTTGAGAGTGACTAAAAATTCCTTTCTCTACTTTCACAGCAGACTGGAACTGTAGAATACACCGACTGCTTCTCTGAAGAGGGTTAAGACCACCCCCACGAGGGTCCGGGATATTACACTAAACAATCTGATGGTGAGGTGTCAGTATTGGTTGTGTTGGGGTAATGCGGTGTACCCCTTCAATGCCATTGCTCCCAGGTCCACTCTGACGCCGAGTGGAAACATCTAATTGGGTGCTATCGATGCGTCGAATAGAACTTAACTATAGTTTCGAGAGTTTACTGTTTTGACATTTAAACTGCGTTCTTATGCTTAACTGAATTGCTCAAAATAGAACTGTTTTTGTCATTGTATCTGTACAGAGTGGAACGATAAAATGGACGCCCTAGAAAGACGACATGATTCCTTTTCCGTTCAATGAAAACCAGTTTTCTTTTTTTTTTTGTTGCAGACCACCAGTTGTTTACAAATCCCAAGAGCAATAGGAGCCTTCTATCGTGTATGAAAGTGACACAATGTTCAACGAGCGAGATCGGAGATGAACCGCTGTACAACACATGCTTTCTACCGATCCAACTTATGACAACATGACCATTGCCAGCACCCTTAAAACGAAAATCTGGATTGCCATGAATTATACAGACGTGCCTAGGGTGATGAAAACAAAGTTTCGGGGTAAGGTTATGGTCTTCGTGTGGTTTCAAGTGAGGGCCACATCATGCCACCTCCCATCTTCGAATTTGGTTTGAAAGTCAACACCAAAGTGTACCTGGATGTGCTGAAGAGTGTGGTTATCCCCAGGAGCAATCAGGCGGCCGGTGGCAGACCCTAGGTGTGGCAGCAGGACTCGGCACCGGCCCACAAGTCCAAAGAGACCCAGGCTTGGCTTCAGAAAGAGTGCTACGACTTTTACCCTTCTCTCACAACACCAAAGCCGGCCTGATCGCCGCCATCCGCCGAGTATTCGCCGAGCTCACGCCGGCGCTTGTGGAAAGAGCATACTCTACGTTCCGGATCCGTATCGAGACGACGATTGAGGCTGAAGACGGCTACATAGAATATATGCCAGCTCTACTACATAATCAAGTTACCTGAATTGATTTTTTCAATAAATGTTTTAAAATAAAGCTGTAGTGTTGTTTTCTTTAGAACGACAATTTTATCGTCTACCCTATCGTTCTACACGGAATTGTTTGAATTAGACTTGTTTGAATAAACTGAATAGCTTGAAATAGAAATGTCTTTGACAACTAAACTATGGGCTCATGCTAAACTGAATTGTTTGAAAAAAAAAACTGATTATTTGAATAAAAATGATTTCACCTTAAATAACCTGCAAAGGTTGATATGCTATGAAACCCAAGTGTCATGCACTAGATTCGTTCTTCACTGTTTACTGTGGATGTTTCATTTAGGTTTTACTCCTTAATGGTGATTCTTTGTGTCTTAAGTACGGGCCACATTGGTGGTCCTGATAATAAAATTTTACAACCAGCAAAACATTTATGACTCTCATAATAAAAAAAACAAAACAATGTTTCCTTTTTTGCCTGAAATTTAATTTCATCAGACTTATATTGCTTTCCCCACAGTATTGTCAATTAGTTGAGACGTTTACAAAATGCCCTCAAGAAATAACTAATATCTTATCATTCGGTTAATCCACTTAACATATGTAGTACATGGTTGTAAATCATAATATATAAAAGTATGTGTATTCAATTTTTATTCATCACACGAAACATGTATAGAAACATTAATCAATCTGTTTCTGTTCGTCTTTAAATACAGATACACACACCCGTGCGCATATATATATATATATATATATATATATATATATATATATATATATATATATATATTGTAGAATCCAATCTGCTCTGCTACATACGTAGAGCTCAAGGGAGCAAAGTTGGATGCATATTTTTCCAGTGGTACTTCCGCAATGTGAAATACAAACAACCTATATCAAGATTTGAACTCAATATGGTGTATTCATTTCCTAAGACGATGCACATTGCACTACGAGGACCATCACACACACACACACACACACACGCATACACACACACACACACACACACACACACACACACACACTCACATACATATATATATATATATATATATATATTTAGATGGTGGAAAGTAAGATAATCAGTTGAAAATTGTTGAATCTGAATCAAATCAGCTGAATTCAATCATTTCTATTAATAAGAAGTCAAATCATTTTTTTAGACAGCAAAAAACTTTTAACTTGATTTCATTTCCTTATTGTTGAGTTAATGATTTCTTCGGATGCATATATATATATATATGTATATATACATATATATAATGTGATATCACTAAAGTAAGAAAACAGTGTCTTTATTTATTTTAGGATATTCGTGTTTGTTTCATTAACATTCTAAAATACACAGTTAATTTATCTAAAATATAAATCGCCTTCTACAATAAACTTATAAATTCTATAGACATGTTTGCGATGAAAACATTGGAAATAAGGAGCGAAGAATTGACTGATTTACTTTCTTTGTTTTTATGGCATATAACATTTGTGGGTAATTGAATATCGAAGCAATCCTTGTAAAAAGACCGCACTAATAATATTTCATTCATAGTTTGGGAGAAAACGGAGTTGACACTTTTTCTAAGGGAATTGTTTCGAAGGTGAATGCATTAGTGCCACTGAAGATCGAACTCCTTTACTTTAAGGCCCTAGTCTAACACTTTTAGCCATGGTGACCAACAATTTATGAATATTTTGAAGAATAATAGTTCTCTCAAGTTTGAGAAATGAATTTTATTTCTAATAAGACGAAAAATTGTTAAAATTTTTAACTTTCTGTTCGGATATGAAAGGAATTCGATTGCTGGAAATGTTAGAGACCTTGATATACACTAATGAACAACCTATATCCTTGAAACTGTTAAAGTTGAAGAAGTAATGACATATTTAAAAATAATCAGTTATTTAGCGAAGTTTTTACGATGCAACTATGTTTTATATATTTAAGTTACTTTAGCAATAATTTAAACAGTCAAACATGAGATCGAAAAAAGTCTTCTGTGTTACTTTGAGACGGTATTCTTTTTATCACGCTAGCTGGTTAGATTTTAGCAACGAGCCAAAAAGTTATGTTCGTCATTTCACCGTGCCGGAAGAAAGAGTTGGTGTCACGCGCCTCAATCTTTGATGTGTTTCATGTTTTCAATGGAAATGAGCTTCCATCGTTTAAAGAACAGATAAACGAATATTTTGAGCCAAAAAATTAGATGTTCTAGCGTGTAGATGCGTGAAACAAAAAAGAAATAAATTATTAAATATGTTTAAAAAGGCAAATTTTTCTTTCTAATATATTTTTTTTATTGAAAATTTAATAGAAATAAAGGGAATCAGAAATTATACGGACTACGTCCTTTAGATTGGCAGCTGCCATTTCATGAGGGACTGAGCGAAAAAGAGTGATTATGTTGAACTATTTTCACATTTGGCAACAAGATATCTGATGATACAGTTCATATGTAAAGTACTATTTTAAAATGAAAATAGATAACGCATGATTCAAAGATGTAGGTGTTTTACATATATTGTAATTAAATGTGCATATATTTGATGAATCAGTCTCAGTTTAATTGAATATTTAATAACACACACACACACACACACACACACACATATATGTATATATATATATATATATATATATATATATATATATATATACATGCATATGCACACACAAACACACACACACACACACACACACACACACACACACACACACACACACATATATATATATATATATATATATATATATATATATATATATATATATATAATGCACTTATATTGCACTTGGTTCGACACATAACCACATAGTGATTTACTGACGACCAACACTCTCATAAAACATGAATATATATATATATATATATATATATATATATATATATATATATATATATATGTATATGTATATATATATATATATATATTTATATATATATATATATATATATATATATATATATATATATTTATATATATATATATATATATTAAAGAGATGTTAGAGTTTGATAATCATTAACAAAGGTTAAACCAACATATCTTTTATTATTTTCAGTGATACGATCTCCTAAAGGACGTTCAAATTGATATATAACGTTTTTTTTTTCAAAACTGCAAGAGAGAAATTATTTTTAATGACTAAATTGGATCTTTTGAATTTATCATAATATATGATAGGTTTTATTTTTATATTAGGTTCAGTGGGGAGTATGTTTCTGTGAATCAAAGATTTTAATTTTTTTTCATATATATAAAGGTTGTGCTATAATATCATACCTTGAAAGGTAAATATGACGACGTCATATCTGCTGTTGAGTTTTTTTACCAATGAGATCCAGTCACTGTGACGCCAAATGAAGATTTGTTTGTTTGTTGGTTAGATTTTATGGCATATCAACGTTTATGGGTTATTTAATGACAGATCTTGTTCATACATAAATTCAATGTATGATTTGCAGACAGTTTGTAAGTGATGTTTTTAAAAGAAGCAAAGCTAATTTCTTTGCACACATTTAACTGTATTAGACAAATGAGGGTATGTTATAGTTTGTTCAAACTTAAATGATTTTAATAATTATTACCTAACACCAAAAAATTCTATTCAATTTTAATCAATTATTTGTACCTACTTAAATGATTTCAAATATTGTTTTGAAAAGCGAACAATATAATGTAACATCAGTTATTTATTTGCACACAGTTAAATTGTTATACATATGATTTGCAAGGGAATAGTTTGTTGGTATTATACTTTTCTAAAGTAAGAGTTAATTTTTTTGCTCACAATTATGTATTGTTATTGTTTGCACACATCAAATGGTTTCAAGTATTGCTATTTAACACTAATACTTCTATTTTACACTATTCATTTGCCCGCAAAAAGTTGTTCTAAGTATTACACCTAATACCAAAACAGTAACTTCTGCTCACAAACTGTTTCAAGCATTGCTATCTATCATTAACGCTTCAAGCAAACATCAGTCATTTGTTAAATGGTAAAATAGTTTCAATTAACCTCTCAGGTTCAACTATTCCTTGTCAGGGGAAGAAATGTAAATAAAGTAGTACTTCCCATTCACCAAATCCCTCAGACTGTAGCCTTACTAACAGATGGTTTCTTTACAAGACATACTTTGATCCGGGGTTTATCAATCTGCAGAGATACAGTCGTTCCATTTTACCGCCCCTGACCAACTGGGCTTCAAATAGAAGAACTAGATTGATTGCAAGGGAGAGTATGTTAAAAAATAAACCTTATTCTGTCACATTCTATGAGGGTATCATCGTCAACCAATTAACCTTTTAGCGGATCCTTGTACAGACTTATTTTATGACTAGTACACCATACTTGTTGTTTTGATAGGACGGTTAAGCTATCATATAAATTGGTAGAAGAACCAATACATAAATAATTTTGAGAGGAGACTTATAAAAACCCTGGTAGCTCGAGTTGACTTATGATCAACCACGACAAGTCACCGTTCGTAGGAAGATACAAATAATAACAAAAACTAAAAACTATCGATCGGCATTATCACCATGACTAATACTAGGTTGCTTCATATCTTTTTTCATTTGACTTAATGTTAAACACTTATATAACGATTTATGATATTAATCATATTATCTGCGTTGTAGTTAATTGAAGTTGCTTGAATTAACTGCATCCAAATATAAGAAATAAATTAGGGGTTAAAATCATATTACGATATGGACGTTAAAGGTTACGTGTGTCCTACAAAATAGGAGGAAAAAAAATGAAAATACGAAAAATTATAAATAAAATTCATTCATAAGCGGATATAACAATTTTTCAATCTTTATTAATTAGAAAAAAGTTATAAAAGAAACAGCTTTACGAAGCTAACGAACTTGAATAGAAGCAAAGAAAGATAATCAAATAAAGAAAATACTTTGAAGTATATAATGTCTTCAATCATTCATTTTTTTTTTGTATAGCTTAATAGAGCTATGTTCAAGTGTTTTCTCGTATACCAAACAATATTCAAGAGGTTCCATAGCGTATTCATTATCGGTGAACAACATGTTATATTCAAACTGAGTTTAAATCTTGACCTCACACTAATCTATTATATTTTATACACTTTGGAAAAGCACGTCATTTATTGCTTCTATGTAAACTAGTACGAATGACGAGACTTACTAATTTTAAATATTTCTGCATTCTAAATCAGGAACTGAAGTTCACCTGAAAATCTTTCTTCATATATTTGAAGATATCAGATTATGAAGTGTGGATGAGGGAATTCGTCTGTTATAATTTAAAAAAATAATAAAATTTTCTGTAACGCAAACGATGAGAACATTTATAAAAGGCTTAAAAAAAGAAAATGATAATACTTCTATATTTATTGAGTTCATAAAAAGAAATGGAATCCAACGTCCAGGTTTAAATGTATTTCTAATTTTGTAGTGGCTATTTGTTATAGAGATTCATTTTCTCTCTTCAGGTTTCCTCTACGTAGACATGTCCAGTTCATATCATATGTAATTTCCTTTATAATTCTTCAAATGGTTTAATGCCTTCCTGCTTGAGCACTTCTATTCCTTTTTTCATAACTATGGTGCATTATCTAATAATAAATAACATTCCTCTATATTGGTTGTAGATTGGAATAATTTCTACTAAGATATCTAGTTATTGTTAATACCTGGCAAAAACTTTGAATTTTTCTCGTGACTATAAATACGTAACCTCTTCCAAGTTTTCTTTGTATAAAATTTCATAGCATCATTAATATAGCAAATAATAGAGATAGTTATTAGTGTCTGCGGAAGACACATCGAAGGATGTTTATTTCAGCTAGTGTGCATCTTTCTGCTGTTAATTTTAATCTCTTTTCCATAAATCTCTTGATCAAACTTACGACTTACACTTATATCTCTTCATAAACATATTCAGACATTTTATCATGGATGTTTGCTGGATTATGTCATATATTTTTTCATACAGGCACTTTTATTGATAGTACACATATGAAACTCTTGTCCTCTTCGAAATAATCTCCTTCGTCTGCAATGCACTTGTTGTACCGTTTCAACAACTTCTGGGAGGCCTCATGAAAATCCTCTTGTCACAGCCTCTTTAATCTCCTCAATTGTCTCATAACGACAGCCTCTGAGCTTAGGGAATAACCAAAAGTCACAGGGAGCATGGTCTCGACTATAGGGGGCCGAGGAACTGTCTTGATGCCCATCTTGGTCAAATAATCTGTGACAAGGATGGAGTTGTGGACTGGGGGAAATGCCACTTACCCGATTTGAAGAGTGCTGGCCTCTTCCGACGAAATATCTTCTTGAACTCCCTTAAAACCTCAACAAAGTAACCCTAACTCTAACCATTTGGACAATCAACTCTGGTATTCTCACTTCAGTACTCCTCCCACACTTCTCATTATCCCTCACAGACTCCCTGCTTTCCTTGAATCTCTTATACCACTCAAAAATTGATGCTCTATCCATGCAAGGTGATCCAAAAAAGCAGTCTGAAGCATTCCATGCATTTCTATGGCATTTTGTCGAAGTTTAAAATATAATTTTTTATTGCATATCGTTCTTCTAAAGTGTCCTCATGCCCAGATTGGATCTTTGAAATTCACCAGCTGTGAAAATCAGGCTTTAGTAGGGTGTATTCCAATTGCTGCTGTTGCGGTTCATTTTGTTCAGTCATCTCATAATATCTATATCAATAACATACTGAATTTTCTAGAGTCTCCGACAGTTATCAATACCTATACCAAAAACGTCTGGAAACTTGTTGAATATTCAACGTACAATTACTTTACTTGCAATTTTGTACACAATTTTTAACTGGTTGATTTTCTCTGGGGTCTGAATGACAGCAAGTCTCTTCAGGTTTCCAGGAATCTTCTTCAGATTAGTTTAGCTTTTTTAACCTTGCTGTAATCTGCATTGTCTCTATTTTTTCGACTTCCACTTCCTCCATCCGCCTTTCCAATCGCTTGGGAATGATTCTATGAACTCCACCTACAAATGGTAATACCGATATTCTGTCCGATAGTTTTTTACCGCTCAGTGGGTAGATTTAGTTAAGCTTTCTGGAGAGGTATAGGGACGTCTCTGAGTTTTATCTTTCCATATTTTTTTTGCATCGTCCCCTGGAAAAACAAAATCCTCTTGGTGACACGTTCCCTTTTTCATTATAACTAATATAAAGCTTTTTCGTTCAGCCGTTGTTAGGTTATCAGTTTGTTTGTTTTTATCTCTAAGTACCAGATACTTCAATATGTCCCATTTATTAAGTCAAAGCCTTCTTTGACCAACTATAATCTGGTCATATTTTAATATGCTGAACATTTCCCAGTTGATCTCATTTCACGCTCAGACGTCCCTACTTTGTATATATTTTTTTTCAGCAGCAATTATTATTATTATTATTTACTAAAAGAGTTTTTTTCACATCAGCGTTAGCTAATAGGCTTTCATCGGAGTTTGAGCGATAAAAAGTCTCGTCAAATCTCTAGGACTCTTTTCAGTATTCTCGTTAGTCTAAATAATGCAACATTTTGGGTAACCTCCACTCTTCCTCTTATTTTCAAGTACTCTCGTCCTTATATCAATGTTTTGGTGACTGTAAAGAGCACCAATGACAATAGGTATAATCAGCAGTTTTCTTGTCCTATAGATTTTTTTCAATTTTTTAGCGAGGTTGAGTTATTATCCTTCTTTTCATTTTACTTGGTGGTCAGCTCGGATAGCTAAGTCTACCTTTCTGCAAGTTCTCTTTTTTGGTTGATTATCATAAGGTCTGGTCCTCTGGCCGAGATTAGGTGATCAAATTATATCTCAAAATCACATAGGAGTCTGTGTTTCTCATTCTTCAGGACAGATTGTGCATATACCATTTGTTCGTATAGGCAAACTTTCTTGAACAATTCTCAATGAACCACCTTCCCCACCTAGTTATGTTTAGTCTTATCGTCTTCCTGTGCTAATTTGCAGTATTCGCTTATTTGTGATTGATGGTTTCCTCTCTCTCACCACATAACCTGCATCTGCTGTTTTGTAGAGATAAATCTATTCTTGCGTTCATATGATTGGTCCTTATGGCGTTGTTTTGTGCTGTTCTTAGAAGGGATCCAGTTTATTTCTTAATGTTTACCATTCTTAATGTTGTCTCGTGTGAAATATCATTTGCTAGTCAAAGAGTTTTTTTTTTGTCCCATTTTCGTTTTCTGGTTATTTCTATTCTATGGATCCTCGGTTTGTCTGTATTGCTTCTGGAGGCTGTAATCAGTATTCATTGACACTTTTCAATGAAGTATTCAAGGCATTGTATCGATGCGTCAGCGCTGTCTTCAAGGTTGTCAAGTCCTCTGTCTCCTTTTTTCTCAACACATAGTCTGTCAACGCCATCTCTGGGATATAATACCTTATGCATGGTCATTAATTTTTTTGTTCTCTTGTCCATTTGTTTGATATCTTCTCTTGTCCACTTCCAGTATGGTCCCGAGTATCTTACAAGTGGGATCAGCCCAGGTATTCATCCCTTTGATAAGGCTCTGCTATATTTTTTCTCGAGTAGCTTTCTGGTTCGACTGAGATATCCTTTCTTAAGGTTTTTTTCATCTTCACTTGTTTAATGGTGTCAGCTTCCAATATAACTAAGTATTTGTAGGTTTCCTTTTGTCCGAGTGTTCTCTTTTTTTTTTCTTGATTCAGTAGTTCTATTTTGTCCGTCATGTGTCGTTTTCCATTTTTCATTATTAGCATGGCACTTTTTTCTCTCAAATTCTATCCCTATGTCCTGACTGTATATTCTCACTACGTGTATTAGAGTTTCCAATTCGTTATGATTTTTTTGCAAAAGTTTGATGCCGTCCACGTACATTAAGTGACTGATTTTTTTTTCTGCGAATTCTTAAGTTTGTATCAACCTGTGATTTTCATGAGTACGTGGTTTAGTGGCATCATCACTATTACAAATAATCATGCTGATAGCGTATCTCTCTTGAAAACACCACTTTGGAGCTTCGCATCTGTCAAGCTTTTCCCTCCTGCTATTAATTCCAATTACCAGGTTTGCGTAGTTTTATAACTTCATGGATTTATGACTTGATATGATATCTTGTACATTTGGAGGCTATTATTATCCTGCTTCGTGGGAATAAATTATATGCTTTTTTGTAGTCCAAGCCATTGCTAGATCTTTCCGTCTCGTCTTGCTCTCGTTGAGGATGTTCCGATCAATGTAGAGTAACTCTCCATTATCTCTGAATCCTTTGTGACATCCTTTCTATACATCGGGGAAACAATCATCAGCTTGTTTGCAAGTCGTAAATCTCTACCCTTATTTATGCAGTTAGTATTTTTCGCATCATTGATAGGCATGTTATGAAATTATAGTTGTTGAAACAGTTCCTTTGAGGGTCTTTTTTGATTAATGTGGTATTTCCTTTGGTCATCTATTCGGATACGTCTGCTTCTTATTTCGAGTGTTAGTCTATTATTATTATTATTATTATTATTATTATTATTATTATTATTATTATTATTATTATTTACTCCTTTAGAATTTTTCACATCAGTGTTACCTAATGGTTTTTTCACTGGAGTTTGAGTGACAGCAAGTCTTCCAAGTCTCCAGGACTCGTCTCAAAATTCTGGCTGTTCTCAGCAATGCTAACATTTGGAGAGTCTCGACCCGTCCGCCAACTTCCAAGTCCTCCAGACCTTTTAATAATCCTTTAGTTATTGTGCCAAAAGCACCAATCACAATTAGTACAATCGTCACTTTCATGTTCCACAGCTTTTTCAATTCTCTAGAAAGGTTGAAGTACTTATCCTTCTTTTCACTTTCCTTCAGATTTATTCTGTGGTCCGCCAGGATCGCAAAGTCGAAAATTTTGCAAATTCTTTTTTTTTGCTTTTGATTATTATAAGGTCTGGTCTTTTGGCTGGGATAAGGTGATCCGTTTACATTATTATTATTATTATTATTATTAGTAGTAGTAGTAGTAGTAGTAGTAGTAGTAACTTTTATTTTACCTATACAACAGTGTATGTAAAAAAACTATTGTATATCTATTAAACGTAATTACTATATTAAAATGTTCTTCAAATCCACTAATTACATATATGAAAAGAAAGAAAATGAAAGTGTTCATGGCTTCATCGTTTAAAACTGTTTTAGGAGACCCTATTCCTTGAAAGATCTTTCACTAATAGACATCAGTGGTCGATCCAGATGCTTCACTTCTTCAGGTAGAGAATATCTCTACTGAAAATACACAATGATGTAGATTCAGTATATGAGTTTAAAAGGGTTTCGATTAACTTTTGAGTCGTATTAATAATAATATTTCATTATTGAAGATGATGATTATAATGATGAAGATGATGATTACCCATATGTAAATGATTTAATAATAGAACAAAGAGTTTTGGTGAAAATCTAAAACAGTTTTTGACCACTATTTAAATATTTTGAATGATTTTTTAATAAAAGTGGTATGTGCTAATTAAGTACTGTATCGCAATGAATAATGAGATATTTCGAGTCGACGTGTCTATTTCTTTGCAGAGACTTTTGTCATTAAATTTCTCAGTCTTCGCTTGATTGTATCTTAGCACGACTGCAATATCATTTATTTGTAAATAACCCATCATCGTTGTCTGCTCATATCAAACTGAAATAATTGCTGTTATTTTGGATACTCTCATGGATTGCTTGTTGATATTCAAAGCCTATAAGATTGCTATGGCTGCAAAATGCATGTTTGAATAAATAATGCAGTCACTTGCTTCCTACTGCTGAGAGGAGATTTATTTTTTAAAAGAATATAGAAATAGGTCATCCAGGAACATCATAAATGTATCGGCAGATTGCGAAGTAGATATTGTTTATACATCACAGTGAAATTTTGAGTAAGCCAAACAGTATAATTTGCTCTGTCGGCGTCGTTTACATAAGCCACCAGGATCTTCTGCAGAAGGGTAACCCCTACAAAAAAACAAAAAAAAACAAAAAACAAACAAACAAACAAACAAACAAACAAAAACAAGGGTGTGGCACTAAAATGCATCTGGTGCTTAGGCTGCAGTTCTAGAACTCTGAGGGGTGTGTAATAGCCAATCATTGCTTTTACTGCCGGAATGCTAGTCTGTTAGCGCCCAAACTAAAGATGAAATAGGTATATTTAAAAAATGTCGGTATAAGCCTGGATATTTCAAATGATAACTGCACAAGTTAATTTTAATTGATGGGAATTCTTGACACCATATAAGTGTCTAAACAAATAATAATTATCTAATAGGACATTTTTTGGTGACAATGATTCTCTATAACTAATCATTCATTGACAGAATACCTTGGAATCGTATCACTAAGTGTAAATTATTTGTAGTAAATAGGAATACGTTCTGCTAAATAAACCTATACAAATAAACGATGATGATCATTAAATATATTGAGAAAGAGGCGAAAGGGGAGAAAGATGGACGTGGAGTGTGTAAAATTTACGATCAAATAATAATGCACAAGACGTACAAAAAAAGAAGTGAATCACTGTACAATAGAGTAGATTATTCTCTACTGAGAAGAAAGGTATTCATTACATAAATGTGTATATCTTAACACATTTTAAAAGGTGTGAATTCAACAAAAAGTTGAAGAGCCGTTATAAAATTAGGAATCGAAAACGAAAACCAAGCGAAAAAAAAAAAAAAAGATAAAATCAGTCGTTTATTTGGATTTTGTTTCCAAAATAATTCTATTAAAATGTTTTCTTTTAGCAAAAGAAATAACATGAATCAAATCTAACAAAGCAATATCTTTTTTTTAAATAGCTTTATTTATTTTTACGTTCTTTCATGGCAGTATTGCATCGGTATTACTGTAATTTGAAGATCCTGCTTTTTAATTTCTTGCGTAACTTTTTTTCCCGCATTTTTTGTACATCCTAAATAAATGAAAACAACACATAATAATTTAATAAAATCCGTTATCTATTCAGAATGTGGATTGACTTGCGTTTAAAGAAATGGAAAAAGGATGAAGCAAACTTCTACAGTTTGTGTTCATTTCAAGCTAATGCTCTTCTAAAAGAAATGAGTATATTTCTCACCAAATGCCGAGAGAGTTTTAGCCTTGTATGAATAAGATATATCGGGGATTCGTTAATCGATTAATTCTAGGTACATTTCTTGTCGCTTGCAACACCTAAATGAGTCCCTGGCGATTGTCAATACGAAAAAATAGCGAAGATTCTAAGAAATGACCGGGAAACAGACATCAATTTTTAACATTTCCATGCCGATTTATCTCATGACAAGTAACATTTTCTGTTCAAATATCGTAGTAAACGGGTTTGCCAAGCAGATCTTATTGAATTTATATATTTTTCAGGCTATGCTTTCCCTAAGCCAAAATCACGGATGATCATGAGATTTCATATCGTGAACGAAATTAAGATTCAAGACAAGGCAACTGATTCCAAATATTGAAATTTTTTGAGAATTGAATGAAACGCTCTGATACGTAGTGAGGCCCCAAGACAAGTTCATTAAAAGTTACAGATAATCAAATGCTTTAATTAGGATAGGTTTTCTTTCATATTAAATTGTTGGATCTTTTCCTTATTCACCTCTGATGTAAACGTGTTTACAGGAGAATAAAAAAAGAAATACATGTCATACAAAGGAAACGTGGAATAAGACAATCTTTTGAAAAAAAATGTAACGTGACAATGTTTCCATCACTAATTAGGGAAAGCTAAATAATTAACGAAAGCGTTTCTGCAAATGGCAACCGTCCTTCGTCTCTAGGATTTAATATCCACCCCCACACACAAACTTACATGCATACGTGTCCATATTCTGAATTTAATAGAAGCTAAAAATCTTGAAAACCCTATTTTAGCGAATAAAAATAAAATCAGAAAATTATTTTCGGTGTTAACAAGTTATTACACATTTTTTTAAATATATATTATCCATAAAGTTTCAAGTTAAAATTACTGTTATATAATATATTGAAGGTTAATAAAAACCGTTTAAATTCAACTATATTCTACAGCATACGAATAATGTATGGATATATCCAGTTGCTTTAAATTTTTTAGTATCTATTAACTATATTAAAACATCTGCACATAGGAAAGAGTTGATCATGTTCACTGTTGTAACGTTATTGAACGGCTTATGGGTGTCAAAGTTAAAAGAGAAAAAAAGATAAAGTTTTGAGATGAGGCGAGAGAGGAGAAAAATAATAAGAAAAAGCAAACTGAGAGTCTGCGGAACGGCTAACTAACATGAATGGGTCAGGTCAAAGCACTGTTGTAGGTCAGTCAGTCACGTGTGAATGACTAGGGTAAAAGAAAATTCCTTGAAAAATAGGCGGTCACAAATCTTCTGCGTTGGTGTGGAAACACCGGAAATGGCTATGTTCCCCGCTCAGTCACCAGCTTGGGTTTGAAAGTTCATTTGACTAGGAGACGTGACGAGGTAAAGAGAGTTGAACACCCGCCACGAAGATGTAAATGCAAATGAAAATTACAGCCCCTATTCCGGGGGAAACTCCGAAAACGGATCTCACACCGGGTGCACAGCTGTGGAGTAGAAATCAGCGAATAAGTACATATGATATGCTACAGAAAACCAGAAAGAATGTTTGAGGTCTATATCTGTCTTTTCTTTCTCACTTCATGCGATATTGTTTCTCTTTGTCAAGCTAACTCGGGGAACTCAGTTTTCCTACTCTGTTTCTTATTCCCGACGACTACTTAAAACGTCTATCCGTTTATAATCTTTTGCGTTAGTTGACAAACATTGAGTTGTGTGTATTTGTCATTTTTTTCACGGTGAGGTTATAATCGTATATTTGGTACCTAAAGGTACAACGTACTACATTGGGTAGTATCATTACCACTTTTTAATTGAGACCAGCTCTAGTAAACCTTCCTATTCATATTTATATTTTAAAAGGTATTTAGTTAATAAAAATCAGTGAAGCGAGTGAAAATATATTTAAAAAAAAAACTTACTATAACAAGAATTAAGTAAAGTTCCTTCAGAAAACGGTTTCATGGAGAAACTCGGTGTTGTGAGTAAATATGTTTTCACTGGATTTTATTAAGTTAACATTGTTGATAGTAGGTCAATTTGATAACAACACAAGCGAAAACGACAGTAATTATTTAAAAAAAAACAACAAAAAACAATCACATAATTGAAACAAATATATAATGTTTGTTAAAAATTGGATTTGAAATTTATAAATTGTCTTCTGGCGTATTTTTTCGAATACGGTATTTACCTTTTTGTTAGAATATTTTAAGCAAAATAAAAATATTAGCTAAACCCAAGGGAAAAATTCGTTGCCGTTTTGAAAACGAATATAAGCAAGCAACTAAGAACTTCTAAGAGGCTGGAAGAAGCGGTTGTTTTGTCTACACAACTTCATGTAGACGCAGTGGTTTCACACACACACACACACACACACAAACGCACACACACACACACACACACACACACACACACACACACACACACACATACGCAGTCATGTCCAGTCACATCTCTCCATATTCCTCCGTTACAGTCATTTTATCAAGCGGAGTATTTTGACTGAATTTAGAATTTAATTTCTGCTACTCTTGTCGACTCAACAAGGTTTAAAAACAGAGTATGTCTTATCATTTACCGATAGTCTGAGTGAGGTCATAAGTATTCATGTCCTTTAAAGGGACTTTAGAACGATCTCAAATGCAGACACATCTCTGTCTATGATTTAAACTCGAGGCACTGATTCCATTTCCTATAACAATAACCGTGACGCTTATCGTGCCTCTAAAATGCACAAGTATATCTACCTATCTAAAGTATTTTTTCAATTGTATCCTAAAATTAATAATTAGGCAAATGTCTACCCAGAAAAAATTAATCAGCATACTTAAATTTCAAGGAAATGTGTTCAGCTATTAGAGAGACAAAATGATTGTGCCTTCTTTCTCATTTAATTTACTGCTAAATAAAAATTAAAAAAAAAAACGCTAACAGCACATTTCCTTAGTTAATAAATCCTTATTTTTTGCCCGGGAGAGTACAGCTATATGTTCTACTTGTGACAACAAAGGAAGAGAATATCATCAGCGCTTCTTCAGTATTTTACATTCATTTATGATTTCCTCACAGAAGAATCACTTGATTCGAATGATATCTAAATGTGGATGGAACAACAAATTATTGCAATATTAAAAGCAATCATTTTGCTTTATATATATATTTTTCTTTTTAAAGAATATATTCTAATTCATTGCTGTAAAATGTGTTGTATGCAGAGATTAATTTCCTCTGAATTAACGAAAAAAAAAAACAAGACTAAGAAAAAGCAGTACATAAATAGAAAAAAATAAGAACTTAAAACAATAAAAATTAGTAAAAAAAAAATTCTAAAAAATGTGAAAAGTAAATTACCAATATCTTATTTAAAAAATAATTTTATTTGAGAAGATACGCTTTCTTTGTCACTCTCGTAACACTAAAACCGATCTTCCTTGTTGTCACGTTAAATTTCTACTCATTTATTCATTGTAAATTTGAAAACACCCGCTATCCTGACTCGTAATAAACTAATTAAAATCACTAGAATATTTATTTTAGTATTTAATGTAATTTGTTTCCAATAGATTCGCATTGATTTACGTAAATTAACAACACCTGTGAATTAATCATCTTCTGTAAGACGTTTAGATATCCTAATTTTTAATCAATAACGTTTTAATCGATAAGTCATTTATGCAATAATAATTCAATTTATGCAATCAATCTTCATTTATTTTTATCAATATATGATATTCACACCTGTATCAATTTCGATAAATATTAGTTGAAGCACACATTTAAAGCAAAGAAATATCTATAACTATCATGTTAAAAGTTCTGACATTTTTTGCAAGACCTGTACAGTATATTTGTTTTGTAAAAAATGGTAAAACCCATCTAAACTTACTTAAAGTCATTATCAGGAGATAAAAAAGAATTTGAGAACCCATCAGGATGATATATATTTAGCATTTCAGCAAAACTTGATTCGGATTCAAATAATACTTAGCAGCTTTCCATACTAAAAAATAGTTTAAAATAATAATAATGAGATAGGGAATCGGAGAATAATTGTAATCAGCTTGAATGTTCATATTAAAAGTTTGTAAAAACCCCATTATTTGTCATTTATTTATTACACCATAACACAGAAAGAAAGAAAATTCTTCAACATTTTTGGTATTCGATAAAACTAGGTAACATAAGTAGGTCAAAATTAATTGAGCTATAAATATTAATTAGAACACAGTGGTTTAAAAATTGCGTGGCGTCTGTGATGGACGGGCAAAAATGGTAATGCGAACAGGCATAATGATATATATATATATATATATATATGTATATATATATATATATATATATATATATATATATATATATATATATATATATATATGATACAATTAAGTGACCCGAAGGTTACCTTTTCAATAGCTACTACACTAAGGTGTTTAGAAGGGCGCTACTCCATTCCCTGGATTTTTCCACTTTACCCTTGATCCTTACCTTATAATACAGCAAGACGTTATCAAGCGCCATTTTTTGAGTATTTGGTATGACCTGAACAGAGATTGAACCCCGACCTCCTGGACCATCGGCAAAACCGTTAAAAACGGCCTGATAGTTTATAGAGAATTATTACGTGCAGAGAATTGCAAAGCAGTATCACTACCAGTTATAAATAAAACAATATAAGGCCAATGAAATATGACGCAGAGTTAGTTGCAGATGCTATTCAGGGAACTTGTATCGACTCATGTGAAATATTCTGGACGTTACCAAAATAACTAGCCAAGTTATTTATGCTATACCTGTCCTTGGATCACTGATGTAACCTGCATGGATACCAGATCAGCTGAAGGTCGTGTGCCTAAAACTTAGAGTGATTATATATATATATATATATATATATATTACCAACCCCACCGCTCGGGTAGAATATGACACAAGGTCAATTTTTAAGTGGAGTTTAACAGGTTTCAATTTAGAGTTTTCCTTCTAGTTGCCTCACCAAGGCTGAAGAACCTAGTCTGTCCTACTATTTACCCATAGCTGGAGGGAGAATAATTGGATTCATACCTTTCCCAAGAGTATTAGTGCTATGTGAAATGCAATCACTTTCGTCCAGGATTTGAACTCGTGCCGCCATGTCCATTTCCTACGATGATAACCATTACACCACGGTCACCTACATACAATATATATATATATATATATATATATATATATATATATATATATATATATATATATATATATATATATATATATATATATATATATATATATATATATATATATATATATATATATATATATATATATATATATATATATATATATATATATATATATATATATATATATATATATATATATATATATATATATATATATATATATATATATATATATATATATATATATATATATATATATATATATATATATATATATATATATATATATATATATATATATATATATATATATATATATATATATATATATATATATATATATATATATATATATATATATATATGTGTGTGTGTGTGTGTGTGTGTGTGTGTATATATATGGATGTGTCACTGTCTTTCTTTTTTCTCTCCCTTTCTCTTCTTCTCTTTTCTCTCTCCCTTCCCCTCTCTCTCTCTCTATATATATATATATATATGTTGCTAATGTTTACTTAATTAAAATTCACTCAAGTTTTAAATATATATATTTTCAGTTTTCCACTTTGTGCATGTTTTTAATTATTACATAATAAGTTCATGTTTAATGATTATAAATTTCCGCTCATTATAACAAACCAATATCCGAAAAAAAAACAATATATATTTTATAAAATCTGATAAAATCTAATAATTAGTAACTTCTTAAGGAAACAGTTTTTGCTTCCAGCAAAATAATTGCTCAAAAATATTATGACTGAAGTAATTATTAATTGAACAATGTCTCAGTTAATTTTAATTTTCACTTATTTGCCGACATTTTCTTTAAAAACTTGAATAAATAACTGTTCATTCTTTTTTCTTTGCAAATAGGTCTTTCTGACTTTGTGTAAACGTATATCTTTTAAATTTATGCCATGTTGATATTGTATAAAAGCAGTTTGATAAGACTTAAAACCCAATGTGCAAGTAAGAAGATTCAGACTAGAATTTCCAACTTCTCAGCTATTTGAATCTACTTGAAAATCAAAACGGAAATCTTCACTGGCTCCATTAAAAGGTTTTCTATTGTCTCACCGTGAACAATACATATTTCCTTTTGGTTGATTTATTCCGTTATTTACCGTTCAATATTTGTTTTGTTTTTTTATTCTCATATTTTCTTTATCTGATAAAATATTAGCCTTTGAGGTATATTTAACACAAAAGCCATTGTAGTATCATAATCCTTTATTTAAATTAATCTAACTGAATGCGTTGCAAAAACGTCGATTCACTATTGAAATCTAAAAAAAAGTGACAATAATGATTTTTATAATTATATCTTTCTCTTAAATTTAAAATTCGATAGTATTTAGATAAATAATATAGTACGTAATATGCTCTTTGATATTACAAACGTTTTATTCGAATATTTGATATACGTTTAGTATTCAAAATCTTTTGATACTGTAGATATATTTGCTATTATATAAACATATAATGGATAAAACGTTACTTTCATTCAAAATAATTTTCATATCATTTGACACACTGATACAGTGAGGATTTTTATTCACCGTAAAAGAGATTGTAAAATAACCCCATAAGTTTCAAAAGTACAAATACTGACGGGACTTGTAAGTGACACTGTGGTTCCAAACATTATTACTCTTATAATACTTTTAAAGTATTTCCAACATTGTTAGTAACAGGTTGAAAGTGGCAAAAACCTTTTATGTTTTACACTAGTTACAAATGACAAATAAAAATTTAATTTAATTTTGCACACACTTTGCATATAATGGTAAACATGAGCCAACATAAGCAGAATATCTGCTCCATTTCTCGTATGTTATTAAATGCTACATACAGTTGAGATACATGAAAATATAATTCTTGATGCATATTATTGTGTTGGGAGTAGTTAAAATAACAGCGGGAATATACAGTCCTGATGAGTATAACGTATACTGATGATAAAAGGCATGGGAAAATCATGCATGTCTATGACCAAATTAAATACAATTACTAAAATAAATATTGTGCTTTAATTCTTAATTTGCAAATCGACAATGTTGCAGAAATTTCAGTCCTCATTCTATTTATGTAATAACATATATATATATATATGTGTGTGTGTGTGTGTGTGTGTGTGTGTGTGTGTGTGTGTGTGTGTGTGTGTGTGTGTGTGTGTGTGTGTGAATTTGCGTATACGCAGTTAGCAGTGTATGGAGGCTGTCAAATTCTGTTTTATCATTTGTGATCATCAGCCAATATATATATATTTTGTGGAAGATAATGGGAAGGGTTAGCAAGTCTGTGACATGCTGAGAAGGGGCGTCTAGTTTATACTTCTTGGTAATTCATGTGACTGTATTATGACAACTTTAATTTCTGAAAACAATAAAATATTTATCAACATAAAGAAGCAAAAATAATTATAAAATATATATTAGCATAGAATATTAGCTGGTTATAGTAAAAACGAACCTCATATATACATATATATATATATATATATGTGCGTGTGTGTGTGTGTGTGTGTGTGTGTTTGTGTGTGTTTCTAATCCTCTTTTATATTTGCAAAAATTACTAATGATGACATAGATTAAAAAACACAACTTAAGGCATCAAATATCATTTGAATATTTAAGGACAATAAGAACTATTTTACTTTAGATAATGAAAGTGATGATTTAAAAAAATCTACATAAAAATATTGACAATTTCTGAAAGGGATGAGATCTAATATCTGTAAGCATTTGCGAAGACGAAATAAGATTATTACAATGATTAAAATAACCTTGCATCTTTTGAACTCACACACACACACACACACGAAAACATGCATACACAAACGCATTTGTGAGAAAGGGTGCGTGTGACCGTCCGCAATAGCATAGGACATGTATCTAGACATGGGGTTGAAAGAATCCCCTATATATACGGAGTGAGTGAGCATTTATTTATTTATTATTTATTCGCTAAATGAAACAAACAAACGTTGTTTTTGCACATGGTGTTAGCAGATATCTAAGAGTGTTTGCAAAAAGATTATTTCTCTGTGAGAGACTTTTATATTCACATCAGTATCACTACGAAAAAAAAAAGTATAAACGTTTCTGCCAATTCCCTTTGATGTATTTAATGGAAGCGCATCTAGGTGCAGAGTAAAGAAATCTAGACTGGTTGAAAGGTGCCAAATGCAGCTTTTAAATTACGTACATATTTCAAGAAAATTAGTTTCCATGTATTTAACTTGGAAACATTTTTAACAAAAAATAAAAAGTTATTTCAAGATTAAAAGCCGTTCTTGGCCTACGGTCCTACATCGGCCGAGCGCACGAAATGTTATTAGATTTTTTCCCTTTTTTTTTATTTAAAAGCTTTTCCACACATGTGTAAAAAATTAGACTTGGAGTTGGAAGTTGTATTAACATTAAAATAAAATTAATACAAAACAATATCTAATTTATATTTAACATGATGCACAAAACAATACGGGGTTTTCGGCGTTTGTTTAGATTATGTGATCAAAGATCAAAGCAATTATATCATTTTACTTTTAGCTGAAAAACGATCATTCTACTGGTTAACGTCTAAAGTCATAAAATCGGTGCATTTTTATGAAAAAAAAAAACTATACCAGAAAAATAATGTATACTAATCTGTTTTTAATACAGACTAATGAAAACAAACTTCAAATTATATGCGCTATCAATGATTAATAAAACGTAATTGCTTGTGGTTTTTACGTTTATCGTCGCTGGGAATTGACTCGGTGACTCAGGTTTAAATCCGGGAGAACACTGTTTTCTTTTCCAAAAGCGTTAGCGCTCATGGGAGAGGTAGGAATCCAACTGTTTTCCTCCACCAATGTGTAAATTGTAGGAATAACTGGACTCTTTAACCTTGGTATTGCAACTCTTCTCAGAAAAAGAAAACTCTGAATTCAATCGCAAGGAATATCTTTTCGTCAGTCAAAAAACGTTCAGAACTTATCCTCCTACTTATGATCTTAATATAAGTTACTATATTGCGAATTTGGTGTTTCCATTATTTTTTAAACGGCGATATATAAGTGGAGAGTCTTGAACATCAAGAGTTAAAAAGATACCTTATTATATTCAAATACATCAAGTGATATACTTATAAGAATAATCGAAAACATACGTGTTGACCAGTCTATTTTACATTTTCAAAAGTAATATAATCAATTACTGGCTCATAGGCCGAGTGGGTAGAGTGTTTGCCAATGGTCTGGAAAACCTGGGTTCAATCCCAGGTCACATTATACCAAAGACATTAAGAATGGTACTTGATACCTCCTTGCTTAACACTCTGGAATATAAGGTACGTATTGAGGGTAAAGTGGAGAAAACCAGGGAAAGGAGTAGCACCCCCACTTACATATCGGTGTAGTAGCTATTGAAAAGGAAGCCTTCTGGTCGTCCTCCACGACGGTCGCCAACTTTACTTTACTTATAATTAATTAATAAAAATATTTAAACCTGAAAATCTGTCACTGTTCTGAACAAATAATTTTAAAGATTAAATAAAACAAAAAGTATAAATATTTTCCTCGCTGGCTTAGGAGAAAAAATATATTTAAAAAAGAATTTGAAACGGCAATTTTCAAATTTAGTTGATAATTATAAAGGAAATAACCTAATTTGTACTAACAAAAAGAAAGAAAAAGAAAGAGACCAAATGAATCTTTAAATCAATGAATGAAGAAACATCTATTGAAAAAAGTAAGTATTTTTTTCCAAAATCCAAAATGTACCATCTGCAAATACAAAAAAGATAATACTTTAGTGACAAGATAGAGGATTTAACTTTTTCAAAGTCAGACAAAAAGTAAGGATTACATTGTAAATTCACATTCAGATTTTAATCGAAAAGAATATATTATATAGAGACATTTGGATAGGATTTTAGCAGTTTATTTTCTAAATAGTTCTTTCACTGCATAAGCAATTTTAAGATGTACATTTAATTCATGAAATTCTCTCTATCTTTCTCTCTTTCTCTTTTTCTCTCTCTCTCAATCACACGTTGCTCCTTACACACACACACACACACACACACACACACACACACACACACATATATATATATATATATATAAACAAGGATCATTAAATAAGTTTCCAGACTATTCTCGTGTGGGCCCTTTTATTGATAATAGACACATGAAACTCAAGTCCCCTCCGATGTAATCTTCTCCGGCTGCAATGCACTTGTTGTACCGTTCCAACAACTTCTGCAAGGTTCCATGGAAGTCCTCTTGTGTGAGCATGTCAATGACATTCGTCACAGACTCTTTCATCCCCTCAATTGTCTCATAACAGCCTCTGAGCTTAGGGAATGAACAAAAGGCACAGGGAGCAAGGTCTCGACTATAGGGAGGCTGAGGAACTGTCTTGATGCCCATCTTGGTCATATAGTCTGTGACAAGGATGGAGTTGTGGACTGTTGCATTGTCCTAGCAGTGATGCTACTGACCCGATTTGAAGAGTGCTGACCTCTTCTTAAGGAATCTCTTCCTGAACTTCCTTAAAACCTCAACATAGTAACCCTAACACTAACCCTTTGGCCAATCAACTCTGGTGTATTGACTTCCTTACTCCTCCCACACCTCACATCATCCCTGACAGACTCCTTGCCTTCCTTGAATCTCTTTTGCCACTCAAAAACTGATGCTTGATTCAAGCAAGATGGTCGAAAAGTAGTCTGAAACATTCCATACGTATTTGTGGCATTTTTTCCAAGTTTAAAAGATAATTTTACTGCATATCGTTCTTCTAAAGTGTCCTCACGTCCAGATTGCATTTATGAAATTCCCCAGCTGTTGCAATCAGGCTTTAGTAGGGTGTATTCAATTTACTGCTGTAGCTGTTCATTTGAACCTGAAATCATAAAAAATGGTCAGTCATCTCATAAGATGTATAGCAATAAAATACTGAATTCTTAAGTGTCTACGACAATTTTAAATGTCTGTACCAAAAAGATCTGGACACTTACTGAAGTCACCACGTAGCTTGCATAACTGTCTCCCTTATCAGAATTTTTAAATGAACCATTGATCTCAAAAGTTTAATTCTTCATTTATGAAATTTTTTTTACGTATAAACCAAATTGTTAGATTTCCATGATTTAATGTTGACATTATAACAAACAATGTCCTCATTCGAATACTAAAAAAGTTCTTGTAGGATTATACACTGAATGGGAACAAAGTTTTGGGGATGGCTAATGCATATTGAGCATCAACTATGTTTTAATTATGGTATTAGTACTTTTTAGCAGGGACGAGCTCATAATTGATGTACTCCTATGGACCCCCGCATTTGGCCGGGCATAAGCAGGACGACCAGCTCGAACACACATCCAGTAGCTATGTGAGGATACGGGATGTGGCCCTTAAGACGTGCCTGAGGTGATGAACGATAGGGAGAAGTGGCTAGAGAGGGTCAAGGATAATGATGAGTACTTCAACATATTACACATGTCTTATAAAAAGGTCATTATTTTAAAAGAATAAAGGACGAGGAATTAGTTTTATTTTTGAAGTTGGATGTAATAAATCATTTAGAATTTTGTATTGCTTATCTGTTAGGGTTAATTTCCTGATTTTCAATGGGATCATTTGAAGATAATAGATACCTTACAAAATTCCTAAAGCAGATATTTCAATGAAAGGTTTACTTTCATCATTTTCCTTACGAAGAAAAAAATATAAAACTACTTTTGTTATTATTTGATTTCTTAGCCAACTTTCTTCTTTATATTTAGTTTTTATTCTAGACCTGGTAGAAGCTAAGGTTTGTAAAGTGGCTGCAGAAAATCAGCTAAGTCCATACAACTAGAAAGAGAGACATCTCTCAATAGTAAGGTTTGCCAAAAGAGTGTAAAAACACTATAATAGGGACAGATTTCCTCGGTGATCTGGTTATTAAGATATAAATGTCGGAAGGCAGAAAGAGAGATATCGGTCTATGGTAAAGATTACCAAAAGGGAGTCTAAACACTATCACATTGACAACATTTCAGAGTGATCTAGATAGTAAGATATAAATGTCGAAAGGCAGAAAGAGACATGTTTGTCAATAGTAAGGATTAACAATAGTAAGTATAAACACTGTTAAACAGACAACATTTTATACTAATCTGGACAGTATCATATAACTGTCGAAATACAGATACCACTAAAATCTCTCTCTGAATTCCATCTTCTTACATGGTCTTAAATTATTTCAAAAATGTTTCTAACAATTATTCTTTTGGGCTGCAAAATTAAAAACCCAAAATTCAAATATAAGTGGTTTATTTTAAGTGTTCAAAATGTGACACTATGAAGGGGGTGCGCCAAGCAGACGATCCCTTTGTCTGGTTTGGCGCGAAACCAGACAAAGGGTTTGGACTCGAGATCCGGAAGTAGCAAGGAAACGCTAGAGAGTCAGCAGTTGGAAGAAGGAACCCACAGGAGGCAGTTGGCGATGGAAGACGCAGAGTGGCAGTTGGCTGTCGACACCGGACATCTGAGAGACCAGTCGCATGAGACAGAGTTCAGCAAAAGTGAAAGAAGACCAGTAAAGATGAGTTGGCATTCCTAGTAGCTTTGTAGAAGTTTCGCCAGAAATCAACACTAACGTTAGTCTACATATGTATAGGGAATGCAGTGTCACAACTTAACCTTCTTGAACTTGAATTTACCCAAGCCCATTTTGTTCGTTTGTTCTTTGTTCTTTTTCTCCCGCTCCCTTGGATGTATTTCTTGTAACCATGAAGAAATGGGTGATACCCCTATAGGAACCACGAGGTGAATCACCGGGCAAGAAGATTGAAATTGTTTAAAGAAGTGTATGTATACGGAGGTGGGGGCGAGTGGGTATTGTCACAAAAATCGGATCTCAGCAGAGACGAATGCTTGCAATACTAATCAAGCATTTGGCTTGGCTACAGGCAACAAATATACCATCTAATATTGATACCAACAAATCAAGATTATTGATGATAGAAAAGTCAAAGACGTCCTTTGGCAATTTTCGATAAAAATGGGTCCGATCCATTAGAGGAGTGGACCTATTCACAACAAATCAAGGGTTTACATAACTCACGTTTAACAATTTAATAGCTGTTTGATACAACCATTAAAATATGGGAAAAATCATAAGATTGACGACGAACACATTGAAAAAATGAAAGAACAGAATAAATCGGTGACACACATTCTTCGTAGCATTGCTTCTGTGTTGTGAAGAAAACACCACTAGTCTTTCTCTGAATAAACCACTAAAACACTAAAAGAATTTTCGCTTTAACTTGACAACCGTTATGCTATATTTCAATTAGATTTAAGTAAAGCAATGATGCTCTTCTTTTAATCAAAATGTTTTTAAAAAATTAATAAAAAACGATGCATTTCTATTTCATTGCTAATGGAATATGAATAACGATACAATAACCGATACCTTTATGTTCAGTGGTTTAAATTATATCAATCATTAAATCAAATATTCGTTAGAAGATGGTTATGATTACTATTTTATGGTTAGAAAATTGAATCATCAACGACGACATTTATTAATCGAAAAAGAAAAACAAATCTTGTCCATATCAAAAGTCGATAGCATGTCACGGGATTATAATTCACTTAGCATTTTGTGCTAAGATTTATTCCAAGAACGTATTAATGAGGCACCAAATGAGACCCGAACTCACTCCTGTAAGTTTGTTAGTCTAGCTTGAAAACCATTACACTACCCGAGGTGCCCTCACCTGTCAACAGATAACTGTCAGATAACTTTCATACTAGAGAAGGCTTTCAACACACAAGACAAAACTTAAAATGATCCAGAAAAATCATAGTTTCCATGGTGAGATATTCAATGGTAGCAGAATAAGTATACATAATTGAATTTAGCAACAGTGTATACATGCTAATAAATACTTTTAAAAAAAAAAAAAGTTTTATTCAATTCTAATATATACATATTTAATGATATGTTAATGTTTATCAACTATCATTATATTATCTCCAAGATAATTGATCAAACAGTCGATATGGATTTATCTTCTCAGAGGGGCTTACAATACGCCGATTGTACCATGTAGAGAGGAGTAAGACGCCACCTTCAGAAAATGAGAGTCCTGCATATGGCAGTAATCTGCATCTAAAGGCGAGACACCAGGTCTAGAGTATTGGAGATGTGAAGTAGCCATTCATTAACATTACTTCCACGTTCACTCTGACCTAAATTGCTTGTACTTGTAAAGGTCCAACCTATGGATTAATAAATATAATTAAAATGATTCATATTTGATAGGACCGCGTGTAAACATCAACTCTTTTATGAAACAACAGCATAAAAAATGCAAATATGATTGTACAATGAAGAGAGACTAAAAACCAATCGGAAAAATAATCCTAGGCTAGTTGACATACCGTTGAAATCTATCAATCCGTTAATTTGTATGGATTGATTTGTATGGATGTTCAATATATGGAGTTAACTTCAAATCGGACGAAAATAAATATTTCCTCACCTTTTATGATATATATTTTCTTTCCGGTAATAATGAAAATAATACATGCTGCTCATCATCATCATCATGTCGTGGCACCAGCACGGATATCCCTGACCCTCTCTCGTGACTCTTCCTTATCGTTGATCGCTTCTGGCAGGTCCTCAGAGCTACATCCCATATCCTCGCAGAGTTGCTGTATGTAGGTTCGAGCTGGTCGACTTGCTTTTGGTCGGCCATGCGAAGGCGTCCATAGGAGAACATCACTTATTATCTCGTCTCTTCTTCTCCATGCTCCTAATTATTAACATATTTACATTTTATCATAATGAAAAATGAATAAGTAAACTTTTTAACTGGAAATATTTTCTTATTCGATGGTCAAATGGTTGTTGATTCTAGTCCCACTCACGCTTCTCTATTTTAGAGTTTCGTATTTTCCCTCAACCTTAATAATGTTCATAAGACAAAAATACCGAGGAAAAATACTTATATTATCGTAAAATATTTATTCAAGTGAAACGGTGAGAAAATTTTTTTTCCTTGAAATGAACTTTATCCCTATAGTAGATTATTTGAGACGACAACAACAAAGAGTAGATATGAATTCTGCGATCTTTCTCTACAAATAATTCATCAACAAAGTCACAGATTATTTTCAAAATGTCTCTTAAAGGAATGAAATAAAATGAAAGAAACCAAACAGAAAAGGAAAATACGACTTTGCGAAGTTTGTGAATGCGTTTAAAAATTACTCTCTAAACGATTAAATATCAGAATCTCAATTAGTTATCGACCACAAATGTCCGATACAAGCTACAAATATGGAATAGTTTAATTATTTAATCATTCTTTAAAAACAGATGTTTATTAGCAGAAAACCTAATTGGAAAAAGGAGATAAAGTCCATAAATTCTTACAGAAATATGGTTGAAAAAAGAAATGTCTAGCTTGTAATATAATTTCTTCGAAATATATTTTCTTGATACTTTAAATATACGCCTTAATTAATTTGGCTACGGAGTGTTTCATCAGTAATGTGTTATGCTTGGTTCGTTGGGGAGTTTCGAGTCTTCCAACATAGTTCATTCACCACGCAGACCCTATCAGAGATGATCAGTATCTGATACGCCCTCCAGTTTACGCAAAAGTGGAAAGAAAACAAAAATTGCTATCTTATTAATTAGCCGTTTGTGGGCCGCTCAACCGCCACTTCAGATTGGTTGTTGCAAACGACCAGTCAAATTCGCGGCACTGTCTATTTTAGTTATCTGCCAGGACATTAGCACTTTTTTAACATGCTGTCCAGTATGCAGCTATCGCCGGACCAGGGTGTCTGGTTTGTGATTTTTTTCTCCTTTCTACCCCAAAAAAGGAATTTCCCCGATACAATTACTCTGTTGATTCAAAGGTTTTTCAACAATTTGATTCCTCCCGGCTGGAGGAGCGTATATCCCGTAAGAGAAGTATTTTTAAAAGTGGTAGGTACCAGCTGTTTATGACCGTATCGTATTTGTTGGTGCCGTGTCACTTTGCCTATTTACTCAGTGTGGGAGTTGAAAGCCACACAGACAAACGTGCAAAGTAATCTAATTCAAAACCTTTATGCTTTACAAATTCGAATTGAACCATAACAACGCAGAAAAAAATATTGTCTACGCAAAATGAATGAGTAATTACTCACAGTACGTAAAAATATGGTTCTTGGATATTGCCCGAGTTTCAATAACCTCAATGATCAAACAGAGGTGAGTAAAGCCTAAAAGCGAGGATTCCAAAGCCTTTCTCAATGCCGTAGACGAAAATCTCACGATTACCCACTGTGAGAGCTCAGTATCTCTTTGTCCAGTGTTCTTTATTACATTCATGACCACATGAGCGGCCGAATCGTGCCACACATTAATAAATATTGCGAAACTTTTGACTCAATCTAGTAATAATGCGACGAAATTCACGTCGAATTTTGGCGGTTTGATTATATCTTCTTACTATGAACACTTTTGATTAAAACCTTTTCTGATTTTAATGTAAACAAGCAAAGGAAAAAAAATATCCGACCATTCATCAAACATTAATTAATCAAAATAAATTAGTTTCATTTATGTAAGCTATGTTTCATTCATTTTACTTTTTAATTGTATTTGAAAATGATCATTATGTTAAATAGGGAATTCCATTCGATTTATAAAGAATACCAACCCCTCACCAGAGGTATGGGAGTCAAAAAATTTTGATGATTTAGTTCTTCGATATTTCAATGCTGTATATAAACAGAATACAGGAAGGGGATGCACAAAAGGTGAAATCTTTCCATTCCCTAAGAAAGGTGACCTCGGAATCAATAGGAACTACAGACGCATAACTCTTACTTCTATTGGGTTTATAATGCTCTGCTTTTCAAGTTTATCACACGTGAAATTGAGAAAATTTTGGGGAAAAATCAAAATTGTTTTCGGGTATATCGATGCATAATATCACCATATTGATGCAAAAAAATTTGAAGCCACACGATTGATTCTAGGTTTCTCAAAAGGATTTGATTCCATACTCAGAATGAAGATGGAGAATATACTTCTAGCATTTCGTCTCCTCAAAGAAACTATTATAGCTATAAAGATGTTTTATAGAAACACGAAAGTAAAGGTTCTCTCACTGGATGGAGACAGAGACTTCTTTGACATTTTTGCTGGGGTTTTGCCAAGAGATACATTAGTACTATATTTGTTTATAATCTGCTTAGAATACGTACGTCGAACCTCGATTGATTAGATAAAAGAAAATGGCTTTAAGCTAAAAAAGTCAAGAAGCAGTCGATGTCCTGCAGAAACTATAACAGACGGAGACTATGTCATTGCTATAGTGTTACTTGCAAGAGCACTTGTCAAAGCTGGATCCTAGCTCCATATCTTGGGTCAGGCATCAGGAGTTTTCCACAAAAACGGATTATATGTCTTTTAATTGAGAAGTAGTCATCTTCAATGTAAGTGGCGAGCCTTTGAAATTAGAAGACAAATTCACGTTATTAGAGCAGTGTCTCATCTACTACAAATGATGGGAATATACGCATTGTGGAGGCGTGAACTGATACCGATAGGTTATTAGTAACATAGAAGTCTGATCTATCAGATAAAATAAAAATGGATTTCTAGCAGATTGTGGCTGTGTCAATACTGGTTGCTTGGTTAGTTTTTTTTATGGCATATCAACATTTCATTAAAAAAATATTTCTAAGAAAAAAATCAAGCCGACCACGTGGGGCACTTGTTTTGTCCCGAAGGGAACAGGGAGAAGTATTCCCAGACAATACGGCACCAAAAAGCTGCCTACCACTATTTTTCGAGAACTACTATTGGGACCCTGAGTACGAATTCGGGGACCAATTGTAAAGGAACGGATAATAGGCCAGCAGAAGGGTTTCGTCGCTCGCTTCTTGAATAACCTATAATATTTCAAAATGTAAAGGCAAGAAGTGTCTAATGAAACAAAACCAAAATTAAACGAAAGTACGAATTCTGGGACCCAACTGAAGGGAGGAAAAATTAGCTCCCAGGGGCTTTCGTCATTCACTTCTTGAATAAACGATGAATATTTTTAAGGGCAAGAAGCTTCCCAAAAACTAAAAGTAAAATTTTACGAAAGTCGACAACTGAAATTCTACCAATTTAAACATCTAAAAAAAAATCAACCGAGAATTCTGCTGAAAAGAACTTCAAAGAAGACCCGAAATTAAATGAATACTGAAACATTTCGACAAAACTAAAAAGAAAAGAAAAATATTCAAATTCTAAGAACTTTGTTTCTCAGAGACATTCTCAGATAAGTTCCCGCATATTGAACAAAAAACTGCAAGACTTTATCTTTTCTATCCCTTTCTTTTTTTTATTTTGTATACAATTTATTTTTTAAAAACTTTATTGTCTGTGTTATCTTTTCGAATCAGTATCCGAACAAGAAAACTGAGGAAATTACCGTATGAACTTACCGTTTAATATTGGACTCTAAAGCCCCCTAAAAACATTACCCAGTTAAATGTTAATCTTGACTTCAGTGTCCTTCATGTCAATTTTATTCTCCTTCAAAATTCCCTTATATTGCAAATTTTATTCCCTTTAATTTTCTTTAACGCCAAATCCATTTTTATACAAATAAGCATAAGCAACAGTTTAATTGTCAAAAGCATTTCTATTTTAAGCTATTCAGTTTGGTCAAACAATTTTAATTCAAACAATTCAGTGTAGCGTAAGTACAATTTCCCCATTAAAACAGTTCTACTTCGAACAATTCAGTTTTGCCTAAATAAGCAGTTTGAATGCCAAACAGTTATGTTTTAAGTAATTAAGTTTAGCATAAGTACGTAGTTTATTTAAGAGAATTCGGTTTAGCATAAGTACGCAGATTAGATGTCAGAATAGTTCTATTTTGAGCAAATCAGTTTAGCATAAGTAGGCAGTTTAAATGCCAAAACAGTTCAGACATGCAAAACACCTGCGAGAGAAGTTAGGACGAAATCATAAATGATGTTTTTCTATCGATCCCTCCATATGGACGTGTCAGTGTTACCCGACCAACATTAATTTACATACGTCAGTTCTGTGAGGACACAGGATGTAATTTGGAATGCCTTTCGAGAGCGATGGAAGATAGGGATGGATCGGGAGAAAGAATCATAGAAATACTTGCTCATTGCGTGACTTGATGATTATAATAGTTTTTATTTATCTTTTAGAAAATATGGAATTTTATACTCTTAAAATTAATTATAGATTTCATTTAGATATTTGATATGATTATCATTTTTCAGGAATGGTCAGATTATAATGGTTACAGATCCTACACCCTAATCTTTGTCAGAAGTGTGCCCTGAATTTACAAAATCATGGAATGTATTTTTAAATATAACATAAACACACTAAATATCAAACAGTATAAAAGTTATGTGAAAATTAAACATTTGCACACAGACAGAAAGTCACACACACACACACACACACATATCACACACACACACACACACACACACACACACACACACACACACATATATATATATATATATATATATATATTGTTAAAGTGTACTTACCGATATTTTCAAATAGTTATAAAACTATTGGAACAGAAGGATAAGGACATTAAAACAGATTGAAATAACTAAAAAACGAAACTTAAATCATAAATAAAACTTCAGATTACAAATCAACATTTGTTTGTCTTCT
The DNA here is from genome assembly GCA_963585895.1 of Sepioteuthis lessoniana. Lineage (NCBI taxonomy): Eukaryota > Metazoa > Mollusca > Cephalopoda > Myopsida > Loliginidae > Sepioteuthis > Sepioteuthis lessoniana. Next base: position 127,054,327 of record OY757909.1, on the reverse strand, counting down.
CGTGTTTTATGGCATATCAACCATTGTTGATTATTTGTATTTCAAATCATGTTTATATATATTTCTAAAAAAACAGCTTTTAGTTAACAATTTTCATACAAAGAAGAACTCATTTTTTCACACAGTTCGGTGGTTTCGAGTATTACTATTTATTGATTGGACTCATTAAAATGGTTTTAAGTATTGGTATTTGTTCTTAGCAAACAGGAAAATGTTTTCGAGTACAGTAAATGAATTAATAGTTTTATTTGACCCAGAGATGGAACACTAACCGCTACTACTAATCCAGGTGAGTGTCAAACTTAGAGTATTTGCAATGAAAGGTTATTCCACATACGACAAAGGACTGGAACCTTACAATAAGATGATTTTGCGTTTTATCTAAGACACACGATGGTAGGAGAGGCGGGCCTCCCAACTTGCCATAGATGCAGTCCGCATATTTTACAGCCCCTAACATACTGGCTATAAATGCTGAAAGATGCAATAAAAGAAAAGGATAAAGAAAAATGATTTATCATAACAATTAGGATCTTTGAAGTTATAATAAAAATGCCTATTAGACATGGGTCTATTGATTAAAACGCCCCTATATTGTTTCAGCTTGACATTTTGAACTATCATATGTTTTATTTATGTTTTTATTTATTCATATTTTTTATCACCACGGAATACCTTCCTCCTGATAATCCTCGTACGCTTATCTTCTGTAGACAAACTACTTTCTTGTCATACCCCTTTGATATTTTCTAAAGAGCCACTGTGGGAGATAGTATTTTGGTAAAATCTTAAATCTGGTTATGATCACACTTATCTGCGTCTGGTGAAAGGCAGTTGTAAGTGGACACCTAAGGTCACAAAACACTTTAAATATTTTTGCAGGATTATCTTGCAGTCTATTAGGCTATGGTACATTACTATATATAATCTATTAATCTTTATGTCAGGGGAAGACCACGGCCTCAGAAAAAGCAGAAATGAACGAGAGCGTGACACAGACTAAAAAGTCAGATAGAAGAATTCGGAGCCGATTTACATCTATACATTCATATAAATAAGGATAATACTTTCGGGATTGAATTTATTATTTAAATCTTTTGAGATCGCAAAAATTGAATTTCGTTTTTATAGCAGTCCGCACACTTTAAATCGAATATTTTTAATAAACTTTGGAAGGATTATGCTTTATACTAGAGTTATTTTTATTAACGAGAATATTGTTTCTGTTGTTAACCTTAAACCAAATTCCATAAAATTGTCTGCAAATACATTATAGTATACTTTTAACTGCGTTATGGATAAAGTTGTAATATATTGTTTTCGTTAATTTAAAATCCCGATACCGCTACCAGGAATATATTTTCTTATTTAAACCGATTCAATATCGCAAAAGAGGCACGTTTATTTTAACGGTTATCTTTGAAGGAAATGGGATCGGTGACTTGATCAAAATTCCAGGGTGCATATTTTTGCGTTTCACTACGCAATAATAATCTTAAGAGAGGCATGAATCCATCAGCTACCCACCAGTTTTAAGTTTGTAGTATAACACATTGGGTTTTTATAACTTATTCCTCAACCAATCTAAGAGAAGGAAATCCTAAGTCCAAATCAGCTCGAATCCGTTTAAAACTGACATTGAGTCTTATTCTACCCGTAATTGAAATAACCGGCAAATATAAACAACTCTGTCTATATTTCTGAGATGAGGTATTATGTAGATTTTCGGTCTATTGTCCCCATCTTTGTCGCCATGTTCATCACAACATTTCGGCTGTTGTACGCTCCGGCCTTCTGAAAATCGAACTTAACCCTTTATTTCGCTTACCTGGATAGACTGTTCTAGTTTCACGAGCCATGTTTTATAGATATAAGTTATCAGTCATCTCCTGTTAATTTCCCCTCTGAATGTTCTCCACTGTCTTCACCGGGTATTGAACTCACACTCTTTGGATATGTCACTGGATATAACCAACGCCTTTATCCACTAGACCTGGTGTACCAGGTGTCCTTGAGGAAAAATGTATATAATATAAGTCTATTCAACATTGCTATAATTCGATTCAATTGTAAATGTATGCATGTGATTGGTGAGACAGAATTGACAATTCAGCACAAGTTTAATTTAGAGAAAGTTTGCAAATATGGGACACACGATCAGATTTGAATTTATTTCTGTAATAAGAAAATGTAACATTAAGGTTTTAGATAAGTCTAAGCTACTTTGATTCTATAGTATTTAATAAATTTAGCTTATTTTCAGAGAGGTAAACGTGGTTTGTCCAGTTAGTAAAGAGCAAACACATAATTAAAAAAGATTCTAGATGACCTTGCTAAACATTGTGCTAGGTTGGGGCCATTATTTTACAATATGCTTCATCAAATCACTTTTTTTTTCAGCGCAGTCAGTCTGTTTACAGAGACCAGACAAATGATTATTTCCATTTACTTATATATATATATATATATATATATATATATATATATATATATATATATATTAATCTTTTCCATATCACTTTTATGAGAAAAGGGAGACAATGTGTCTAGGCAGAAATTCATGACTCCCCAGGGTCAGGGCTCCTATCTTGAAGCATCATTCTTTATCTTTCAGTACCGCATTAGTGGACTGTTGATACGGGAGAGAGGCGATTCGCTTTACCAATACCTAGATATCACGTTGCAGTTTGTGCCCCATATATCTTCCGATGAACCAGTTGCCGATCGGAATCTGTTGGCTCCTGTCGTTTTAGGATTAAACAAATAAATGACTCTTAGTCATAGTATGTATATTTTTTTTACTATGTTTAAGTGGGTTGCTGAGAAGATGCATTCATTTTGCCACGGTTGTGTTTGTTTCCATTTTGACACCAGCTTAGCAAATAATAAAAAAGAACACCGTCGCCTAAGATATAATAGCATCAGAATTACATCAATAGTTTATATATATATATATATATATATATATATATATATATATATATATATATATATATATATATATAATCGTCTCTCCCGTCAATTTATGTGGGCATAATAGTTAATAAAAATGTTAATAATGGGGCTACTTCAAACAGTGATTTGTTTATAGTTATCAATTCACACACACACACACACACTAACACACACACACACACACACACATATATATATATATATATATATATATATATATATATTATATATATACGGGTAATGTTCAAAATATAATATCTCATTTAGTTTTATGGAAAATATACTCGGAGCACAATAACACCGTAGGGTTGAGCATATTTTCAACAATAAAAAACGCGATTTTTACATATTGTCAGCAAAAATGGCATTTATTATTATAATTAATCACTCATTAGAGCTTTTCACTCCAGCGTTAGCCGATGGTTTTTCAATGGAATCTGAGCGACAGCAAATCTCCACAAGTCTCCAGGACTCTTCTCAGTATTCTAGCCGTTCTCAACAATGATTAAATTTAGATGGTCTCCACTCGTCCGCCAACTTCCAAGTCCTCCACTCCCTTTAGTAACCCTTTAGTTACTGATCCAAACACACCAATTACAATTTGTATAATTGTCACCTTCATGTTTCATTTTTTTTTTTTCAATTCCCTAACAAGGCCCAGGTACTTATCTTTGTTTTCATATTCTTTCAATTTTACTCTGTGGTCAGCTGGGACTAAGTAAAAACCAGACAAAATAAATAATCCCAAGAAATCAGCAATACTTTAATGCAATACTTGTAAAGATTTGAACCAGTTTTCCTAAGACATCGTTGTCAATAAAATCCTACCCACTTCGTCTATCCGAGCTGATTGCGATGATGAATTTTACCGTCGAAATAAATAGGAAACTCGAGCTATTCGTCTTATTAAATCGAAGATGTGTCAGTAGAATCAGCTACTCAAATGATGAACGATGCTGTTTTCACTCCAATTTGCTTTCATGTCTTTGGGAAAACCATTCATCCTAGTCCTCACTGCCCAGATAACTGGAAAATAAAAACAAAGCTGGATTATTTTGCTTTGGTGGTGCAACCAATAGAGGAGAACGAAACTGAATTCAAACCAACATTATCCCGCATAAAAATTCATCGTATAACACACCCTAACCATTGCTGAGCAGTTGAGTAATTGCATTTATCGAAGAGACTTTACAGTTTTACTTTCTCGCCTCAATAAACCTTACTTTTGCATATCATTTCCATATAATTAACATAAACTTTTGAACAACTAATTCATCAGTAATATATCGTTTATCATATTTTAAAGAATAAAGATGTCCTTCCTTCCAACATTCTAAGATAGGGTTTGGTTTCATTATATCGGAACATGATAATATCCGGAATGTTTTTATAAGAAAGCATAAGATATTAATCTGAATTATACGTAGTATAATAAAGGTTGAACATATATGTGAAAGCATTAAATTTATGATTTACACAGAGTGTAAGGTTTTTCTTTGTCTTTCATATTTTTTCTAATACAATTACCTTCAACAGGACAGAATAAGAAAAAAGTGTTATTTCTTCAAAATAGACTCACACTAGAGTAATGTTCGCAAAAGTTTATATAACAAGATATAGACTTTTGGGTCGTACCTATTTTCATGGAAGGATAAAAGATAGAATATTTTGAAAACATTTTCAAAAAAAAAAAAAAAGCCGTTAATCTTTAAGCATTTCTCTGTTTCAAAATCGAGCCTGTTGCAATCTCAAAGAATATACCTTAAAATATTTATTCATATTGAAATCCCAGCATTCTTTATACTGATAAACGTTCATTCCCGTTGATCACGATAGTAAATATGATAAACAGTTAAGACAAGTACTTTGTTTTATTAGTTAGGGGAAAAGGTGGATATTCATCCAATACATCGCAATAAAAAATGTTGTGATCAAATATTCATAATAAGAATTTGATATTGATGTGGAGCCAAAGTAGGTAAATAGAAGGAAAATTCGGGGTACGGTTTAGATGTAAGAAAGATATATTAACAAAAGTTACAAAGGATAGTGTCCAATATTGGTCGTACTTCTAGTACTCTTGTACTGCTGCTGCTACTGCTCTGGTATTTGGATATTATTACGTTAGTATTTTAGTGCTGGATGAGTCCATGATGCAGGTAAGTTTCGGTTTCACAACACACCCCTTCCAAGAGTGTTCTTTTTTATTTATTGGAAAACAGGAAAAAAAAACTATTAATACTTCTGCCTCTTGGGATTTACGTCCAGTGGTTGCGTAAATTTTCTTTTTCTTCCCGAGCGTCGTACTTCCGGAGAGACTTGAGGCGTGTCGAGATAGAAATGATCAAGTATTGCGTCGATCAGCTCTTCGTGGGTATGTTGTGGTGATTCCTCAAATTCATTGAAGCGGCATTTCCTGAGCTGGTTCATATGCCGTTTGTGGGTGTTTTTTGGACAATATATACCAGTTCGCTATTTCTTTGCTTGGTGGTGCCTACTTCCCAGAATGTCATGTTGTTTTTGTAGGCCTTGAAAAGAACTTAATCACCCGGATAGAAATGTCTCTTATGGGGCGAGACGGTTTTCTTGAACTTTGCTTGCCGTTGAATGAGTTTATCGAAGACGGACTTGAATTTTCTAGCGAATATGTTTCTGATTTCGCAAATTCGTCCTTAGAGTATTAATAATGGAATCTTCAAAGACTTCCCTATTTTGGGGAATAAGTCGCGATATGCTTTCCGCGTGTTAAGTATTTTTAGATGTTAGGAACTCGATCTTGAAATTGTAGTTTAAGAGAATTGTTCCTCAATGAAGTAGTCTATTTGCAGTATATACTAGCAGACCTTTCTTGGACCCAAAGATGGTTATTAGGTTTTATGGTCAGTTTGTAGTATGAACCGTCTTCCATGTAGGTATCTGTGGAACTTTGTGACGGCGAATATTATCTCTAGAGCCTCTTTTTTCTATTTGGGAATATTGCTTCTTAACTGATAGCTGGGATCTAGAGGCGTGTGGCATAGCTTTTCGCGAACCATCTAGCATTTTTTGGAGAATGCAAGCACCGATGCCATATGAGCTGGACTCACTTGCGACTATGATGTCGAGGGTAGAGTTTTCTTGATCTTTTCGAATGACTCTTGGCATTCAGGGGTCCATAACCATGGTTTTTTTCCGTTTTTAAGATTTCGTTGACAGGCCCTCTTACATTCTGCATGTTCATAATGTTTAGTCTGTTGAAAATTTCCTCAAGGCTTGGTAGAGGATAATGGTGATCCTGCAAGGCATCGTTTAAGCCTTTGGAGAAATCGGCGCAGATTCGTATTTTTTTATATGGACCGTAGGTGCTGCCTATTCGCTAAAGTCTGTTTTTGACAGAATACCTGCTTGTTAAAGCCTGTCTAATTCTTTGTTGATTTGCTCTAGAGCAGCAAAAAGGGACATTCCGTTTCTTCTTGAATACCGGTTGTGCACCATCCTTCACCTTGACCTGACCTTAGCTTTTAATTTAGAACATTTTCCAAGACCGCCGAAAAAAAAACCTGGGGAAATAGTTGTTTGAGTTCCTGTTTTGAGATTTACCGAATTGGACGTTGTACTTTCAATTTTGCGACAAAATGTACTCTTTGGCTAATCCCATAGATAGAAATTTTCTATCCAATCTGTTCCGAACAAGGTGTCCGAATCTTTTAGTACGTAGGCTTTCAGCTTTTTAATAATTCCATTTAGTGTTACTATAAGGATTACCTCGCCTAAGATGTAATATTCTCGCCAGTTACGGATTTTGCTGTTTTATTCATCTTTAGTAAAGTCGGCTTGTTTAATTTTCGCCAATTGTTGATTGTGATATCAGAACCCGAGTCAAGCTGGAATTTAATGGAGCTATTAAAAATATCAACAGTCACATATTTCCTTAAATTCTTATTGACTATGTCATCTGATTGAACTTGCCTAATTTTACTTTTTGGTTTTCTCGTTCTGTTAGCGTACCAGCACTGAGTTAAGTTTTGGCCAATTTTATTGCAGTTTTTGCAATGTTGTTTCTTCTTGAGTGGACAGAATTTAATCCATTGCCATGTATCACAATGGTAACATGGTCCCGGCGGTTTCTTTAACCTATTTGTGTTTTGTTTATTGCGGGATTTTGAATATGAGATTTGCCTTTTGCCTTTTTGACGGAAATAGGCGGTTAACTTGCTTCTGAATTTTCTAATCTAAGCGAAATCTGATTCCTCGATCGTTTTTGAATCACACTTGAGAGAAATTACTCTTTGACAGTCCTTTGCCAACTTTTCGGTAGTCAATCCTCGTTCGTTTTCAAGCTTGGTCAGTACCCGCCGTCTGACTTCGGTGTCTTCTGCTGATAATAAACCCTATGCATTTATTAGGCACATTAAATCATCGGCAGTCAGCTCGTCTAGTTTAAAGTCATTACAGGGCTTGTTCACCGATGCTGCAAACGTTAGGAAATCTTGCTGGTTGTCCTTGACTGTGTTCAGGCATTCCCAACATTTGTGGAACAAGGTTGTGTCAGGCTCGAATAGTTCCGATAGGAGTTTAATAGTCTCTAAGAAATCCAAGTCTGTGGTTTTCTTGGGTAATATGAAGTCTACGAACCTATTATGTTCGGTTGTTCCAAGTTTTCTTAATAGCAGACGTACGTTTTTTTTTTTTGTATATTGTTGGAATTCTAATTGATGTTAATGTAACTCCATAACCATTTTTCTTCGAATTTTTGTTGGTGACCCAAATTAGCCTTTAGCAATTGAATGATTGTTTTTTTGAAATTTATAATATGTCGACTAAAGGGGATTAACAAGGTAAAAAAAATTACAGCAAATACTGTTGCTTTGAAAATGCGTGTACCGGGGGGAGGACACCAGAATCTGGACAGGTTTTTTTTTTTTTATTTGCAGAAAAACGAATGGATTGACAATTTGTTAATTGAACTACTTACTGGTTTAGCTTCTAACAACCGTTGTTCCGATAAATTAGGTCATTTAAATTTCCTCCACACAAATAAATATTTTTTTTTGTTTGCCAAAAAGGGTTTGGGAGGAATAAAGTAAAGAAAAATTATTTCTTGGTGGACGCCCAACAGGTATATATGCATAAGTGTTTGCAAGTAAGCATTTTTTTTCTGTTCTTTGCTGGGTGATTTTTGTAATTCTAGACAAACTTTTTTTTTTTTGAAGTGTGGGGCGGGGAGAAGAAAACTTATTCTTCTGACCGAAGCAAAAAAATGCTCAGGTGACTTTTTTCTTTTGTTGTAAGAGAACTTGCTTTTTTTTTTCAGAAAGAAAAAATCGCCTCGCTGAATTTGGTGAATATTTTTTTTCCAAAAACTTGAGTTTGACAATTTTTGTGAACAAACTGGCTTTTTTGTGTTAGCAATTGTTCTCTATACTTGGTTGACCGTTATATTGTTTGGACAGACTTTAACTATCTTAAATATTCCGTAGGTGTCGAATCACTAGTTCGTCACCGTTGTTGGTAAGCGGAATATTTTGTACGTAGTCGCCGGTGTAGTGATACCAGCTTACTTTTCTCGTTCGAAACTACTGTGTGATTGACCGGGTCCTCTGATGTGGTGAGGACGAAATTATCGAATATTTCTGTCGCTATTGATGTGGGACTGGTGTGAGTGCGTTTCACGAACCCGTACGTCGCCACTGATGTGGACCCAAAGTTGGTACTCAGAAGGAAAAAATTGAACACGGTTTAGAGGTAAAAAAGATATATTAACAAAAGTTACAAAAGATAGTGTCCAATATTGGTAGTCGTACGTCTAGTACTCCAGTACTACTGCTCTGGTATATGGATGCTGGTAAGTTTCAGTCTCACAACAGATATGTAAAAATATTTTCGGAAAATATATAATTATCCCCGATCTTTTCAACATAGATTAAGATGTATGATTGATTATTTTTGACAAGGTTGAGCTATCTCGGTCGCTTTCTAGCTTTCGAAATATATGAATAAATTTTATCAATGCTCTCTGAAAAAGATTACGCACACTTTAATAATGATGATAATTATTATAAATCACGCTGATAGCACGGATTCATTTGACTTCCTCTCGTTATCAGTCCCTATCGGCTAAAGCTCTGGGTAGTCTTCTAGATGGAATCTGAGAAATAAAATGACTCATTAATTATATAATGTAAGATTGGTTCTTCTGGGAAGGAATAATATGTTTAAACAGTTCGCCGAAAAAATAAGCGCAATGTCCAACAATTCACATGGGTTACACTAGATAGAAAAATATATTCAGAGGAAATCATCGTTATATATCATGAGTATTTCTGAGAAGTCATTACAAATGATTCCCAGATTAATCAGAGAAAAATTTTCGAGAATGTTTTCAATATTCAAATCAACAATCTCCCCACTTATGAAGTTATATGTCCTTTCGAGGCGGAAATGTTTACAGATGCTATATATATATATATATATATAGAGAGAGAGAGAGAGTCATCCAAAGACAGAATATTTCGTTGTACCACAACTAATCAGTGTGGCTAGACGTGCAGGACCCTTCAAACTGGGATTGAAACCTTCCCAACTTTACGTTAGACTTAACATAATACCGCTCATCCATCAGTCGATTTACGTTAGGTGGGGAATTATAAGGCATCATATTGTAGCTTTCGCTTGTTTACATTTCATGCGAAGAGTTTATATATATATATATATATATATATATATATATATATATATATATATATATATATATATATATATATATATATATATATATATATATATATATATATATATATATATATATATATATATATATATATATATATATATATATATGACTTACTTCAATGTATGCTCTGATATTAGTTTTGGTATGAACCCTCAGTTATGGGTTAAATACTATAACAATTGTTCTACAAAGACAGCTTTGGCATTAAGCATCGCACGATGGCTGATATGCCATTGAACAGAGAAACCGAATCAAATCATTTAAACATAGTATCTAACGCATAACTCAGGGGATGAGAGGATATCCACATTTCCCAAGTTTATTTGTCCGAAAATGAACGTAATAATGTGATAAACTTGCTTAAATCGATGTGGCAGTCAAGTACTTCCGTCACTACGCCCCAGTGATTCCTCCACGTGTTTGTATGTGATTGGACACGAATTCTTAATCACACGGTAAGTATCCATCTCGTTATCGATCATTTACAAGAGAACTCTACAAAATATTGTTCAATAATTCGCGACTTTGTTGACGACAAAATTCATAGGAATTAATCATATATTTACTTTTAAATGAACAATTTTAGGTATTCACATGTTCTTCAAATAATATTCGTATGATTCTTTAGCAATTGTCGAGTAAAATGAAAAGAATGAATTCAAAAACATAATAAAACTTCTACTATCGTTCCTAATATTAAAATCCAAATTCTCAATGTTCAGATCTTCATGCAATTTAAATGAAGAATTCCGTGCGGTATTTTTATCAACAGTTTGTATATCGATAGATGAACATACTCATGATTAACTACGAAATAAAATCTTAATAAGTTACTTTAACTTTTTTATAAACTCTGTTTTGCTACCAATAAGCAGATTTGAACCGAAAACCCCGTAGTCTCCATTAATTTTCAGTGTCGTTACATCATACTCTTTTGTTTTGTTTAGGGAAATAACTCACAACAGTATATAACTTCGGGTCTGGCACAATGACAACATAACTGGCAACCATCTCAGTCGGAAAAAAAAACAAAAACAAAAGCAAAAATATTGGTCTTCCTAATAAAAACGGAAATTCCTTCGAGGAGATGCCAAACTACATACATACATACATACATATATACAACTGTGGGTTGGTGAACTAGGCAAAAGAAAAATAAATAAAAAGTTACCGACAGAGAAATTCGAATCTTCTACTTTTCTGACAGAAATATTTTATATATTCGTATGTACATCAATAAGCATAATGCACCTAATGATGAAAAAGAAACGAAACAAAATAAAACAAAACAAAACAAACATTATATCACACAATAAATATTAATTATTCAACATTACATACTTATGTATAAATAAGAACTTAAACCAGTAGCGAAAACTATTTGCAGAAACTATATATTTACTGGAAGATCATCAAATAGATTATATCTAAATTAATATACAAATAAACGTCAATGAGGGGTCAGTAAGAATGGGGAATTTTTGATTTAAACCAGCTGGTATTGAGCATTACATTTTTTTTTCAGAAAATATTGGTCACACACACATATATATATATATATATATATATATATATATATATATATATATATATATATATATATATATATATATATATATATATATATATATCACAAATCCTCCAAGTAAAAGCGAGTATGACATACTGGGCATCGATGTTGAGGAAAGGAAAACTCATTAAGAACGTTTTTCTATTGACTCCTCCACATTGACATACTAGTGTTAACAGCGCTGCATAAAGTTTTATTCGTGATCACTGTGTAGCCACTGCATATGTTGTAGACATAATAATAACGTTGACCAATAAGGACGAACAACGACAAAGAATAAAAAAAATCCGTTCTGACAGTCTTCTTGATAATGATCATGAGGAGATTATATATATATATATATATATATATATATATGTGAGTGAGTGAGTGAGTGAGAGAGAGAGAGAGAGAGAGAGAGTGTGTGTGAGAGAGAGAGTGTGTGTGAGAGAGAGAGAGAGAGAGAGAGAGAGAGAGAGAGTTTGTGTGTGTGTGTGTGTGTGTGTGTGTGTGTGTGTGTGTGTGTGTGTGTGTGTGTGTGTTTGTGTATCTGCGCTCACATGAATTTGTGTGTTTGTGTATGTGTGTTTAAGCAATACATGTTTCCCATTTGTTCTTTAATTAAGCGCCGGAAAGTCGCTATAATTAACTCATTTTCGATTCATATATCCTATATTTAAGACTGAATTTTTTTTTCTCTCTTCAAAGTGCCACTGTCTGTCTCGAAAAGACAAAAAAAGAGAAGAAAACAACAACAAAAAACAAGTAATTAATATTACTTAAAATCGTGACATGAGTCAGGATTTTTTTTATTGTAACTGTCGATGAAGAATATCAGACATCCCATTGACTGAACCATTACTCTAAAACTATCAACAATAAGTTAACTGTTTCAAAATTTGCGTAGAATTACCAGCAATTATATTCCCTTAAAGAAGCATTTTTCCGTATCTAATTATATCTTTCGCATTGACTCATTATTTTTTGTTTTGTTTCCATAAAGGTCAATAATTCATAGACATTTATAAAATCCCATATGAATAAAAACAGGATAAGGCAAACATTGTGAGTTGATTCTTATTTAATTACAATATATATATATATTTTTTTTTTTTTTTTACTGGATAATTTATAATGATAGTGAAACAATAATTACCCTTTGAAAAAAAAAACAGAAGAGAATTGAAATCAGTGATAAAATCAACACCCGAGAGACCACATCATTGAGAACTGGAAGATAACAGAGAAGTACAGAAGACCTGAAAGGACTTGCTGTCACTTAGACTCCAGTTAAAACTGTTGTGAAGAATATCTACGTATGAATCTAAAACAATAATAATGATAATAATAATGATAAAAGAAACATGATCAAAGGAATAAATACCTGGGCAGTAACCCTCATTAGATATTCGGAACACTTAAGTAAATGGACCAAAGGACAAGAAAACTTATGACCATGCATAATTCACTACATCCCAGAGACGAAGTTGAATGACTATACGTGTCAAGAAAGGAGAGAAGAAGAGGGCTTACCAGCATTGAAGACAGTGTTGACGCATCGATACAACGACTTGAGGACAGCATAGAAAAACACGAAGGAGGATTGATTACAGCCATCAAATACGATACTGACAAAACGATGACCAACTGAATGACTAAGGAACAAAAATGGGAACAAAAACAACTCTATGGGCGCTTTAGCGACTAATAAACAACATCTTACACAACAAAATCCTGGACGTGGCTAAGAAAAGGAAACTTTAAAAGAGAAACAGAATCTCTCGTAATAGCAGCTCAAAACAACATCATAAGAACTAATCAAATCAAAGCGAGAATAGATAAGATGCCAAAAAATAGAAATCGTAGGTTATATGGTGATTGAAATGAAACAATTAATCACATAATAAGTGAATGCAGTAAATTAGCACAGAAGGAGTATAAGAATTAACACGACTGATTTGCCAATGTGATCCACTGTGAGATGTGCAAGAAATTTAAATTTGACCATATAAACAAATGGTATATGCAAAACCAAGCCACAGTCCGGGAGAATGACACTCAAAAACTCCTATGTGACTTTGATATACAAACGGATCACCTAATATCTACCAGAAGACCAGACCTCATAGTAATCAACAGAAATGAGGACTTGCAAAATTGTGGAATTTGCTGTCCCAATTCACCTCAGAATAAAACTGAAAGAATGGGAAAAGAAGGATAAGTAACTCGACTTTGCTAGGGAATTGAAAGAAATTATAGAACATGAGGGTGACCATTATATTGATCGCTTATGGTGCATTCGGTACAGTAACTAAAGGATTATTAAAGGGACTAGAGGACTTGGAATTTGGAGTACGAGTAGAGACCATCTGAAGTAAATCATTGTTGAGAACAGCTAGAATACTGAGAAGATTCCTAGAGACTCGAGGAGAATTTTTGTCACTCAAACTCCAATAAAAGACCATTAGCTAACGCTGATGTGAAAAACTCTCAAGGAGTAAGTAATAATGATAAAAATTAGTGTCTGATTTCCCAATAATATCACCGGTAGAATGTAAAGAAAGGAAGATAAGATAGAACATTACATGCACTGAAAAAATGTAAATATTAGAGTACACTTATTTGTGAAAAACGTTTTAAACAATAACCAGAGACAATGACAGAAGCAAGACGAGCTACTATTCTCTGGGTCTTTTCTATAGGAAGTGGAAGGAAAAATTAAAAAAAAAAACAATAGACAATATATCATCATCATCATATCGTGCTGGCAGCACGGATATCCCTGACCCTCTCTCGCCACTCCTCCCTATCGTTCATCGCTCTAGGCAGGTCTTCAGGACAACAACCTGTATCCTCACATAGCTGCTGAATGTACGTTCGTGCTGGTCGTCCTGCTTTTGGGCGGCCGTGTGTGGGGATCCATAAGAGTACATCTCCTATGAGTTCATCTCTGCTTCTCCAGCAATGTCCTGCATGTCTGGTTCGCCTAACTTGAATAGTTTTCGTGATAGGGGGCAGGTGGCCGTACAGTTGGTGTCTTGTGGGGTGTTGCTGCCAGGACTTGTTGAGGATTGCACGCAGCATTCTTGTGTAATTGCCATCTAGTTTCTTCTCCAGGCGTTTTGTTAGCGTCCATGTAGTGCATCCATATAGCAGTATCGATGTGACCGCTGCCTGGAAGAAACTGCGTTTCATTTTATCGGTTAGGTCTGATTTCCATATAGTCGATAGCCTATTGATAGCTGTCCATGCTTTCGTTAACCTCGTTTCGATGTCCTTTTCGGTTGATTCGACGCTGCTTCCTAGGTACGTGAATTTGTCTACTAGTTTAAGAGGGGTTCCTTCTAGAGTGGAGATGTCCCCCGTTTGGTTATAGCACGAATATTCCGTTTTGTGTGCATTAACATGGAGGCCTATGCTTGCTGCTGCTCGTTCCAAACTATGCAGAAGTGTTTCGGCTTGGTCAGGTGTATTTGCCAGTATCGCTATGTCATCGGCGTAGTCGGCGTCGGTAATTGTTGTTGCGGGGTATCTTCTGCTTCTTTTCTTCGTCAGTTCGAAGCCATTCTCTTTGATTTTGTCAATCGATGTTCTAAGTACGTAGTCTAGACAAATGATAAAGAGATACGGAGCCAGCGTGTCTCCTTGTAGTACTCCTGCTACTATGTCGAAGTATTCTGTGTCTCCATCTGGTGATCGTACTTTTACTTTAGTGTTTCTATAGAGAATCGTTATTGCCGCTACGGTTTCTTTAGGTATGCCGTACGCTAGTAGGATTTGTTCCATCTTTCCTCTGTGAATGGAGTCGAAAGCCTTGGTAAAGTCGACAAATATTAATGTCGCTTGTAGGTTCTTTGCCCGTACACCTTCAAGGATTCTGCGGATGGTTAATATTTGTGAGGTCGTGGATCTATTTCTTCGGAAGCCATTTTGGTTTTTTCTAAGTATGTTGTCGATTTTGGGTTCTATTCGGTTTCGTAGTAGGGCATTGTAGATTTTGGCAGCTATGGATGTAAGTGTTATGCCTCGGTAGTTTTTGGCTAATCCGAGGTCCCCCTTTTTAGGGAAGGGGAGTATGCATCCCTTCGTCCATCTATCTATCGGATTTTGATTGTATACTGCGTTGCAGTGTCGGAGCAGTATGTCGTCGAATTGTCTGGTCTTCCATACTTCCGGGGGAATTTCGTCCAGTCCTGCAGCTTTCCTATTTTTAATTTTTCTGAGAACCGAGTCGAGTTCTTCTTGTGTGAACGGTCCAAGTTTAATGTCTAATTGTTTGCTAATTATTCTGGTGATTGGTTCAGGCGTTATTTTTGGTGGGTTTCCAAGTAAGTTTTCGAAGTGCTGTTTCCACAGTTTTATTCTTTCTTGTTGGTTTGCTGCTTTAAGTTTTGCTTTGGCTGTGTTCTTTCTTCTGCTCACTTCGTTTATTGTTTGCCAGGCAATTCTAGATTGTCTATCTTCCACCGAGTCTCTAATCTTATCTATCTGATTTTTAATGTATTCTGTCTGTTCCTTTATATATATGCCTACTAATTGATATTGTGCCGTTTTTAGTTTTAAGGCATTTGTGTTTGTTGGGTTTTTTCGATAGTTTTTGGAGGCTGTTTTCACTAGTGCACGTTTTTCTCTCACCGCTAAAGTTTCCCATGGGACTCTATATTTAGTTTTAATTTTTGTTGGAATGTATTTTGCTGCTGCCTCAAGGTGTGCATTGACGAAATTTTCGTATTCGTCGTTTGGTGTACTTTTTTCCGTCTTTTCTTGTAGTGTTTCGAATCTGTTTCTTAATTCTAATACGTATTTATCTCTTACATCTTTGTTGTTTAATAGGGCCCAGTCATATTGTTTGGTGGTCGCTGTTCGTTTGGTGTTTTTTCGTAGGCTTAACCGTATTTTCGCCGTGACTATTCGGTGGACACACCCTCAAAAGAGGAGTATGCCTCGCAATTCAATGCACTATTCTTCCATTTCTTGTTTATAAGGACGTAGTCTATCTGAGCTTTAGTATTGTTTGCGTACGTGTATGTCCATAGTTTGCCCTCTCTTTTTTGGTAGTTTGTATTGAGGCATGCTAATCTATTTTCTATCATGAAATCTGTTAGATGTTGCCCATTCCTATTTGACGTGTTGTGGAGGCTGTATTTGTTGTTTCCGTTTTTCCCGATTTGTGCATTCATGTCTCCGCCAATGACTAACATGTTGTGTTTCGGGATGCTACGCACTAATGAGGATAACTCATCGTAGAAGGTGACTATTTCATTTTCTTCACTAACATTGGTGGGGCTGTAGCATGAGACGATTGTTGCTCTGGGGTTTCCGTTAAATGTAGCTACCATCATTCTAGGTTGTATTTTCTCTATGCTATTAAGCGTTTTTAGTGCTCTAGGTCCTATAAGCAATCCTACCCCTCCTACTGCGGCGTTGACAGAGTTTTTCCATGCGGATATAGTGGCGAGCGACCATCCATTGCCAGTTTCGTGATATTTGATATCTTCTGTGTGCGTGTATCTGTGTTCTTGTATGCATATTATTTCTATATTATGTTCTTCGGCCGATGCGATTAGCTCTGGGAGTTGTCCTATTCTATTTAAGGTTCTTACGTTAAATGTGGCTATTTGTAGTGTTTGCTTGCATTTTAGTAGTTTTGATAGTTCGAGCTCTGTAGCTGATTTTTCGAACACCGAGGCCAGGGCTCCAACCTCAGCAGGACGCGCCCCTTTTTTACCCGCGCGAAGAGCGATGCGGTTTGTATAAGTGGTTTGAGTGTGGGTCATGGTTATCTTTCGATGGCTGTTTTATTCTCTTCTATAGAAGCCACTCTTATAGAGGAGCAGCAGTAGTTCCCCGATCGAACTGTCGATCCTGAGCGAAAAGTCTTCAGACTCACGTCCAGGACCCATTTGGGTATTGAGTTTGGTCGTCCATTGGTTTATTCAAATACCTTTACGTACATCATGCTGCTTCCCATGTGTACGTAAAAAAAAAAAAAAAAAAAAAAGGGTGGGGGAATTTGTTTTAAGTTTTAACTTGGTTAAAGTCCAACATTAAGGTACTTTCTTAAGACTTTCACTAGTACTGACTTATACTTTTTTTGCTGTATAGGGACTTTTCATTTTTTTTTTTTTTTTTTCTTCCTACAGTTGGGGACCTAGCAGGCTTCAGGAATTATAGAGCTTTTTTTTTTCTCTTGGTGGGGGCCTGTGGTAGCATTAGGCGTTCTAAGCTTTTTCTTCTAAACTACTGTTAGGGCTTTCTTTACGAATTTTTAAATTATTCGATAGAAGATATTCAAAAACATTCTGCCTTGTTCGCTGACATGTGGATAGGCTTAATATCAAATTGGCTTTATAGTAGAGTAAGCGTGCCTTTACATTTAAAACGCATAGTTTAAGCATTATTTCACAAACAAAATACAGCATAACATTTTGTAAAATTCAGCATTTTAAATTCGAATTAAAGACATACTGACCAATATTGACATATTTCTTCCACTTGGCTCCTGAGTTCAAATGCTCTTCTTCGTTTGGACTTTTATTTACTACTGATATTTTAGGTAGCTTTGGGGGCGGCGGTCTACTGGGGGTGGAGGGGAGAATTCGTTTTTGTTGGTTTTTTTTTTTTTTCCTTTTTCCCTTTCTGAGGGGGGGGGCTGTGGTAGCATTCTAGGCTTTTCTTCTAAGCTACTGTTGGGGCTTTCTTTACGAATTTTTAAATTATTCGATAGAAGATATTCAAAAACATTCTGCCTTGTTCGCTGACATGTGGATAGGCTTAATATCAAATTGGCTTTATAGTAGAGTAAGCGTGCCTTTACATTTAAAACGCATAGTTTAAGCATTATTTCACAAACAAAATACAGCATAACATTTTGTAAAATTCAGCATTTTAAATTCGAATTAAAGACATACTGACCAACTGGTGAATGATAATAAAAGAAAACATTCCTTCTAATGGATATGTCAGTGCCAACATGAGATAACTTATCAATCAAAGAATATATTATAAGATAAATAAATAAAAAGATGGGGATGGAGAAATTCAGAATATGCAGCACCTTGAAACTATTACCGAACTGAAATTGTGGGAGCCCTGGGTATGATCAAGAATGGGACAAGATAACTGTCAGTTCAACCCTATGTAAAGTGCAAAAAAAAATGCACTTTGCGTAACTGCTTATCTTTTTCGGAGAATTCTATGTATATGATTGAAAAATACCACTCCAAAAAACTACAAGAATATAAATACTTCGAATGCTTCTAATCACAAACTTCCTTCATTCTTCGCCTTGAGTAAAGCCCCGGCGAAGGTTTGTAAGAAATCGAAAATAAAATTGAAGAAAGAAAGAGAAAATATAGCAAACCACTTAGACCTTAACCGAGAACCAAAAGAAAGGGTATTGTAATTGGTGGAAATCTGGGACCTGAGAAGACTTGCTGTCTCTTAGACTCCAGTGAACTCCCACCAGCTCCACGCCGTACGGAAAAACTCGCAAGAAGTAAAATAATGAAGAGTTCCTCAGAAAAACAAGAAATCTTCTCGAATCCAAGAACCACCTACAAAATCTTATTAAACACCTGGTAAACCTCTGTTGAAATATTCACTGGATCATTCTTAAAACGGAAAAGAAAGAAAAGCAGACAAATCGACCAAAGGATAAGGCAATTGATGATGATGATGATGCACAAGGTGTTAGGTCCGAAAGATATAGACAGATAATACGTGTCAAGAAAAGAAGGTGGAAAAGAACACGTCTAAGTAGATTGCGTAGATGCGTCAATATAAAGACTCGAATAATACATGAACAAAAGCAAAGATATATCTATTATAGTGGCCAAGAACAGCTTTGCCAACGCTAAGAACTTAACAGAATTTCCTAATGAATATATAATATAAAGATAATTACAATGACTTGGAGAAGGCCCTGATGTGGACATACACCTGAACTCACCATGAGCAGCATACGGACAGATACAAAACTGCAATAGATCACGTCCAGATTATCTCTGCAACGAATTAAATGGCTAGAGTAAACAAGCATATCCGAAAGGATGACACAGGGGAAAATATCATGATTCGAAAGGAGCCTCCCTCCAAAAGAAAAGAAAAGAAAATAACTAATATCAGCAAAATAGCCCAATAATATGTTTTCTTATGATGTGAAAAATAAATATATTACTCGCTTGAATGGCCCGAACTAGTTACAGAATAACAGAAAGGATGTGACCAGGGAACCAGTAGCTATAGATATATCAGCATGTACTCAAAGAGGCTAAAAAAGGACTGGAAAAATGTATCATGGATTGACTTTAAAAAAAGCCAATGATACTGCCCTGCGTTATGAAAAGAAGGAGGAAAAAGAGCGGCCAAAATTGAAAATTGCATCAATACAAGGATACGTGGAGAACATAAAAAGAGCACTGAAAGACTAATCAAGGCAGCCAATAATAACATTGTCAATATGGAAACAAACATAACATCTTGAAAACAAAACCAAAAACAAATGAATGTATAATTTCTGCAATAAACTGACGAGATTGCACACCAAAAAAACAAAACAAAAAAAAACAAAAAAAAAAAAAACACATGGACATTGCAAAGAAAGAAAACCTCTAGACAGAAACTGAATAACTTTTTACGGGAGCTCAAAAATGCCTAAATGAACACTTATATAGAATTAAAAAGGGATCCCGTGCTGGAGAATAACAAGTGTATATTAAGCTGGGGAAAAGATTCAATGGTTAATTACATTATTACCGTCTTAAACAATCTAGAACAAAATACATATAAGACTATTCACATTTGGGAAAAAAGGTGTTCCCCTGAGAATTGTTCAAGAGAATAAAATTTGGCGATACTACCATCCAGAAGTTATCCTACTGAATGAGATTCATAAATTTCACTGGGATATCAAATTAAAAGGGATCACTTAATCCCAGTTCGAAGATCAAACTACATAGATAATTACCCAAAGAAAAGGATTTGTCGCCAAGTATATATCCTGAATACGCAGAAATTCCAAACCACAGTGATCTCACATTTAGGCCTATAGTAGCAGGCCCATAATACAACCCCAACAATTTCAGGATATTCATAGACAGTAAACTGCAACCCTTCCTACATAGAAAAAGCTATATTAGTGATGACTCCAACTTTTAAAGGTCCTTACATAAAACAAAAACAGGTACAAATACACTCCAGTAACATTTGTTGCTATCAACCTATAAAGTGATATTTCGCATGAATACGGAAAACAGGTCATCTCGATTTGGGTAGAAGAAATACCCAGAAACATTTCAACCAATATTTAACCAAAAACAGAAAAAAAAACTATTAGAGGTGATTGTTTAGTATTAATCGAAAATGATAACCTTTTTTCAATTTAGCAAGCGTTAAATCAAAACCCTAGAAACAGACACGTGAGTTGGTTGACGATAGTCAAGAGCAACTAGAAGGCCCTGTTTTCAAAAGCTACTCCATCAAGGTGTAGGTGAGGATACAAACTTTTCCCTGGTTTGCTCCATTCTAACATTGATCCATACTTTATAATGCTAAATGTTAAGCCAAAAGACATCAAGTACCATTTTGGTGTATTTGGTATGACAACAGGAAATATAAAATAATCTGATATTTAAACACCGTTTTGATAGAAGCAAAATACTTATAAATAATGCCAAATAAAAGATATATATTTCCACATAAAGATTTAAATTAACAATAAAAATAGCCTAACAACATACATGCACACTCACACATTCATATACACATACACTCACAAACATATGCAGACAGATTCGCATAAAAATACCTTTATGTATGGAAATTAATAGCATTGAATACTCCCAATGCATTTGAAAATATCTGTGTGTGTGTGTACGAATACATAAGTGAAAATGCACTAAACTGCACACTGAATAAATACAAATATGCACATAAACCCATGAAAAAACTTTTACGTTGACGAGACGTAAAAAGAACCAAAAATCTCCCGGGATATTAAACTCTAATAAAACAATCACAAACACTTAATATGAAATGAAGTAAGTAAAGTTGGCGACCGTAGTCGGGAGTGACCTGAAGTTTTCCTTTTCGATAGCGACTACACCAAGGTGTAGGGGATGGTGCTACTCCTTTCCCTGGATTGCTCTACTTTACCCTTGATCCTTACCTTATAAAACTGATTGTTAAGCAAGGCAGTATCAAGTACCATTTTTAAGTCTTTGGTATGACTCGGCCTGGGATTGAACCCAGGTCTCCCCGGCTATGGGCGAACATTCTAACCATTATGCCAATGTCCAGTAAATAAGTAAAGTTGGCGACCTTGGTTGAGGATGACCCGAAGGATAACATTTCAATAGCTACTATAGCGAGGTGTAGGGGATGGCGCTATTCCTTTCCCTGGATTGCTACACTTTAATCTTGATCCTTACCTTATAGTACTGAATGTTGAGCAAGGCGGCATCAAGTACCATTTTTGAGTCGTTACTATGAATCGACCTGAGATTGAACCCCGGTCTTCCGGACTATTGGCGAACACTCAACTCATTAGTTGAATGACCCGGTAAATATAAAATTAAACAACCAGGCATGCAGGACTCTGTTGGAGTAGTAAGGACGAACTCATAAAAGACATAATCCTGTGGACCCCTTCACATGGATGACCAAAGGTAGGAGGATCAGCTAGAACCTACATACAACAGCTCTGTGCTTATACGGGATGTAGTCTTGAAGATCTACCGAAATCACTGGACGATGGAGAAGGTTGCTAGAGACGGTCAGGGAGATCCGCCCTAGTGGTGCGACAGGATGATGATGATATATAAAAGAGTTCAAATTTAACGAAGGAAACAACGGTAAATGATTTTGTTGAATGGAATTTTTTTTCAAAGTGTCGTGAATGAATGTTTTCCTTATATCTACTATTAACACAGACCTTACAGTTTTATTACAGATATTTAGTAAGCAGAAGTATAGTACATTTCAAATTAACCATAACAGTTTAAGTCATCTGTAGGATTAGGCGTTTCTTCATTTCGATGTTCATATGACAACTAATCTATCCATTATATTTCTAGACTATTTTTTAAAAATAGTTTATTTTATGTTACTGCTATTTAGGGTATTTGGTTGAAGACGTTACTTCTATTTATCTTAACGTGTTACTATTATATCCGTGATATGTTTTATTTAATTATTTCCATGTTGGAGAATAATGATTATATTTTAAAGTTTTGGTTGTTTAATCTAAAATAGAATTCTAATTCTGACTTTGCATTGCTTTTAGCAGAGTAAATAAATTAACTATTTTTTGGTAAATGTGACTGGTGCTGAATTTTTAATGTTTCATTTTTGTTAGCTTATAGCCGGAAATCTATTGAATTAGTTAGTTAATTAAATATTTTTCAGTACATGTTGTTGTGAATATTGTTTTATTGGCAATATTAAGTAGATTTTATTATGGGTTTCTTATGACTAATTTTATTCTTTTGTGCGCTGTTGCTTCTGCTGGAGTTATCTACTGAACAATAGGAAACTATAAATGTTCATTAAAAATATATGTGAATGTTTTGCTTTATTTTCAGAATATCCTAGATTTTCGCTAGTGTTGGAAGAGTATGTTTATAAGGTAATACAAATAGAATGCGATTATGTTTTTTCTTTGATTTTATTTTTAGGGTATGCTGCCAAAGGGAATAAGTAGCGTTCCTATCTGAATTTTAATCAAAATATGAGAGTAACCGCATATTAAGAACTGTTGATAGCATAACATTTTTTTATCCCAGTTTTTGTGTATTATTCTACCAATATTTGCATTTGAACAAGGTGAGTTGACATTTTTCTCAAGCAGGACAAGTAGGTCAGAGTTTTTTAAAGCTAAGTAAAGTTAAAACTGTAAATTGTTCTATAATTTTAAGATATCGTGGTAAATATAAAAATAGAGAAATACGTCAGTTATTTAAGAAATGTGGCCACAACAAAGACAAATGTCTTTGCCCAAAATTCATAAAAAAATTTAGTTATACTTCGACTACAAAAAAAGAGACAGAGGTACAGACAGACAAGGAGGGAAGGAAGAAGAGAGATAATATAAACACAATGATATCGTTATAATCTAAAAAAAGGTAGAGATAAATGTGATGCACGGACTGCACATTTTCCAGCATACTATCATGGCCGACGCTTATTTGAATCAATACTTTCTTGGACTTTGTGTGGAAATGAATAATTGACTTGGGTGTTTTGCAGACTCTGGGGTACTGAAACTCTGTAATCAAAAGCAAAACTTCATACATATATATATATATGTATATATATATATATATATACACATATGCATAAATACATATATATATATATATATATATATATATATATATATATATATATATATATACGTGTGTGTGTGTGTGTGTGTGTGTGTGTGCTTGTGCTTATTTTGGACACGATTTTACATTGACTCACAGTTGTATAATGTTTATTCATAACAGGTTCATTTTTATACGTATTTTGATAGTATAAATTTCCATTAAAAATATTAAATTAATGGTATCTTTGGATAAGAAGAAATTTATTTTCATGAGGAATTTTCAGTTTATATATATATTTGTGTATGTGTGTGTGTGTGTGTGTGTGTGTGTGTGTGTGTGTGTGTGTGTGTGTGTGTGTGGGATTGTGGGTGTGTGTGTAGATACTGATCGTATACTATTATAAGTATAATTGATTATTGATGTCTGAAGCTGTTAATTCTTTCCCATTGTGCTGTGTGTGTGTGTGTGTGTGTGTGTGTGTGTGTGTGTGTGTGTGTGTGTGTGTGTGTGTGTGTGTGTGTGTGAGAGAAATGTTGTACATAGACATATTTTCTTTTTGAACAGTTCACATTTCATTGCTGCTTATCACATATTTTGCGTTAAATTATTTGAATATGAATGTATTTTTGTACTACTTCACAATTTTATACCTACTTACTTTTATCTTTCCAGACAACATATTTTTTTCTCTCCCAGCTACTTTGCGACTGACTTTGATTTGTTCTTGCACTTGGCTTCCGATTTCAAAAATAGATTTACATCTCTTAAAAAATATATATTAAGGAAACAGAATCGTCGTAAAACTAACTGAAGCGAATAAGCCAAGAAAAAAGAAAACGAAAAAAAGAAAAAGAAATGTATAAAAGAAATCTTGCAACAATCTGAAGATATCAAATACTAGATATATTTTTTCGAAGACTTTGGAAGAAAATGTCTGCGAAGTGAATTCTTTCTTTCATATACTTTATGTTCAACAGCTAGAAACAAAGGAAATAACGAAGAAAGCGCCTGAGTCATATATATATATATATATATATATATATATATATATATATATATATATATGTGTGTGTGTGTGTGTGTGTATGTGTGTGTGTGTGTGTGTGTGTGTGTGTGTATCTGTGTGTGTGTCTGTGTTAGTGTGTATATAAACGTTTGTGTATATCCCTGTTAGAGAAGTTATTAAACAACTACAATGAACATAAGTATAGACCAAAAGCTTATTTTGCCTGAAATGTGCACATACTCATTTCAGACAAGCAAACATGACAATGAGTCAAAATAAATTCTGTTATAGAAAATAAAGTTGACCTGTGTTTCGTCAAATGCAACGAGAGCGCCATTTCCTTCCAGATATCGGAAATATAATCGCTGGAAAAACAAAAAAATAACCGTTTAAGGATATACTGATATAATTTTTGTTCTGCTAAGATATTATAAATGTTTGATTTTATGACATTTTAAAAACTTTTCTTGCTTTGAAAATGAATCGAAAAACAACAAAAAAAGCATACATTGAAATCCAGTGTGACATAGTGTCTAACATATGTAGAAAAGCAAGTATAAAAAAATAATAAGTTTCTCTATATACCAAGTTCATATCAATGCAACAATCTAGATCAGATTATTTAAAGGAAACTTCTGCTATAAATAAATGCTTTTACTATAGTCATTCCCGATTACATAAGCCGTTGATGAGGGGTTGGATGGTGTAAAGCACATGATGAAGACCAGCTTAAAGATCTTAATGTTCTTGTGAATTTCCCTGTTCAGGAAGATTGCAGAAAAAGCAACATAATTTGGCCGGAACACTATCCGATACGCCAACATTTCCCTGCTTCTGCAAAAGAACTTTAAAATGTTATGGTCCAATCGTTGATCGTTGATTCATGATCAACTTGAGATCTTATTCCAAGTTACTATCCCACATATAAACACATATATGCACGCATATACACCCACGTAGACGCACGCTCATGTAATTGCAAGCAAAAACTTTATTTATAGATATTACTTTTATATAAGTATGAGACTAATGTGTATTTTCATAATTACTTTTAATCGGTTTTGATCCAGATTATCGCGAATTAGATATACGTGGTTTTGAAATTTAAATATATTTTCACAACTTGTTAAATGGCGTAATGTAATATTAGTGTGTCCCTTTACTGTTTCCGTGCTTCGTCCTTGAAAACCAGTTATCATTTATGTTGTTTAAAACATAAAATGCCAATATTTTCCCTGACAAATGATCGAGTGGGCAGACTTCTCATGTCACTCAAACTATGGTTATATATGAAGGATAAACATCAACTTTAAAGCCAACTGCTGTATAGCCACTAACCACCCATCCCACTAAACATTCAATTAAGTTGAGCAAGTCATGCTCGGGTGAAGAGGAAAAGTAAGGATGACTTCATAAGCCGACCAACAAACGGTCACATTCATCATCTCTCTCTAGAGACGGAATGATGTATTGTGGAGTGAATGCTGATAGGAAAGCTGGGTGACAGAGCGTGACAAAAAAAAATTTCCGTGCTCTCAGCACATCTTGATAATGATAATAAACTGTTTGCTGTGAAGCTTGTAGATTATTTTCCGGCTTTATGCAATTATTCTTTATATTTATAACACAAATATGATACGCAATAAAATACAAATGAGGAAATTATCTCAGTCATGATTTATGTATACCAATACAAAGTGGCGGAATATTTTGATATTCCCTGTTCTGATGTACCCGCCACAGACACAATCTAATATTATCATTTCTAATACGAACATTATATTTGAATGTGTATAATCAGAAATATGAAAACTACAATGATCTTGTATTTACATAAAAGACAAATAAACATGGTTCAGAATCAACTTTTGATGAAAACAAGTGTTAGTTCAGAGTAAAAAAAAAAAAAAAAAAGAACGAAAAAAGAAAAGAAAAACAATAATAAACTGCTCGGCCATTTGATTGTTGTGATCTTTCAAAATTTATTTGCAGTAATTTTCGAAAACTTTTCATATAACTTAACTTTTAACAAGCTTTTTATTTTGATTGTTACTAGACTTCTTCAACTACTGACACATCAGAGATTTTCATGTTTTATTCTTATTTATTTATTTATTTATACGTTTTTTGAAAGCCATTAATTAGCCGCACTTATATATATATAATTTTCTGCTTATGACATTTTTTTTGTCTTTTGTACAAAGAGGAGCTCATTTTAATTAGCGTCGAACCTTCCCCTTGATGTGAAACGATGGATGTCGCCAATACGTTATACAAATCATTTGATGTTTGCCGTCATTAATTGACTTGTTATCGTTGGATATTTAAAAATAAGATTTGCAGGAACAAATTACATAGTTAATAATCGCTTGGTTGCTGTGATAAAATGGAAAGGGTATGTGGAAAGGAAAATGCAGAGATCTATCATTAAAGAAAAAATGCAAAAACAGTAACAACCACATATAAATATATATATATATATATATATATATATATATATATATATATATATATATATATAAATTATCTGGTATTGACGAATTTTCGCAGGTTGTAGTAATTTATGAAGCTCATTGCACAAGGCCGAATGAATGAGGCGCCCAATGAGACTCGAACTAACTCATGTAGGGGTGGATATGACTGTTTCTATCTGTCAGAAATCTGAATGTACTTAATGGTCGGTGGATATCACGAGGTTTTTGGAGACATTATCAGAGTGTATATTCCAAGGAAGTATGAATATGATTAAGATTTGGAAAGAAGACTTGTTGCATATATTCATTCATCTTTTCCAATAATAACAATGCAAAATATACTAACTTTTTAAAAATTACCTCACATTAACAACTTGTTTGAAACCACGAAAGTATTGAATATAGGTTGATTTATTTGCGGTTGATTGGTTGGTTGTTTTGTTCAATAGCACAGACAACCTCATATATATGTATATATATATATATATATATGTGTGTGTGTGTGTGTGTGTGTGTGTGTGTGTGTGTGTGTGTGTGTGTGTGTGTGTGTGATTTGTAAATGAATAGTTTAGAGGTTTATATTTTTATAAACTCAATAGGCCTTTGAGTTAGAACAGAGTTAAATGGTTTCAAGTATTGCTAGTTATTTGACACATAGATCGGAGAATAATCTCTCCGTGATAGAGAAGAACTGGTAATAATGACAATGAAGAAGTACTCCATATTTCACATATCTCTTCAACAGGAATCCTCAACATTGGATTGTTTGGTGTCACGTCATCTACACGCGTTGATGCGGTATGTTCAGATTATGTGATATTATTCTGACACGATACCCTTACCAAATGTGATAATATCGCTTTGCCGTTTGAGCAATTATCTTGGACACGCTTCCAAATGTGATGCTTTCACTTGGTCTAGCACCAAATGTGGTACTATCGCTTGGTCCAGCACCAAATGTGATGCTATCGCTTGGTCTAGCACCAAATGTAATAATACGTTTGGTAACACACATCTGTAACAATATTATGGTCACGACTACCAACGCTGATACCAAATGTAATATTATATCGCGGTCACCAATACCAGCTCCAGATACCAACATCAAATGTAATATTGTTGTGCATAACATTTAGGTTACCAAATGTTATACTAATTATTGGTCTTATCCTAGTAACGGCGCCAAATGCGATAGTATAGTTGTTACGAAACCTTTTCTTTGATCCTATCCTTGTAATGGTGCCAGATGTATCGCGGTAG
This sequence comes from Sepioteuthis lessoniana, assembly GCA_963585895.1. Taxonomy (NCBI): domain Eukaryota; kingdom Metazoa; phylum Mollusca; class Cephalopoda; order Myopsida; family Loliginidae; genus Sepioteuthis; species Sepioteuthis lessoniana. Next base: position 127,026,063 of record OY757909.1, on the reverse strand, counting down.
GGAAACGATACACAGTGAAACAGAGTTACTCATTTATTAACTCAAATAGTACAGTCCAACTAGTATTATAAGTTTCTCCTATTGGTGTTACGTCCGCTAGTCTTACTACTGACCGACGTACCTTCAGAGCTATCTCTCTGCTTCTGTGTCCCTTTCCGTCTCCCTAGCTTAAGAGGCGCGGCGTCTTTTATATTTCTGTGATACCGGAAGTCACGTGGTACGAGCCACATATACTATCGCTTGATCCGGCACCAAATATAACACTATGTTCTGAGCACCAATACCGGTACCAAAAGTGATTCTATAGTTTTCACGGTATTTTTACTTAGGTCTTATCCGGGTAACAATGCTCTCTGTGTTCACGCTGTGTTTGAAAGATCCACGGTAAAGGAAATGACACATCAGGAAATTCTTCTAACAGTCAAGGTGATTCGTTCAAACAAAGTTGCTTGGATGTTAGTAACTAAAAGACAAGAAGATCTCTCTGTCAACAAGTAACAATCATTTATTCAAACGTATTGGTTTAACAGTAATATGTCCAATACATTTATTGAAATTATTGCTTCATTATCCTGATATAAAGTGCAATGTTCAGACTGCATTCAGTAACTTGAGAGGAAAAAATCTGTAAGTCTATGAACAGAGACACAAAGAGACATCTCCTCGACCAGAATTGAACTCTCTGAACGCCAAAATCTGACTGACAACTTTTTCAAAATCGCTAAATTCTATATATCTAAATTCAGGATATGATTAGTGCGATGTCATCTCCCATAGTTATTGCGTCATCTCTCATGTGTTCTCAAGCTTTTACTGTTTTTCATTTACTCAATCAAACTTGAAAAAAGTCATGAATCTATTTTGTTTAAATTTTGTCTTCCTGCGAAGAAATGACAGTGCCGATTTGCTGGTTGGTTCGCACACGCTTGAACTTACCAGTGAAACTTAATTTTCCACTCAATGATTTTAGCTAACTTAACAGATAATTGAAAAAACTCACGGCCTAACCAAACCAGATAATAAACTAATTAATACAATCAACCATCACGGCACCTAGGTCATACTTATTCTATTCGGTTAACTAGGATTCACAGCGTGTGTGTGTTTGTGTGTTGTGTTAGGGAGAAAGAAAGAGAAACAGACAGAGAGAGACAGTGACAGAGAGAAAGAGAGAGAGTAGGGTAAAGAGAGAGTAGGTATGTGTTCGTATAATTAAAAAACATCACTTTCTCGCATGGATTCCACTTTACCTGAGATTCTCCCTCTCTTTTTTAAGTCTTTTTGATGGTATGACATCCAGATATTTTTAAGATTACCTTATTTATCAGTGCCAAATAACATTATCTTGCGGCCTGCCTTTAGGAAAATCTCTTCTCAAATAAGAATATCCTAAACATATCGTTAATTGAAAAGAAACTCCAAAGTGTTTTTTAGTGAAATGGTTAATCAAGTATGAAATGGAATCAGAAAGCCGAGTTCAAATCCTGAACGCGTCTATTTGTGTTTCACGAAACGTTTATCATCTTGTTAAAGACATGTATCCACCTATTGCTCAAGATAGGACAAATAGTAGCACACACTAAGTTATTTAGCTGACACTTAATTAATTGACACTTATAGAACCGTGAATTCAATCTCCGCATAGAAATAGTTATGTCTTGCCCAGTAGCGGAGGGGTTGGGTAGATAGATACATGCAAACTATTGGAAGTAAATAAGGGGAAATTTATCCGGCAATATAGAGGAAAACTGGAAAAAAAAAAACAAAGTAACCTAAAGAGATGAATTTAATGAAAAAAAAATTGATGTTATAACGTTTTGGTTTTGATGAGCCTTCATCAGCACTAAGAAAAGATGATATCGAGTAAGGTTCGATCATCGATTGATTGTTAATGAAATTCAAAGCAAGTGGGGGGGATTCTATATACAGAGAAATAGGTAACCGTTTAATCAACAAATAAGCATTGGTATTTTAAAATATTTCACGAGAATTCTCAAGAAATACAAGTAGAACAAATAGAACCACTAAGAGAAATAAGGATATAAAAGGAGAAAGAAGACGGAACGAACGAAGCGAAGAAAAGAACAATAGAATGAAAGAGAAAAGAAATAGATGAGAGAGAGAGAGGAGTTAGGAACAGAAGGGAGAGAAAAAATGGATGAAGAAACAAGCTAACCTATCATACGTTAAAAAATATTTTTATGAAAGCAAAAATAAAGCTAAATCAATTGCTTTGTCTATATATTAAATACCTAAAATGTAGAGAAACTAGATGTGTGAGAAAAGTGCATAAAGTTTTAAATGAACATAGCAAAAGAAAAAATATAAAATATTTACCAGAAAAATGGAAAATAATTGAAAAGTGGGAACTTGAGACACCTGTGTGAAAAAAGACGTGGGTTAGAAATAATTGTATAATGATAGACGGGGAAATTGTGAAAATATAAACGGAAAATAATTAAGTACATATGGATTTTAGTGTAGCTATTTAAAACAAGATTTTTAGATACGGTGATATGCTGAAAAAAGCTATATGGTTATTAACAGATGGACTATGTGAAATTGTACCGGCTTCAAAAAATTGTCTCAAACGTTCCTTACGGATATAAGCTAACATAGAGGCTGCATTAAAATCGGCGTTGTGATCATACCAGAAAATACACTGGAAAAGCGCATTATTAAGATTAATAATTCTAATATCTCTACAATAATTGTTTTCGTTAAATTCTTCGCTTTGTATTTTATAGTGGTGATAAATAAAGAGGCTTAATGAAAGTCAATAACAGTTTTATACATATATATATATATGTGTGTGTGTGTGTGTGTGTGTGTGTGTGTGTGTGTGTGTGTGTGTCTTTATTTATCGAAAGGTCTGAAATTGGCTCTAAGTGTGAGTGAGAGACAGTCACGAAGGACACGGACACAGACGGATGGGGGTCTGCATAATATCCTTTTGTTTAACCATGTTATTAGTCTATACTCAGGACCTTACGTCCTTGATTCATTGATGATAGGTTCTCAACAGGAGTCCACCTCACCCCTGCTTTCTCTGGGCACATAGGAATGGATTATAGAGGCGAATGACGAGATATATATATATATAGAGAGAGAGAGAAAGAGAGAGAGAGAGAGGGAAAGAGAGAGCCAAGGAAATCTATGATAGCAGCACGACATGATATTTATGATGATATATATATATATATGTATATATATATGTGTGTGTGTGTGTGTGTGTTTCTTATGCATTTCCGTAATTGCAATCATATCTTTCTAGCAATTAAATCATAAATACTTCACAATCAGTTACATGCTTATAATAAAAGAATGGTCACACAGACACATACGCTTAAGCAACAATCATTTACACACACACGCACACACACACACAGAGTTGGTGCACACATAATTCCTGGGGCAATAACATAAACGCATAAAAAAAATTCCCTGTGTAAACTTGAGATATATACGTCTTTTTTGTATGCAGCATTTAAATATATAGTTTCTCTTAATGGATTGATGAAATAGTAATAAGCGAAAAGTGTTAAGTGGAATCCGATTTGGGTTATGGCTAGACTGCGACCTTGAGGTAAACGAGTTCGAACTCCAGTCACTTTTATTTTAAAACTAATACCTTTGGGAAAATATAAATCGTTTATACCGCTAGTTATGAGTTAAATTGTATCACAGTTATTCTTCTACAGGGGTGGATTTGGGATTAAATAAGCCCCGAAAGATGATATGCCATTAAACATGGAAACTAAGCCAAACGAAAACTGTACTCAGTTAAATAAAATCAGTAAATAATTCACGAATAATAGCAATTTCTTCCATAAACCTTTCAAAATATAAGAATTAATAAAACGTTATTTTCAAGGAAATGGAACGCATTGAGCAAAATTCTGTTGGTTGTTTCGGGTTGGAATGACGAAGAACACGCACGCAAAATAATGGAAAGTTGGTTCCTTAAAAATATATATATTTGATTAAAGAATAGTGTTGCCTCTTTCGTTAATTGTTTAGCATTAAAATTTTCTCATTATTACAGAAAACTTCGAAGATGGAATTTTGCTGAAAATTAAATCAGACCGTTTTTTTTTGCTTTGGTAACTAAACTAAACTCATCTCACTCACTCTCTCTCTCTCTCTCTATCTCTCTCTCTCTCAATAGTTATATATCTCATAAAATCACTATCCACCAATTTCAGGAAAATGAATATCTATCTATCTATCATTTCGTTATATGCCGAACACTATAAACACGTGTGTATGCATATATATATATATAGATATATATATATATGTGTGTGTGTGTGTGTGTGTGTGTGTGTGTGTGTGTGTGTGTGTGTGTTTGAGTTAACCCAAAGTTATCTTGCATGTATCACAAAAAGCACATAATTTATTATATAATTTCGGCGCCCTAGCGTAAATCTTTCGTGATGGATTTGCAACGGTACAATATTAGTCACGGAAATAATTCTTACGGCACTGACTAAACCACAGTGGCTTATTCAGCCATATTCATTAAAGATTATTTGAAATAATATCCTTATCTAGAACTTACCTCATCTTCAAGATTATTAATACTTAGTGTTGCAATAGGATGATAGGACTTTTTCAATGTCATCATCATATTTAAATCTAGATATGTATCTATATTTATAAGTAGTAAATAAAAGTCAAAACGAAGAAGAAGCATTTGAACTCAGGAGCCAAGTGGAAGAAATATGTCAATATTGGTCAGTATGTCTTTAAGCCCTATCAATTTAAAATGCTGAATTTTACAAAATGTTATGCTGTATTTTGTTTGTGAAATAATGCTTAAACTATGCGTTTTAAATGTAAAGGCACGCTTACTCTACTATAAAGCCAATTTGATATTAAGCCTATCCACATGTCAGCGAACAAGGCAGAATGTTTTTGAATATCTTCTATCGAATAATTTAAAAATTCGTAAAGAAAGCCCTAACAGTAGTTTAGAAGAAAAAGAAAAAGCCTAGAACGCCTAATGCTACCACAGCCCCCCCCCCAAGAGAATGGGAAAAAGAAAAAGAAAGCTCTATAATTCCTGAAGCATACTCAGTCCCCAACTGTAGGAATAAAAAAAAAAAAATTAAAAACCCAGGAAATGTCCCAATGCTGCAAAAAAAAAAAAAGTATAAGTCAGTACAAGTGAAATTCATACGAAAGTAACTTAATGTTGGACTTTAACTAAGTTAAAACTTAAAACAAACTTACCCCCACCATTTTTTTTTTTTTTTTATGTACACATGGGAAGCAGCATGATGTACGTAAAAGTATTTGAATAAACCCATGGACGACCAAACTCAATACCCAAATGGGTCCTGGACGTGAGTTTGACGACTTTTCGCTCAGGATCGCCAGTTCGATCGGGGAACTACTGCTGCTCCTCTATAAGAGAGCCTTCTATAGAAGAGAATAAAACAGCCATCGAAAGATAACCATGACTCACACTCAAACCACTTACACAAACCGCATCGCTCTTCGCGCGGGTAAAAAAGGGGCGCGTCCTGCTGAGGTTGGAGCCCTGGCCTCGGTGTTCGAAAAATCAGCTACAGAGCTCAAACAATCAAAACTACTAAAATGCAAGCAAACACTACAAATAGCCACATTTAACGTAAGAACCTTAAATAGAATAGGACAACTCCCAGAGCTAATCGCATCGGCCGAAGAACATAAGATAGACATAATATGCATACAAGAACACAGATACACGCACACAGAAGATATCAAATATCACGAAACTGGTAATGGCTGGTCGCTCGCCACTGTATCCGCATGGAAAAACTCTGTCAACGCCGCAGTAGGAGGGGTAGGATTGCTTATAGGACCTAGAGCACTAAAAACGCTTAATAGCGTTGAGAAAATACAACCTAGAATGATGGCAGCTATATTAAACGGAAACCCCAGAGCAACAATCATCTCATGCTACAGCCCCACCAATGTTAGTGAAGAAAATGAAATAGTCACCTTCTACGATGAGTTATCCTCATTAGTACGTAGCATCCCGAAACACAACATGTTAGTCATTGGCGGAGACATGAATGCACAAATCGGGAAAAACGGAAACAACAAATACAGCCTCCACAACACGTCAAATAGGAATGGGCAACATCTAACAGATTTCATGATAGAAAATAGATTAGCATGCCTCAATACAAACTACCAAAAAAGAGAGGGCAAACTATGGACATACACGTACACAAACAATACTAAAGCACAGATAGACTACGTCCTTATGAACAAGAAATGGAAGAATAGTGCATTGAATTGCGAGGCATACTCCTCTTTTGAGGTTGTGTCTACCGATCACCGAATAGTCACGGCGAAAATACGGTTAAGCCTACGAAAAAACGCCAAACGAACAGCGACCACCAAACACTATGACTGGGCCCTATTAAACAACAAAGATGTAAGAGATAAATACGTATTAGAATTAAGAAACAGATTCGAAACACTACAAGAAAAGACGGAAAAAAGTACACCAAACGACCAATACGAAAATTTCGTCAATGCACACCTCGAGGCAGCAGCAAAATACATTCCAACAAAACTTAAAACTAAATATAGAGTCCCATGGGAAACTTTAGCGGTGAGAGAAAAACGTGCACTAGTGAAAACAGCCTGCAAAAACTTTCGAAAAAAGCCAACAAACACAAATGCCTTAAAACTAAAAACGGCACAATATCAATTAGCAGGCATATATATAAAGGAACAGACAGAATACATTCAAAATCAGATAGATAAGATTAGAGACTCGGTGGAAGATAGACAATCTAGAATTGTCTGGCAAACAATAAACGAAGCGAGCAGAAGAAAGAACACAGCCAAAGCAAAACTTAAAGCAGCAAACCAACAAGAAAGAATAAAACTGTGGAAACAGCACTTCGAAAACTTTCTTGGAAACCCACCAAAAATAACGCATGAACCAATCACCAGAATAATTAGCAAACAATTAGACATTAAACTTGGACCGTTCACACAAGAAGAACTCGACTCGGTTCTCAGAAAAATTAAAAATAGGAAAGCTGCAGGGCTGGACGAAATTCCCCCGGAAGTATGGAAGACCAGACAATTCGACGACATACTGCTCCGCCACTGCAACGCAGTATACAATAAAAATCCGATAGACAGATGGATGAAGGGATGCATACTTCCCTTCTCTAAAAAGGGGGACCTCGGATTAGCCAAAAACTACCGAGGCATAACACTTACATCCATAGCTGCCAAAATCTTCAATGCCCTACTACGAAACCGAATAGAACCCAAAATCGACAACATACTTAGAAAAAACCAAAATGGCTTCCGAAGAAATAGATCCACGACCTCACAAATATTAACCATTCGCAGAATCCTTGAAGGTGTACGGGCAAAGAACCTACAAGTGACATTAATATTTGTCGACTTTACCAAGGCTTTCGACTCCATTCACAGAGGAAAAATGGAACAAATACTACTAGCGTACGGCATACCTAAAGAAACCGTAGCGGCAATAACGATTCTCTATAGAAACACTAAAGTAAAAGTACGATCACCAGATGGAGACACATAATACTTCGACATTGTAGCAGGAGTACTACAAGGGGACACGCTGGCTCCGTAACTCTTTATCATTTGTCTAGACTACGTTCTTAGAACATCGATTGACAAAATCAAAGAGAATGGCTTCGAACTGACGAAGAAAAGAAGCAGAAGATACCCCGCAACAACAATTACCGACGCCGACTACGCCGATGACATAGCGATACTGGCAAATACACCTGACCTAGCCGAAACACTTCTGCATAGTTTGGAAGGAGCAGCAGCAAGCATAGGCCTCCATGTTAATGCACACAAAACGGAATATATGTGCTATAACGAACGGGGGACATCTCCACTCTAGAAGGAACCCCACTTAAACTAGTAGACAAATTCACGTACCTAGGAAGCAGCGTCGAATCAACCGAAAAGGACATCGAAACGAGGTTAACGAAAGCTTGGACAGCTATCAATAGGCTATCGACTATATGGAAATCACACCTAACCAATAAAATGAAACGCAGTTTCTTCCAGGCAGTGGTCACATCGATACTGCTATATGGATGCACTACATGGACGCTAACAAAACGGCTGGAGAAGAAACTAGATGGCAATTACACAAGAATGCTGCGTGCAATCCTGAACAAGTCCTGGCAGCAACACCTCACAAGACACAAACTGTACGGCCACCTGCCCCCTCTCACGAAAACTATTCAAATTAGACGAACCAGACATGCAGGACATTGCTGGAGAAGCAGAGATGAACTCATAAGAGATGTACTCTTATGGATCCCCACACATGGCCGCGCAAAAGCAGGACGACCAGCACGAACGTACATTCAGCAGCTATGTGAGGATACAGGTTGTTGTCCTGAAGACCTACCTAGCGCGATGAACGATAGGGAGGAGTGGCGAGAGAGGGTCAGGGATATCCGTGCTGCCAGCACGATATGATGATGATGATGATTTATAAGTAACGTTAGATAGCTTCACTTTTGCAGATAGCACAGCATTTTCCTGCAAACGACTAACGTTGTTATACATATATAATAAACCCAGGAGAGTATTTTAACATAAGAAAGCTTTTGAGAAAAGGTGTTGGTTTTTTTTATTTTTTTTTAAATTTTAATTATTAAGAAAGGATTTTTAATACTAAACAGTAATGAATGTAAAAGCCATCCTGCCAGACGTAACAAATGAAAATGCTAAATTTCCAAACGTTATTCATATTTTATGGCGGGATCTTAATCTAATTAGCTGGAGACTTGTAATTTCTTTCCTTGCATAAAGAAAGTTGTTATTTTTCATGTAAGTGGCGTAAAACTATTGTTATCATCTCTTGGATCAGGGTTTTTATTAAACACTAATGTAGGTGTTACCCTTATCTCATTCTATAACGCGGTGATGAGAAGGCTCACGTTGACCAGTTTCTAGTCAAAGCTATTTTAAAAATTCATTCATCTGGTCTGCTCTAATCTGCTTTGATCTGTTGATATTATAAGGGCTTACCAAATGTTGCGTAGCCACAATCATAATACATATACAACTATACACATATACACGCGGAAACATAACCAACACAATAATGACGAACGAACACACTTCTTTAGAAAAATATACCTCTCACACTTTATTCGAAATGGTTGCGATAGGGTTATATGTGAGAGGTGAGTCGGGGACTGAACAAACTACAACATATTGACCCCCCAGTTCCTTTGTCTTTAGCAGCACTTCTTTCTCGTTCTGCTGGGCTGCTCAATCGGGGGTCCTGTGGGCCCGTAGCCCTGTGCTGGGTGCTGGTTCTCTCTACAGCATTTTATCTCCAACTTGACAGACTCCAACTTACTCGACTTTCTGTCGAACCGGGTTACATCATTGTTTGTCATCCACCTGCTTCCTGTGAGCGTCGCATCTGCACCCAATTCAACCCGTCCACAGTCAAGGTTATACCCCGATATCTTCGACCGGATGCACCTGTTCCTTCATTGATGTCTGGGTCAAAGGTCAATATGTTACACAAATATCAACTGATTTATGACAAAGGGAGACTAATCAAATAAGACAACAATTTAAAAACTATAAATCTTGTTTCAATCAAAGAAACTTGTCACACCAAGAGAAAAATCTCCGACGCTCAGAGACAGACAGACAGACTAAGAGAGAGGTGGTGGGAGAGTAAAAACTTTAAGATGATATATATAGTTGAATATTAACATGTAGTCATAAATTGATCAAACTTAAGTCGGGAATTCCGGTGGAAAAATCTGTGCTGTTCAAGACCTCCTCATCTAGTGTAATTGGCCTGTAATTTGCTTTCTCAGATGTAGTGTTAATCTTAGTTTTATTTTGCTATGGAAAAAATTCCATAAATTAGGAAATGGATTGATATTTATGATTACATTTGCGTGAAAATTCTCAGTTTATACCTGTAATAGAAGTGTAGAAATGCCTACTAGTCCACGTATTTTGAAATACTAAAGAATGCAGAAAAAAGTCAACCTAGAATTATGTGTACTGAATTTAATGGTAATTCATATGCAACAATCGTCTCCTGATCTAGTCCTACGAATGTCAGAGAGGAACCGTCGTCATTAATTTCTATTATCTTCCTTTCTCCGGCCCATTTCCAAACACAACGTTCCGATCATCGTTGGAGCCATAAATAAATACATTTCTGTTGACACAGCTCTCCTCCAAAATGGTGAATGTTTAACTGAATTTTTTCGAGAGATCTTGCTTGAAAGTTTAAACACTAAAAATTTAGAAAAAGAAGAGAAAACCATGGAATTACACTTATCCAGTTGACTCAAATCACGGCCAGATAACATATTTGTAAACAAATATGAGGATAACCCTATAAACTGTGTGGTATACTCTGCTTTTGAAGGACTATCTAGAGAGCACAGAATTGTATTGTTAAATATTCGCTTTATGCAATGCAGAAATAAGAAGCAAATAAGGACACTTTTCGATATGACTGGTTCTCATTTGCTATTAGTGATATATGCAATGATTGTTCGGTAATGACAAGAAACAAGTTTGATGCTCTTTAGGAGATATGTGAAAGACGTACTCCCGATGACGAGTATGAAAAATTTGGCACCAATTACTTAGAATCATCAGCTAAGTGCATACACACTAAACCGAGTGCCAAACGTAGTGTTCCGTTCGAGATTAAAAAAAAAAAAAAAGAGGCGGGGGGGAATATTGCAGGAAAAAAAGGATCATAACTCCGAAATCATATTTATTTTAATTGAATAAATTTCTCCAGGACAACTAGACATCAGACTTAGACTCTTCACGAAAGATGAATTTGATACCGTTTTGAAAAGCTACTAAAGTTGGAGACTTCAATGAAATATCTCCTGAAGTTATTAAGACAATCAAATTTGACAACATGCTTTGATTATGAAACGCCGAATGCAAACATAAAAGAATAGAAAAATAGGCCAAAACTCACAATCCCCGTTCCAGAAGAAAGGTGGCCTCGGTATATTTAAGGACTATAGACTTATAGTTTTCCTGATCATAGCTGCTGAAATGTATACTGTCTACATAATCGCATTGAGAACGTTATAAAGGAAACTCGGAACATTCTTTTATGATATCAACCACAACTTCTCAGATTATGAATATCCGTCAAATAATTGGAGTACGTGCAAAAACATCGAGGTAAGTAATTGTTCGCATATTTCTCAAAGATACTTCATTCTATACATCAATGGTCTCACTCTTCCGAATCCTTACCCCTATGTTCAACAAAAACACAAAACCAGTGATTCGCTCATTGGATGGTAACATCGGTTTCTTTGTCATCATCATTGGCGTCTTACAAGGAAACATATTAGCATCTTTTCTGCTCATAATCTTCGTGTATTTCGTACCACAAATATGAGTTGATCTAATGCATGAAGCAGACCAAACCCCGAAGGAGTTATTACTTATGAAGACTTCGCCGATGATCTAGCGCTTCTAGCAAATACACTTGCTTAGTATAAAACTATGCAGCATAGTCCAGAGCAGGCAGTGAGTGGCTTTGATCTTTATTTGTTCATATTTTTCTAGATCACGGGTTTTAATCAATACGGGGCCACTTCTTTATGGAATAGCAAACTTCTAAAATCAGTAGACCAGATCACATACTTTGGTGGCCTATGTCATCTACAAAAAGTGATGGCAACATACTTATAGAAAAAACATGAACTGTCAGTGAACTGCTAACAGACAGATATAATCTGGTTCTCAGATAAAATAAACTGAAATTCTTCCATACAGCAGCCATTTGAATTTTATTGTTTGGTTTCACTACGTGGAAATTAAGGAAACGCTCGGAGAAGAATATACATGGGAATAAAAAAGATGATGGGTGTTAGTATGAAACTTTTCCTAGTATGAGAAGCCCTACAAAATAAGAGTTGTACGTACACTTGCCTTGCATCTCACAGATCAACAAAGTTATAGTAACAAGACATGCTGGCTAATATTAAAGAAGAAAGGACAAACTCATCAGTTTTTTCTCCAAAGAATTCCTATACAAGTACACACCAATGCAGCTGAAACAGCAAAAATGTTCAATCATCATCGTTATGCAGACACTGTATTCCAGCTTGAGGAATTGCTAAGACTGATGGTCGATTAGGACGGACGACAAAATGAGTTAATGGAACTAGTGCTATCCGCATGAGTTAAAGATGAATTATTGATATACATGTAAATGCAGATTTATATCTAATGATCATATTAAATATAGCACATCGTCTCATTGCTATATTTATCAGAAAACTAATGTATCGACTTTAAAAAGATATGACGGTTTTTTATTCACCAAGTTATCCGTTTTATAGATTGACTATCTATTGTTAGATAACATCCGATTCATTTAAATTCAAAAGGATTTTTAACATATCTGTACGGGAATTCACTTAGATGAATAGCCCTTTTGTTAAAACTTTGGAACAAGTCCCATTATATATATATATATATATATATATATATATATATATATAGTCATATTTAATTAAACACTCATATTGGTGTACGCATTCAGAAATAAGTGTTTAATTAAATGTTGTCATTTTTTAAGAGAATTGTAATAATTTATTTCTTTGTAAAATGTTGCACTGCAGCGTAGAAAACCATATCTAAAAACAAAGACTTATCTGCAGGGGAAAAATAGGATACATGAATTATTTCAAGTTGGTGTTACATGTAGAACATTACTGTTACTTGCGTTCTGTAAAATACAATCTTCCTCGAACCAAATGAAACACTAAGAGCTGGTTGACATTTTCACGTTGATCGAACACATGAGAAAGTATCTTGAACTACAGGGCAAACACAATATGATTTTTTTCTAGTGATTTTACTGAAGAGATGAAATTGTTTGCTTCTAGACCATCAGCAATCTTTATGATGATTTTTTTCTCAAATAATTACTGAGTATATACAAGACTTACTGTCAAAAACCTCTTTTCAAAGAAAATACACAAAATGTCTCAAATTTATAAAAATATATCAAATGTTAATCTCAACAGAAGAAAATGATATATCCAAATTTTAAGTGTTTGCTCAAAATCCTCGGCAGTTGAGGAAAAATGGTGACAGTCATTATTATAGTGCGCTGTCGTATCTACTGTACGTGCTAACACTTTCGGCAAATCACAATTTTTCAGCCATCTTCTGATTGACTAATTATTTACTTAATTCAGCCAAACATATGACGATAGTCTCACGCGCGTTAGTATGCAATAATAAGTGTTTCTGCCCTACAGTAAAGAAGTGGAAGTTATTATTCGTAATATGAACTTGAGGCTACTTTTCACAATTTTATGAAACCTATGTTGTAAACGGTGTGTGTGCAATGATGGCAAGGCTCAAATCAGTCAATTATTGATGATACAGAAATCAAATTAATAATAGTTAAATTCCTTACAAGATACCGTTTTACGATCGATAGATTTGTTACATACCAAGATAAATACAAAGAGTGGTCAAATGAAGTCAAGATTCAGAAGTTTTATTCAATTGAAAAATACGACAAACCTGATTAAGAATTGAGATACCATAGAATTCACTGTAGGGTTGTAAAGTTAAGCCATCAAGGTTCCAAATATCTGGAAACACCTCAGGACAAATGACCAAAACAGGTCTAGTCAGCTGGGGTTGGAGAATACAGTGACCTCATCTCTGCAAAGGGGTAAGACTCCTCTAAAGTGGGTCCTGAATATGACTCTAAAAAATCTGATGACTAAAACCGCAAGAGGTAACATGAACCCGTTTAAAAGAAGATTCTCTACGAAGGTGTATAGGTTTTGTTTTCGTGGGGAATAATATTCTACCTATTCGAAAAGCCAACCTTCACGAATGGTTTAAGAAGACAATGACATTTAAACGAAAAGTTGTTTTCAAGTCCAACGCTTCTTTTCCCCCTGGAAGTACTATATATTTAAGTAAATAGAAACAAAAAAATAAAATGTTACCCGGATATAAATTTCCAATGCATTTTGTGAATTTATATATATATATATATATATATGTGTGTGTGTTTCTGTTTGTCTTTGTGTTTGTGTTTGCATGTATTAATGCGTGTGGCGATCAACGTTGTAAATGATTGAACTACATGGAACTACAAATTAATAAATCTGTATTTCATTTAGTTGAATGAAAAATTCATCAAAGAAACTGGCGTTACAACGTCTTTTTTGTAAAAAGATATAATATTAGTCAAAGCGGAAATATTTGTCAATCTTTAGGTTATAATAAGAAAGATGTGATAAATTCAATAAACTAGTTTGTGTAATCTAAATCTGAGTTAATAAAAGTTGAGTGTGTATAAGATCTGTTATTAATAGTGACACTAAGTACAGAGAGAAAAAAATATATATCCAAATATTTAATATATTAAACTTGTGTTCAGATTTAACTGGAAATTTTATCAGCAAGCTTTAACTGCTGTAGCAGTATAAATAGTTCTATAAAAACAAAAACATATTCATTCAATTTAAGATAATAAAGATTTTTGAAATTAAAAGAAAAATGCCAAAATTTCACTCAAAATTAATAGATCGAAAGGTTTTTGGGAGTAGTGCACAGAATAAATCTGTCAGACCTTCAGAGGACATATTTATTTATCGCTCTTCATAAGAATGTGGTAGGGTCAAAATTATTCAAAAGTTAATCATTTATCTATGATTCTTAGTGGTTAAAAATGCATTTTTTACAATGAAATAGGGAAAAGGTTTCATCAAAATATTTTATTTTTGAAATTTCAAAATTTCCTTGGCAAGTCAAATTTCATCGTCAGTGAATTCTCAGAGACATTCTTAAAGAAGTGTGAAAGAGCCAATTAATGGATAAAAACGACGTGTATATATATATATATATATATATATATATATATATATATATATATATATATATATATGTGTGTGTGTGTGTGTGTGTGTGTGTGTGTGTGTGTGTGTGTCGCTGATATCACAGCTACTAGAACCTTTTTTCACAAAAATTTACACTTTCTTTTAGTTTAGAAACCGGTGAAATTCTCCTCCATATATATATATATATATATATAGTGGCGGTGTATTTGATCGACAGATATCGATAAGAGAAAGCAAGAATGTATTCTAGGAGAATTTGAAAAACACATGAATTGAAATATAAATTAATATTACTGAATTATTACAGAAACCATATTACAGCTATAAAATGAATCATAAAAAAGAAGAGGCCAAACATTAACTTTTCGTTGAAATAGAGGGTCAAATAAGACTTGTCTGGCTTCGGGGAAAATTTTAAAGAAATGATCGATCACACAGATTAGAATTCATCTTTGGAAAGAAATTCTGCACAATAGAAATATTAATATAAGGCACTATTTAATTTATATTTACTCATTTATTAAATAATGCTTAAATAACGCAGATTATGCTAAACGAAGTCGATTAGTGCCATTAACATTAGCTATTAAATATATATTGAAACAGATTTTAGGAAATGAATAATAAATAGTAAATATCTTACGAAGGTTGAATTGCAACAGTAATATATAGCAAAAACAGTTAAGATATGAATGTGTGTGTGTGTGTGTGTGTGTGTGTGTGTGTGTGTGTGATATGGTACATAAATGAAAAACTTGTACCGATTACTTTGGCCAAAATAAATTTCTTTAAAACAATGTATCTTATTATTTCTACTAGAAAATTATTTTTTCAAAACGTACGCTATGAGTCTAAAGTTATAAAATCCTGTGAGTAAAAGTATGAATATATGCCAGTACACTCCCGGAAACTATTACAGTTTGTATGAATGCTTCTTGTTTATCAAGAATTGAGGACTTTTTGGATTTTATTTTTCATTCTGTTATCATTATTTTATTCCTTGTGAGTTTTTCAAAGCAACGTTAACTGGAAAACTTTCTTTGGACTCTTAAAGACAGGAAGTCTCCTCATCTGTCAAAGACTCTTCTTAGTATTGTAAACGACCTTAACAACGTTGTGATAAGAATGGTCTTGATTCTGACTCTGATTTTCAATTCCTCCAGCCTCATAAGTGTCTCAGTCACTGTTCCAATCGCACCTACTACAATTGGTATCATTGTCAATTTCATGTTCCGCTTGTTATTTTTAGTTCTCCAGCAAGATCATATAATTTGTATTTCTTTTCGTTAACTTTAACAAATGTCTACTAGAACGGCAAAACCCAGCAAATGACAAGTTCTTTTTTTTTCTTTTGAATAAACACTATATCATGCGTCCTCATGATGTGTATTGACTTTTGACCATGCTGTCCATAAGAGATGCACCAGTGTAAATAATCTTAAGCAGTCATGTGATTTATCGGATGTTCTGGGCTCTAGAAATGATAGATGCAAATATCTGCTTGTTAATTGGAGTCAGAGAGGGCCTGAGTCCTAGCTAGCCTGCAGTCACTGGGAGCGTCCCACTGGGGGAGGTTGCCTCTGGTTAAGTACCTCCAGCCGAGAAACAGAAGATTTGCGATGTGGTGTCTTGAAGATAGTATGGTGTGCTATAGTTAAGAGAAAAAAATGTCTCACAGACCCCAGAAGCTTTGACTCCAAGAAGAATAAAGTGAGATATATTTTTATAAGGAAGTGTTGTCCTTCATCCCTCATTATGGCTATATAAAAGAGAGCGTTGGTATTAGGTTTTTGGATACTCGTTAATTGACTATTCAACTCGGTTACATTAAAGAAGAAACCCAATGCTTTTTATTAGGAATATACTCTCTGTTTTCCTTTCTTTTTTTCACGTCTTTTTTTTTCTTTTTGGAATGCGGATTTCATATGAAAACTCTGAAAAGCCAAGCAAGTGCTTCTATTTCCCTGGTGCACGAGAAAGACACAGAGAGAGTGAGAGAGAGAGAGAGAGAAAGAATGAAAGGGATAGAAAGAGAGTTAGACTTTCGTCTTGTGCATGACGTCATCTCTTGAGACCTTTTCAGTTGTCATATGGGCGTATACATGTCATTTTTAGTGCAAGTGCGTAGGTCAGACTTGACAACCTGTCAAGTTTAAAGTCCGTGACATTTTCAACTCTGTACTTCGAACCTGCACCTCATGATATCTCTTCTTCTGAGTTCAGGTTAAACCTTTGTTATCACTTTTGGCACAAAGCCCTCTACTCCGATCATGTCTCAGCGTATACGTTTTAAAACGAGAAAAATTGTATGCGAGATAAATTTATGTATCTCTTATAGGTAGAATTATTTTTATCCTTTATGGTAAACGTTGAATGAAATCGAAAGTATTTGAAGTTCAAAGATTGAATTATATAAACTAATTATTTGAAGTTCATATTTTTAATTTGAATTTAATTTAAAAATTAACAAAAAAAAACGATTTTATTGTTCACAGTTTCACTGTTAAGTAGGAATACGCAAGAAGAAATCAGAAACAGAAGCGAATTACCTTCTTTTTTTTTAATCATACAACATGTGAAAGCACTTGCGATACTCTGCCCTCATCAGCCTCCAACCAAGGGTGATATCATAGTTTCGGTAGCTCAAGGCGGCACTGGCACTCCTGACGCTACCAAGCAGCTTTTGCCACCGGACAGGGTATTAAGTTATATATATATATATATATATATATATATATATATATATATATATATATATATATACACCAGATCAATTAAGAGCAGAGACTACATTGGACGTTTTTTTTCATTTTGAGTGTGCAGTTTGTGATTTAAAAACACGCGTAATTTCGGCTGTTGATGTTATTACGTGTTTATAGTAACTGTTTCTTACGTAATCACACAGGAATGGTGGTTTTGCGTGTCTTATAATATCTATTATCATTTCCGAATTGGTTTATATTTTAAGGTGTCATAACATATAACAAATCATTTCCATTTTATACAAAGATAATTAATGTGTATTTCAAAATCCCAGTTGTAATTATTCCTCCAGGAAGTATTCTTATTTCTATTGACAAATGTTATGTTTTGACCTGTTGACCCGGCCAAAAATGCCATTCAAGGTAATGCACCTGAAGGAAGTGACACATTCTGGTGGCAGTTATGAGAGGAAATCGCGTGGGCGGAAATTGGCTGATGAAATGGGACGAGATAAAAAAGATCCCATTATACTCTCGTATACTGACGCACCGGAAGAGAGTGGCCTCTGAACTGGATGACAGTTATTTCCGCTGGCCATTCCAAAGAAAGCGGAAGTGACACATCCCGGTCCCCAGATATCGGAAGTAGTCGTGGAGGCGTGTCCATATCAGCGCGTGGGAGTTTGAAGGTAATATAAGGCCGACGAGTTGAGTTCCGGTCAGTTGAGTTCAACGAGCCAGTGGAGACAGGCGAGGAGTTGAGGAGATAGACGCGATGTAGTAAGGAAAGCCAGCACCCAGCCAACTCCAGTGCTCGGTTGAGCAACCATGGAGAACGAGAAAGACACAACGCTGACGGCCATAACTTCGGGGTCAAAATATTTCAGTAATGTTCGGTCTCCAGCGCTCTTTCACACGCAAACTTGGAACAACCCTTTCGAAACTTACAAATAAAGATGAGAGGTAAAATATTTTATGAAGAAGTCTTCCTGCGTCCTTCATTCCTGCGTCCTTTCTTCTTGCGTCTTTGTCCTTGCGTCTGTTTAATTATTGTGTCGTTGTGATGCTGTAGATGACTATATAACACAACTATATTGTTATAATATCATAATTTTTTTTGATTATGTTAAATTTGATAAAGGGAAAAAAGGGACAAATACATTGGCGACGTTCTTTTACACAAAAATGGTGCTCTCTCATATTTACTTTTCTGAATTTTACAAGAATATATTTCCAGTGGAAAACAAATGCTGTAAGAAAGTAGAAGCGAGAAAGTAGAAATGAATAAGTGAGGAGAAATAAGAAAGCATGGATAATAAAACGTATACTACTTCGAGAATTACATTTGGAAATAATTGCTAAACATAGTTATTCCAGCCAAACGATATGTATCTTAAAATCACGTTGATTACTCTCTCTCTCTCTCTCTCTCTCTCTCTCTCACTTAGGGGCACGCACTCTCTCTCCCTCACACACATACACGCACACACATTCACACACATACACACACACATATATAAATACATATATACTTATATATATATATATATATATATATATATATATATCCTTTTCTATATGCATGTCTAAACCAGGCCATTACCTGTCTATATTTCTAAATCCCTCCCTCTGTCTCTTTCCCTCCCCTCTCTCTGTCTTCATGTGTCTGTTACTCTATCTCTCTCTCTCTAAACACAAACATATGTATTATGTCTACGTTTAGTGAGCATATAATTACAGTTTTCTAAGAATAATACAAGTATGCGTTTTTTACCTGCCATAGTATAACGCTGTTTCGTCTTTTTAAACAAACTTTTTATCTTAATTTATGACATTAGGAATTATTCTAATTCCCTGCACAGTGGCCTTTTTTTTTATCATCGTAGACTAAAGTTTATCTCGTTACTTGCTGTATTTGAAGTCAGCTCCTGAGTTAAGCAAAGCATGAAAAATCATATGATTTGTTCGAGTAGCGCCCTCCCCTACACCTCGGTGTAGTAGCTTTTGAAAAGGGAGCCTTCTGTTTGCCCTCGACTACTGTGGCCAACTTTACTTCCTTTTTCATTAGTTATTCAAATTCATCAGTGCAAAATATAATTCTCTTTTTGAAGTGAAAAAAATGGCAAAAAATTATTTGCCAATATTAAGACTGAACCAACATTTACCAAGGCCGAAATCATTAACGAACAAAACCCTAATTTTCTTTAGAATAATCTTTTTGACATGGAAGAAATTTATTCCTATTGCTCTTCTACTTATAATAGTCTCACTTAAAAGTGCGCTGCAGTATATCTGTTAATGTCCTTCTCGGGCACAAATCTAATTATTGAGATAAATTTTTAGGTCAGGATAACAAAGAAAGAGTTCACAGAGCTAAGTTTAATTAGAATGGAGTTTAGATACCAATCCTAAGCTTCGATAAAATAATCGATGATCAAAAAGTATCGAGAATTGGAACTGACATGTCCAGACAGCAATCTCGATATTTAGACATCATTTTGTCATATAACTGGGTCAGTTGTGTGCTGCGCACAAGTATTTATTTACATAGTCCGGTTTAAAATTAAAATAAATTAAGTTTTAATATTCTTAAATTAAAACTAATTTATCTTCAAATTAATCAGAAAATGGCTTCTGAGGATCATCGCAAATGTGTTTCATCTAATTCAGATGCTTTAAAACTTATAGTACTCTACACTGTTTATAATCTTCATTCATAATTGATTAACCATATATTTTAAACTACTGTGCAATAATTTGACTGTTGAAGTTGATAAAATAAGCTGCAGTGCCAAGATTGATATATGTTATGATTCTGGGTATTCAAATTTATCTCAAACTGTTTTTTTTTATTATATTTTGATTACTTAGAACAAGATATCAAAATCATCCAACATTCGTAAAAATAAGTCATTTTTGAAAGCACATGGAGAAATCAATTTGGATAGAGGCAACCATTTCATGGTGTATAATAGGCTGATTAAATATGATATCTTCAGTCACCAAATTTACGTATTGTCTCATATAATAATAAAACTAGTATCAAGAGAAAGGGAAAAGATAACGAGTCAACATTTTTACCATAAATCATGTTTTTGAAATTGCTTATATCACATTTAGTAATCACATTGTAATGACCTAAAATTTGTGGTCCAGAATAAGTAAAATTTAACAAATGGTTACTTTGATAAAGAGAATGAATAAATTTTAATTACGATTCAAATTGCGCTATCATACCCAAGGAACCATTCTCTATTCAACAATAACTACGTGTAAGATTGTGAAAAATTAGACTTGAAAGATGTTCATATCATTATTCATTCTGCAAATTGAGAAAGAGATATTTGGTATATACATAAGTAAACCACGTCAACAACTAAGAAATATCGTAGAAGAACATTCAATTTGTTAATGTCGTAATTTAGGATTCAATTATTGTGTAAAAGGAAGACTTTCACATAAAACGCCGCAATAGTGTAGCTGTCATCACCAAAAATGAAAAACAATTATGAGTTGTACATTTTAATTACTCTTAAGAAAAATTAGAACAAAAGTTTCAACAAGATTGTAAACCATTAGTTTTCGTTTAAACAATTGGAAAATAGCGAAAAGTCTGATTATATATATATATATATATATATATATATATACACATGCACACACACACACACATATATATATATATATATATATACGTATGTATATAAAGTCTAATACCGGGGCTCAATCCCAGTTAAGTCATCCAAAAGACTCAAAATATGATACTTGAAGCCTCCTTGCTTAACACTCAGTATGATAAGGTATGGATCAAAGGTGAATTGGAGCAATCCAGGGAAAGGAGTAGCACCTTTCCTCATCACACCGCTCAAATTTTCTGGGCCTGTCATATAGATAGTGGACCACTAATAAAAAATCCATATGATTTTCATAAAGTGCTGACCTTCAAATGGCACTCAATTTGATCCGAGTGTTCCCCAATGGTCCGGGAGACCTGGGTTCAATCCCAGATCGCGTCGTATCAAAGACTTTAAAGACGGTACTTGATACCCCATTGCTTAACACTCAGTGATATGAGATACATATTAAGGGTAAAGTGGAACAATCAAGGAAAAGAAGTAGCGCCCTACTCAACACCTCGCTGTAGTAGCTATTGAAAAGAGAGCCTTCAGGTTGCCCTCGACTATTGTCACCAACTTTACTTACTTTTTTACTTACTAAGGCAAAACAATTCAACAAAATTGAATATAGTGTGTTGATAAAGCAATGTTTTCTAATGGGAAAAGTAAACATTGTTCAAGCTAAGCAATGGCCTGGAAAGTGATTTTCGGACTCTGCTCCGTCGAAAACAACGGTTTAGCGTTGGTATGCTGACTTAAACGCTTTCGTACAGACGCAAATAATGTTGAACGCACTGGTCACACAAATTTGGCTGATGTCCCTTAAAACATGAACACATTTCCCGAATTCATTGTAGCCGATCCTTGATTGAAGTTGCGTGAGATAGCAGGGGAGTTGAAGATATCAAAAGTCAACATTTTGCATGATTCAATCATTCAAACCGTTGTTTTCAACTATTTCAACCTAACAAAAAGGAGTTTTTACGTAAATATGCGGCAATAGATGAAACATGGATCCACCACTTCACTCTGGAGAAAAAAACAGCAGTCAGCTGTGTGGATAGCAGCTGGTGAAAGCCGTTCAAAGCGACCAAAGACGCAAATATCAGGAAGAAAGGTTTTAGTCTCCGCATTTCGGGATGCGCAAATTATTTTCCTCATCGAATACCTCAGGAAAGAAAGAACCATTAATAGCGGATATTATATAGCATTATTAGTGCGTTTGAAGGAAGTAATCGCCAAAAAACGGCCACAAATGAAGAAGAAGAAAAAAAAAAGGTCTTTCACCAAGACAATGCACCGAGTCACAAGTCGATCGCAAAGATAGCAAAACTACATGAATTGCACTTCAAATGGCTTGTGCACCAACCCCTTTCTCCAGATCTAGCTCCCAACGACCACTGGCTGTTTGCAGACCTCAAAAGAATACTCCAGAGAAAGAGAAGTGGCTCCAATGAAGAAGTGATATCGGAAACTGAGGTGTGTTTTCAAGCCAAAGATAAATCGTTCTATAAAAACGGCATCGAATTGTTAGAGAAGCGTTGGAGTCATTGTATCCCCCTAAAAGGAGACTATGTTGACGTATAAAGTCGAATTTTGCCTAAAAGTTGTTGTTTTATTAGTTATGTACGGGATTTATTCAGTGATGTGTTAAACCTCGGTGTAGTTGCTATCGGAAATGCAGCCTTCGGATCACCCTCGACTACGGTCACCAACTTAACTTATATAATTTAAGACTATATTTTTGTGTGAAGAATAGGACAAAACAACATCTTAGAATTTTTTTTATTTTTAATAATATGATTTTGTGTGTAGATGCTATGAACAAGTTAATTTTCCCCTTGAATATTACCTTTTGAATATTTACTTATTTAAATCTATTTACTTATATTCATTTTGAAGTTTTGCAATGTAAAACCAGTGCCATTAAGAAAAGTTTATGCTATTAAAGAAAATGGGGTTGTTCAAGGAACAAAAACTAGAACCTCCATTGAATTTTAGTGTGGATTTAAAGCAACCTATTGAGGAAAATAACAATAAAATGAACCCGAAAATGAGTCTACTGGCAAGGAACTTATAATGGACGCATGATAAAAGCCAGCAAAGAGAGAATAAAGAGGAACGTATGTACTAATAATCACAAGAATAATTGTGACCATTCAGAATTTAGAGAAAAAAATGTTTATAACAGCTCAGGTATTGAAAAGATAGATAGATAGATAGATATATAGAGAGAAAGAGAGAGAGAGAGAGAGAGAGAGAGAGAGAGAGAGACGGAAATAGAGAGAAAGAGAGAGAGAGATACATACATACATACATACATACATACATACAGAGATAGATAGATGGATAGATAGAGAGAAAGAGGGAGAGCGATATTTTGACGAAATTGAGCAAAAACCAAAAGGAAATAATTATTTCTTGAACCACGAAAGAAAATATTTAATTATGTAGGGGAAATAATTAAAATTGTTACTTCGTATGTTTAAAACTGCAATTTAGATTGAGAAAAATGAACAATATCTCTAAAAAATACGCAACGGACAGCTCAAGATTTCAAATACGTTCTTTGAAACAAGAAAAGGAAAACAAAATAATAGGTAAAAAATATAAAAAAGTTACTAAAACAGTAAATTACCAAAAAAAAATTATCATAATTGATAAGAATAATAATGATTAACAAAATAGAATAATTCCGGTATATCGAGGGACGGAAGAAAGGATATATATATATATATATATATATATATATATATATATATATATATATATATATATATATATATATATATATAAAGTTAAGTTGGTGACCGTAGTCGAGGGCTACTTGAAGGCTACCTTTTCACTTTCTATTGCACCGAGGCACCCCTCCTTTCCCTCGATTGCTCCACTTTACCATTGAAACGTACCTTATAATGATGAGGTAAACAAGAAGGTATCTAGTACCATTTGTTGAGTCTTTGGTATGACTGAAACTGAGATTGAACCTCAGTCTCCCGGACCATTGGCGAACACTCTAGCACACACACACACACACACACACACACACACACACACACACCTATATATATATATATATATATATATATATATTGTTAAGATGGTCGACTTTCAAGTATATTTAATCAAATGTCCTCTTCAAAAGATGAGAGTTCGAGACTTACCGAAGATTGGTTAGTTATAATTTTCTCTAGTTAACTCTGTTCCTTGCTGTCGTAGAATGAGTTGTAAAAAGCAAAAATATAAACGCAATATTCAGCATACAATTGTTCATCTAAATATAAATGAAAGATTAGATTAACTTTGCAAAGAAAATACATACTTACTTATAATTTTGTAGCAAACAGAAAGTTCAGTTACGTTTAAAATTGGAAGCAAATATCTAAGTAGTGTTGCTGATTCTCACTTGGTGCCCCGTACTTGTTCTATATCTAAGCCGTACTAATTAAAAAATTGTTTTAGACTTGTATATGGTAAAAATAGAAAAAATCGGCTTAAATTCGGTGTTGTATATTGTACAGTTCATCCTGAGGTTATTTTTTCACTTCTTTTCAAGTTAGCTGATGGTTTCTCAGTGGAGTTTGAGTAATGGTAAATCTCCTCAAATCTCCAGGACCGTCCTCACTATTCTTTCTAATCTCAATAATGTTCTAGCTTGGATAGTCTTTATTCTTCCTCTAATTTCTAGTACCCCTGTCCCTGTACCAATCCTTTAGTAACAGAACTAAGAGTACCAATTACAATTAGTATCACCAATATTTTACTCTGCGGATATTCGGGACAGCTAAGTCTAATATTTGGCAAGTTCTATTTGTTGTTGATTAAAACTATTTCTGGTTGTCTGGTCGAGATTAGGTAATCCGTTTTTATCTCAATGTCCAATGTTTGTGCGTCTCATTCTCTGGGAAAGATACTTGGTTGTGCATATACCATTTGTTCGTATATTCAAACTTCGATTTTTTTAAAATTTCCATTGGATATCTTTGTTAACCCAGTCGTGTCTATTCTTGTACTCTTTCTGAGCTTATTTTGGGATTGATCGTTTCATTTCTATCTCCACATAACCAACATCCGCTGTCTTGGAATAACTTATCTATTCTTGCTTTGATATAGTTGGTCCTTATGGCGTTGTTTTGGGATGATATTAGAAGAAATTCAGATTCTTTCTTGTGGTTTCCTTTTCCTAGCCAGGTCCACGTCTTCTCCTGTGAGATGTCGCTTGTTAGTTACTTAACACGTCCATAAAATTGCTTTTCTTCCCATTCTTTTTTTTTCGTTCTGTTGATCCTCGTATTATCAGTATTGTTTCTGGTGGGAGCAATCAATTTTTCTCCACGCCTTTCTGTGTATTCTTGAGTCGTTGTCTCGATGCGTCAATGCTATAATCAGTGATGGCAAATCCTCTTTCTCCTTCTTTTCTTGACACATGGTCCCGAGTATCTTAAAGGTGACAGCCTAGGTTCCTGCCATATTGGTTGGTTTCAAGTATCAGTCCCGTTTTTCTGAGGTATTCTTTTTCCTTTTCTTTTTTTTTCATCTCCACTTGTTTGATAGTGTAATATTCCAATATTCCCACGTATTAGTAGGTTTCCTTTTCTCCGGTCAGTCTGATTTTTACTTGATTTGTTATTTCGATTCTGCTCGTCATGTGTTGTTTCCCGCCTTTCATTTACTAGCGTGGCACATCCTCCTACGTCAAATTTCATCCCAATATCCTCACTGTTTATTCTGGGTGCGTGTATTAGGGTTTCCAATATTTTTTTCATTTTCGGCAGTTTGATGTCGTCCATGTACACTAAGTTGTTAAACGAATCATCGCTATTATTATTATTATTATTATTATTATTTGAGAAATTTAACACCAGCGTTAGTTGATGGTTTTTCACTGGAGATTGAGTGACAGAAATATTCTCAATTCTCCTGGACTCTCCTTCATATTCTGGCCGATCTTAACAATGCTGTTGTTCGGATGGCCTCCACTCATCATCTTATTTCCAATTCTTTGGTAACTGTACCAAACACTCTAGTATTCTGCAAGTTTCCTCATATATGTTGGACACTTGTCAGTATTCTGAATGATCTCAACAATGTTGTTGTTTGGATTGTCGCGAATCATCATCCAATTTCCAACAATTTCACCTCTTTTACCAAAACTTTGAAGATCGTTCCAAGCCCGCCAATTACAATTGGTATCATAGCCACCTTAATATATCCACATCTTTCTTAATTCACTGTCAAGATCAAAGTACTTGTCTTTTTTGGTTTTGTCTTGTTTATTTCTGTTTTTGCTTTCAATTGATATTTACTCAATGGTTAGCCACTAAAAGGAAAGATTTTTGTTAATTGTCTCTAGGTCAGTCTTTCTGTCTGGATTTTGATGATATTTACATATTTCGAAATTCCGAAAGTTGTTTTTACGTTTCTTTTTTCCTAGAGGGATTCTGGTCAGTTCATATAACAGCCGATTATAAGGTCAAATTTTAATTTATTGTACAGTTTCCAGCGAATCACCTTTCCTACCGACTCGTGCATAATCTTATAGTCTATTAGCTAGTTTGCTATATTCGCTTATAATTTAATTGATGGTTTCATTTTTGTTGGCACATAATCTTTCTTCTTCCAGGTCAGTTTGTTTGGTTTTGTTTAATTTCATGGCATATCATCCATTGTATGTTATCTAATGCCATATTCGGTTTATACATATATGTTAGATATATATGATTTGTAAAGTTAACAAAGTCTAATAGTTCCAGAATTGCTGTATACAACAAACAATTCAATTGAACATCAGTCGTTTGTTTACACACAGTTAAATAATCAAACATTTGTATTTCAAAGAGTTCAGTTTAGTATGAATCATTTTATTTTTCAGAGTTTAAAAGACAAACGGTTCTATTTGACTCATAGATAGGATCCTTTGAGGTGCTACCACTCTGGAACAGATTGGAATGGTGAGCGATGGAAATAAAGGAATTTCTGCATCCCCCAAAGCTTCAACATTACTAGAGCTTACACATCAGATTGTTTAGTGTCATATGCACTTCAGGCGGTTGGGGGGGGGGGGGGTCTAACCAATCTGCTGAGATGCCGCCGGTATAATCTACATCCCCGGGCGACTGGGCTGTCCTCTGTTTGAACATTTTTTTTTATCAATTTTAAGAATTCCCCGAATATCTTACAATGTGAATAGACGATGTGTTTATTTCTTTGATGAGATTTCTGCTGCAAATCTTGCTTTCAATGTACAGTAAATTACCTCTTCTTCTATTTCCCCTGTGTTGTCCTTTCCGTTCTTCTGGAAAAATTCTGTTACCCTTGAAAGTAGTAGATCTCCTCCCTAAACTGTGCAATTAAAATTTATGCACATCATAAGCAGACACGTTATTGATCAATAGTTTTTGGAGATGTTTCCTTTTTAGGGTTCCTTCTGGATCTGAGTTGTCATCCATTCAGGTATATTTATTTATATCCCTCTATTTAATTTAAGAGCCAGTCTGCTGTGTGAACGCTTTTAAACCAGAAGTCACGTATGCCAAGTGTTTTCCTATTCGGTACTTTTCGAGCGATGCTCTGAGCGACTCGTGGTAAAAATGGATGCCTTTATCAAGTCCTTGAAATTCGTTTTTCATCTTATTTATCCATTCTTTGTATCCAGCTATTTTATGTCCAACTCTATTTTCCCACAGACATCCTGCTGGGATGCTCTTTTGTTATTTTAGAATATTCCGTTTTGTTTGCACTGATTTACCCCGTCTTGGAATATTTTGTGTCCTTTTTTTATATCATCGGATTTATCTTTTTAAGTCACATTATCAAATCTCTATTTGTGTCGTTTTGGTCATTTCATCCCAAAATATCGTAGTGTGTTTATCTTTATTTTGTCTTCTTGCTTATGGTCGCAATTTCTTGATTTGTGCTTCTAGCCTAATTTCCCGTCCAGGTTGTGTATTTTTATTGTGATCCTTTGGGAAACACCGATTTTATCACAGACTGATTTCGTTCCAGAATAAATTACTTTTCATTCTATGATCTCGCCTGTTGGGATATTTTGGTAGTATTTTTGTTTTTACCTTTATGCTTTCTTCCTTGATTTTGACAAGCTTCGTTCCTGAGGGATTGTAATGCAATCTTCTTTTCATTTATGTTTTCTTTATTAACTCTTCATTTATTTTGTCTCTTTGCGTTTACATTTGTTTTGTTGTGTTTGGGGGATCTCAGTTTTCAATATTTGGCCTTTCAAGTCGATTAGGAGAGATCTGTTTTCAGTGCTTTGAGTTTTCAGTCGAGGAGGCAGATTTTGTTGATATTCTTACCTATTTAGTTGTTCTCCTATCAAATTTGAAAAATCAATCTTTTATTTAATAATATCATTCTAACTTGGTTAGCTAATATTCGGTTTGTTGTATTAAATCTTGCCTCTTATATCCAAATTTATATCATTATTTTTCTATATCCTCTCTGCCTAGGATTGCTCTTAAAATACATGTCTGCTGTCTTTCCACGTCCATTTTTCCGATTATGTCTCTAAGGTGACTGGTTACTTTGAGCGTTGATTGTGTTCATGTTATTAGAACAGCTAAAATTCATTGGACTCTAACAGTCATCTCCGTTGACTATCAACGGAGCACCAACCAATGATGACACTTTGACCTCTTGTCTTTGCTCAGCGTTGAATTAGGATTAGATTTGTTATTTTTCATGGGTAGTATATTGTTGAGATACCAGGAGTTATTTATTATCTGTACTACTGTCACAAATATCATCTGGTCCTCTTATAAAAGAATAGAACGTTTTTGTAGATTTCAAACAACATATTTTAAAATTAATTAAGTTTTTATTTTGTAAAGTTCATAAGTTACCTTTCGAAACAAACGTTCGTTTTATATCGTCGTTTGTCACTTCTGACGTCACTTGTTGCTTGGATTAGCTTTTTAAGGAAATTTTTTAGTTGTGTAAACCCGCGCAATTTTGTGATTTTTTTCGATTAGGATCTTTATTAAGCGTTCCCATAAAGCTAAATAATTTACATAATTCCTATCAGTCATTGTTTATCGTTTTCTTGTCTAAATATTTATAATCACGGAACTTAGAAAGGGTTGTCACCTTTAAACTTCAAATTGTATATTCATTTTGCCACCTCTTGTACACTCCTATGTTCTCTGCCTCAACAACATAGACAAAAATTAAATCTAATATTAAAAAGCAAATCTTTACATATTACTTCAATAGTACGGTAGATATTTTAAAGTATTTTCGAACAAGCAATAATATACCGTGTGACAGAAAATATATATAAAAACGTACAGACAAACTCTTTACCTTAAGATCTCACATCAATGGCTTCTTTCGTCCCCTGAGTGACTAAATTCTTTTTTAAGTCAAAAGAATTGGTGTCATTATTATTATTATTATTATTATTATTATTATTATTATTATTTACTCATTAGAGTTTTCCACATCAGCGTTAGCTGAAGATCATTCACTGGAGATTAAGTGACAGCAAGTCTCCTCAAGTCCTCAGGAATCATCTCAGTATTCTGACGGTTCTCAATAATGTAGTAATTTGGATGGTTTCCAGTCGTCCACCAAATTTCAAGTCCTCCAGTCCCTTTAGTAATACATTAGTTACTGTTCCAAACGTACCACTTACAATTGGTATAAATGTCACATGCATGTTCCATAGTTTTTTCCATTCCCTAGCAAGGTCCATGTATTTACACTTCTTTTCACATTGTCTCAGTTTTATTCTGTGGTCAGCCGGTACTTCAAAGTCGCCAATTTAGCAAATTCTTTTTTTCTGTTGATTATTATGTATGGTCTTCTGGCCGAGATTAGGTGATCCGTGTGTATGTCAAAGTCCCATAGGAGTTGATGCGTTTTATTTTCTAGGACAGATGTTGGGTTGTGCAAATACCATTTGTTCGTTCATTCAAATTTCAATTTCTTGCACATTTCCCTGTGGATGAACTTACCCACACAGTCCTGTCTAGTCTTATACTCATTCTGCGCTAATTTGCTGCATTCGCTTATTAGGTGATTAATGGTTTCATCTCTGTCACCGCATAGCCTACATTTTATATTTTGTTGTGTCTTATCTATTTTGCTTTGATATGATTGGTTCTTAGGGCGTTGTTTTGTGCTGCTATTAGGGGAGTTTCTGTTTCTCTTTTAAAGATTCCTTTTCTTAGTCAGGCCCAGGTTTTGTCGTGTGAGATGTTGCTTATTAGTCGTTTAAAACGCCCATAGAGTTGTTTTCCTTCCCTTTTTAGTTTCCTAGTTATTGTCATTCAATTGTCCATCGTGTTATCAGTATCATTTCTGATAGCTGTAACGAGTCCGCCATTGTGTTTTTGTATATAATCTTCGAGTCGTTTTATCGATGCGTCAACGCTGTCTTCAATGCTGGCAAGTCCTCTTCCTTCCTCTTTTCTTGATACGATTCATCCGGGTATATATGCTGTTTGTAGGAAATTTATTGTGGTACTCTGTCTTGAAGGAGGTGAATTTCTCGAACTAAAAACCATGTATTCCATCATAGCCTGGCATTTTCCAATTTGATACGTTTTTAGTTTCGTCTTGAATAAATCGACGTTTATTTCCGCTGTCGGGCCTTCTTCTAGTTCTCTTGTCATATTGTTTATCCATTCAGCGTCTCTATTATGTTTTTGATTGTCATATTATAGTCCAAAATTGTTGGGTTTCTTTTACATCCGGTTGTTGGTATGCTTCCAGTTTATATCCTCCCAATTGCTGATAGAATTTTCTTTGTTTTGGAATGTCCTATTATTATTATTATTATTATTATTATTATTTGCCATTTTAGAGTTTTTCACCTCAGCTTTAGCAGATGGTCTCGCCCTGGTGTTTGAGTGACAGCAAGTCTCCTCAAGTCTTCAGGAATCAATATTCTGGCCGTTCTCAATAATGCAGTCGTTTAGATGGTTTCTGTTCGTTCGCCAACAGGCAAATCCTCCAGTCCCTTTAATAATCCTTTAGTTACTGTACCAAAAGCACCAATCACAATTGGTATAATAGTCACCTTCATCTTCCAAATGTTTTTATTTAAATTCTTTAGCAAGGTCAAGGTACTTATTCATCTTTTCACATTCTTTTATTCTGTGGTCAGAGGGTACAGCAAACTCGACAATTTTGCATATTCTCTTTCTTTTTGTTGATTATTATATGGTCTGATCTTCTCGCCGGGATTCTTCTTCTTCTTCTTCTTCTTCTTCTTCTTCTTCTTCTTCTTCTTCTTCATAATAATAATAATAATAATAATAATAATAATAATAATAATAATAATAATCTTCCTAAGATATATTGGAGGAACGGTACTTTCAGTTTCATCATTTCATGATATAATAGAACCAAAAATAAAACGAAATATTTTAGGAAAGAATGACTTTTTTCACATAACTTTATACAACGCATGTTGAAATTAAATTAGAATCCTAATTCTTGACAGAAATGCCCTTAAATATATTAAACTTCAACGAATTTAGTTAAGTTTAGATTGATATCACCTGGCGTCTATGTTCAAGAATCTGTTTCCTTTTTGGAATTTCTATTTTTATTAATAATTTTAATTTTGTATAAAAAACGAGAAATATTTTCAGCTTCCAATAACTGCAATATAGAGAATTGGTATTAGAAGGTGAAACAAAATAGAGCGGAATAGATTAGTTTATCATATGATACCTACAGGATCCCATTTGTAAACATTAATCGTGTGGAGAAGTGGAAGTCAAAGATTGTGGAGAAAATATGAAAACAATTGGGTGCATCTCTTCAGGAACAAATCAGTTGGAAACTAATGCATAATGCATTACATTTCAAGTTCTGGAAAGAAAGACACTTTAGAAATAATTAAATAATATTCGTATGGTTTTGTGTTAAGAAAATATAAGACCACACATCCTACTCAAAACTCTTATACACATACACACTCACACACACAAACACAAAGCCGCGTACAAAAGCAGTACCACATCTATACACACACACACATACACACTAACACACACACACACACACACACACACACACACACACACACACACACACACACACACATACACATATACATATATATATATATATATATAAACGTGTATGTATTGCCCAGTCGGCTGAAGCTGTAGAATACACCAACTAAATCTCTGCAGAGGGGTAAAAACTCCACCCCAACGAGTCTCCTGGATATGATACAAAGCAATTTGATGGTGAGGCTTTAGTAATGCTGGAGCTTTGGTGGAATTCGGAGTACTCCTTCATCGTCGTCGTTCCCAGGTTCTCTTTTGCTTAGAGTGTTAGTCCCCGATAGGTTCTTATCAATAGGACAAATAGAACTAAACTGTGTACTTATGATAAATTGAAGTGATTGAAATAGGACTATTTTGACATTTAAACCGTGTACTTATACTAAACTGAAAATTTTTATAGATCTAATTTTGCCATTGTTAGTGCGCATATGCAAAACTGAATTGTTTAAAATAGGATTGTTTTGATATTTAACTGTGTGTAAACAAAAACTAAACTGAATTGTTGCAAAATAGAGGTAAACATAATATATATTGATGGATTGGTTTCCATCACTCTCTCTCTATATATATATATATATATATATATATGATAATAATTCTTTCATGGCCAAGAGTGAATCTATCAAAGTTTCACCAAACAGCTCATTCGGGTCGCTTCGTAGAATTTGAAAATTGTAGAACGTAGGCTTTTTCACACCAACAAAATTATATATATATATATATATATATATATATATATATATATATATATATATATATATATATATATATACGTGGTTGACTAAAATGTTATAGACTGTATATTTGGTGTGTTCACAGAGTTGTGAAATCGTACTTGCATTAATTGCACCTTTTATTATTGATATCTGCTTTGGCTGTTTTTGTTTTTTTAGGTAAACTGATATATGGCAATTTACGGAAGACTTTTAAAAAAAAGTTGATGTGAATTCTCTTGAAAATGGACGAAACTTTGGAACCTGGTTGTATCGATCCCGAGAGAAAAATGTTCAGCCCACAAGGAATTTCATGGTGACATAGTAGTTTCATTAGGTGATGACAGACCAGCTTTATCAAATGTGCAAAATATCTAGCAGAATTTGGGAAGGTTTGAAAATGTCTGGAAGACGATGCTAAGACTGTACGTCCAGGAACTGCCACCATTGCTAATGTTCACAACATGGTAGTGGATGACAGGTCAATGACAATAAGTCAAATGCTATTAGTGTATCTCTTCAGAGAGAAGTGGATATTCTGTACCATTAACTTGACAAGATTAAAGTCTCTACTCGTAGGATGACATGAGTTATGACACCGGAGCAATAGGGCACATGGCTGTTCACATCATGGGAAAGGTAAAATTTTAAAGGTAGATCCATACGGTTTCCTTGAATATTTTTTTTTTTTACCAAGAATCTGTTTTGGGTCCATGAGAAAAAAATCACTTCTTTTCATCTGCTCCAAAATAGGCTAAGGTTTTTTCATATACAGTGAATGTGGTGATATCTGTTTTTGGAATGGAAAAGGCATTTTGCTAATTGACTATCTTCAAAATAGCCACTCAGACCATGAAGAGAATTATGCCAAGTTGTCAAAGCAGTTGTAAAAGTCTATCAAGGTTAAACGTCCGCGAAAACTGACAATTTTTTTCTTCAAGACCGCCCCCCAGCGACAAGTCTTTGGTTTCAGTGAATGATGTGTGTAACTGTGACTTTGAACTGGTCGATCAACACACTTATTATCCTGATTTGTCCATATCTAATTATCATATTTGTCTTAAAATAGAAAAAAAAACATTTACCTGGGAACAAGTATCACATCGATTGTGGTATTTTTATGAATAGGAAGAAAGTTTCTCCGACCTAAGCATTGCAACACCGATGGAGGAAGTGCATAAACTGCAAGAATGACTATATCGAAAAATTATTGTAATTTAAGTACATTCAATCGCAGTATCCTTGTCAGACTATAAACTTTTTAACTGAGCTTGTTTAAATACACTACCGGACAAAAATCTTTTGGCAGTTTTAAATTCTGTAAATTTCTTCATATTTCCAACTTATAAATGGATATTTCACATTACATTTTTAAAGATGGGACATGGGATCTATTCTGTTCATTTCCATACCAAATAGTAATAGTTTGTTGTAGACAGGTTGTATGCGAGGAGAAGATGCAAAAAATGTTCCTTCAAAAGTTTTCGACCACTTCACAGAAAACAATGAAGATATAGTGTTTTAAAAGAGAAATATTTTCCACCACAAATATGAGAAACATTTTTCTGCAACAACACCGTTATTCTTCTTTTTTTATATATAGTGACAATTCTTACATCTAAAAAATTGGCAAAATACGCAAAGAAATGAAGATGAAGATAATATGAGCCAGTGAGTAATAGATATGAAACTCAATTTTAAAACCAACATCTCAGAAATCCTCATGGATTTTTTAATTACAGGAAGTGTCTATGATAGACCAATCTCTGGTTCCTCTTGAAATCTACATCACAGAATGGTACGGAAACTGATCTGGGCAGGAAAACTTCAGCTAAAGAAGACTGCAAGAGATGTGCTGGATCAGTGCTACTTGACCATTTTGATACCAGTGATAGCATTACGTTTTCATCATTCGGGAACATCATCTGAAAGGATGTATTGCAGTTTTATAAAACAGCATAAACCAAAAGTTATTTAAAGGAGAGATCAAAATGGTCAAAGTCGTATGAATTATGAGATGCACATTCTTGGAATAAGATGACATACAATGGTGAAAGTCGGGGGTATCGACTGAGAATTTGTCAAACGGTCTCCAGGAAATAAAAACGATCCCCGTAACAAGATGAAAAAAAGTGAACTTCGGTAGTTAGAGTCTCAGGATTTGAGGATACATAAAAAGTGATTGTTCAAGGAAATTGTTCAAACATGATAGTAACTAGATTTGTGCTAAATGTACCCAGCAGCTGAAGGAACATTTTATACCATACTAGGATGAAAGTTACATTTTTCAGCATGACTGAGCTCTATGCCGCGGTTAATATCAAGCACAAATTAATTCGGCAGATGATAGTGTCAGCTCAGAGCACTGATTTATCTATCAGCAAGCGAATATAGATAGTATTAAAAAGAATATTTCGTCTGAAAAATCCACACAATCTTGAAACGTGGTGAAGTTCAGGCACTGTGAATGCCAGCATATGCCAATATAAACGGTTAGGTATTTCTCTGCATCTCTTCCCAGGTCCATCGAAGTAATCATTTAATCGAACCGAAGACACGAAATATAAAAAATGTTCTGTATTTCCTTGAAATGAATATTATGTAATAACTTTTTATTAAGGACAGTTCCCTGTTTCAAAACACTAAACATTATATAAGCGGTATATCGCGTTTTCTTCTCTCATTTAGAACCTCTTCTATACAATATTACAATTAGGTATGGAATGACTCCAATATGGCCAATGTTTAATCAATAAAACTGCAAAGTGAAACATCAATTTACGAGTTGGCAATCTAAAACAATTTTACAATACTTTAAAATGGCTGAAGACTTTTGCATGATACTGCATGCATGTATGTATATAGGTGTATATATATGCTGATACCGATACACATGCATTATCTACATCTATATGTATACAAATTATATGAAATTAAGTTATATGTAACATTTCGAAATCCCTCTGTGACGATACAAAATTATGTAATAATCTTTGGTAAATCAATGACAAAATATATACCTTATTAACCTTACATCAAATTTTCCCAAAACAAAAAAGAAAAACACGTATTTGCTCGACAATATTGAGTAGGCAGTTCATTAAAATATATTTGATATTACCGTAAATTTAACAGAACTGCCAGTATAGAAAATAATTTTATCAATAATATAAAAAGTTTTATAAGACAAACAAACAAAAAAAAAACAGTAGAAAATAATGATAACTCTGAAAATTAATGATACACGAATTATTATCTTTAATTTTCTTAAAAAAGAGAAAAATGCTACTTTGGTCAAGTTATAAGCAGATTATGCAAAAATGTGTTTGAGGTGGAAACAACTTTTTTTCGGTGACAATTTTATGTCAGATTCAAACCCGGATAAACCACGTAACAAGGGGCACACACACACACACACACACACACACACACACACACACACACACACACACACACACACACACACTATATATATATATATATATATATATATATAAAATCTCACAAAAGATACACTCACTTACTCGCATTCGGCCTCCTTTCTCACCCCCCTACAATATATATATATATATATATATATATATATATAGATAGATAGATAGATAGATAGATATTGTCATCCACAGACATACCTGTTTCGTTCGTATATATATATAACCTAACGAAAGATACACTCACACATACTCGCATTTGGCCTCCCTTCTCACACGCACACACACACATAATATATATATATATATATATATATATATATATATATATATATATATATATATATATATATATATATATATATATATATATTCTAGGGAGATTACAAAATAAGGGAATATCTATTTCTAATTATATTTTTTCTACTTTTTAAATGCCTTTTGTTAATTCCTGACTCATCATTATTAGAAATGTTTTGATTTGAAGAATATTTAATCTACTTATAAGAATGAAAAGAGATCAGGAAAAATCTACAAGTTATGTGGCATATCCATGATTTGAATCCGGTTTGTTTTTTGTATTTTGTGAGGGTACTTTTATTTATGATAGATATGCTTAGTTCCCTAAAATTCAATGTTAATAATGTTTATATATGTTTTGCTTGGAATAAGGCGCATGAAAAAAGTAGTAAATGAAGGAAAACAATGAGTAAAGGATATGAAACGGCGCGGACAAAAGGAACATTTAAAACAAAAACAAATTTGTATATTATAATAAAACTTACATTGATACATTCAAAATATCGCTAATTCTTTTAATAAAATAATTGTGTGTGTTTATGTGCGAGTGTGTGTGTGTATGTGTGTCTGACACAACTAAACTACAAAAGGATTACATATTTAAAATGTCTTTCTTTTTATGGTTGAAAACAGTCGGTTTCTCTGAGACTGGAAAAAGTCTCATAGTCAATGTATATGAAAGAAATGAATGTCAGCGAGGTTAATTCACGTTGTTGCTATTTGACGTCTTTTGAGTCACACTGGAGGGAATGTGTTGCCGCTGCGAAGAAATTGTGTAAAAAGAGAAAGAGTGTTTGAAGATTACGTATTTATAGAAAATACGTGTCTTGGACGTGGCTCCAAACGCAGGACGAAATTTACGCGTGGACGTAGTTTTAAGCATGTCACGTGGTTCTCCTGGCCAATGGTTTCCCGAGACTGAATATGTGTGCGTCCGCCATCTTTGTCGTGGGAACAAGTGGCATACCGCCCAAATTAAATTATAGGAGTGTAAAGTCCTATAATTTACATTTTTTAATTCAACCATGTCATAACTCCTGTGATACAAACTTTGTCACACCCAGGCCTACTGTGCACTCTGGAGAGGATAGGTACCTATCAGAGGAAATTTTTCGATCAAAAGATTATTATTTTAATTACATATTCAACATAGACTTTTGTCAATTGAAATGTTTAAGGAGCATTCCGTCTGTCTGTTTTGATGGCAAATGGTGTTTAGTCAGTTTAGTTTTGTATAAGCACAATTTAATGATTAAGATTGAAAATACTTTTTCGGCTATCTTCATATTTTACAGGATTTATGTAATGTAGTCAAAAGCATTCTTTTTTTTCTCTCTCTCTCCTCATCCCCTCTCCTCAATCCACTTATCCCTCTCTCTCTCTCTCTCTCTATCTACCTCTCTCTCTCTCTCTCTCTCTCTCCTTCAATCTTTTATTCTGTCTCTCTTGTAAGAATTTTCACCCTTATTCAATGAATGTTGCCTCTCTGGTGAACCATGGCCTTTAGGATTGAGAGGATGTTTTATTGGGAGCTATTCATTACATTCTACTGTCATGAATCATTTTAGTCTAACTGAAAAAGTTCAATTTTCTGGGCAATATGAGCATTGAAGTTAGTAAATGATATTTTTACAACTTGACGGCAATTAAACAAAAATGCTGCGAGCTCTATTGAACAAGTCCTGGGGGCAACAGCCCTCAAAATAGCAGCTTTACAGCCACCAAACTCCTACCACGAAAACTATCTAAGTTAGACGAACCGGACATACGGGACACTGCTGGAGAAGTAAGGACGAACACATAAGCGGTGAACTCCTGTGGACTCCTTCACAAGGACGAGCAAAGGTAGAATGACCAGCTAGAACCAATATGCAAAAACTCTGTGCCGATAAAGGATATACACTAGAAGACCTCCCGGAAGCGATGGACGATAAAGACGAGTGGCGAAAGAGGGTCAGGGAGATCCGTGCTAACAGCGTGACATGATTATTATATTTAGAATCAGAATTGTGGTAAATCTTAGAAATGTTCTTTTTAATGAATCTAGTGAATTAGTTAGTTGATTCGAGTATAGGTTGATCCGAATTTTGCATAGTTTACAAAACACAGTAAATTTCGTTTAGGCCTCATCTATAATAATTTGATATTTAGTATATGGTTGTTGTCTATCATTGTACTGAGGTTATTCAGTCCATGACAGAATAGTATGTATGAATTTCAAAACATCTTTTAGATTGTGGTTAAATTTCAAAATGTACCAATAGTTTTTAAACATTCAGGCTTTTCGGAATGCTATTTCCATCTTTATACAAACAACGTGTCTTCAGGTGTTGGTCGAACACGGGAGCCAACGCGGAATTTCGAATGACGTCCATTATTTAATC
This sequence comes from Sepioteuthis lessoniana, assembly GCA_963585895.1. Lineage (NCBI taxonomy): Eukaryota > Metazoa > Mollusca > Cephalopoda > Myopsida > Loliginidae > Sepioteuthis > Sepioteuthis lessoniana. Next base: position 126,986,962 of record OY757909.1, on the reverse strand, counting down.
GACGGATGTCACTTGTACTAATTCCGTTAAACATAACTGGACATCATCATCATCATCATCATGTTGGGCTATCAGCACGGATATTCCTGATCCTCTCTCGCCACATCTCCCTATCGTCGATTGCCTTCGGGAGATCATCAGGACTACATCCCGTATCGGTACAGAGCTGCTGTATGTAGGTTCTAGCTGGACGTCCTGCCTTTGCATGTCAATGTGAAGGGGTCCTCGGGAGTACATCATTTATGAGTTCGTCCCTACTTCTCCAGCTGTGTCCCAAATGTCTGTTTCGTCTTATTTGGATAGTTTTCGTGATGCGTGGCAGGTGGCCGTACAGCTACTGCTTTGTGGGGTGTTGTCTCCAGGATTTGTTCAGTATTGCTTGTAGCATTCTTGTGTAGGTGCCGTCAAGCTTTTTCTCAATCCTTGATGTGGTGCATCAATATAACAGTATCGATACGATTGCTGTTTGGAAGAAACTGCGCTTCATTTTCTCGGTCAGGTGTGACTTCCATAGGACCGAAAGTCTGTTGATAGCTGCCCATGCCTTTGCTAGTCGCGTGTTGATGTCTGTCTCGGTTGATGAGAAACTGCTCCCTAGGTAGGTGAATTTGTGAACTTATTTCAGAGTGCTACAGTTTAGTGTGGAGACGTCACCTGTTTGATTAAAGCACATATAGTCCGTTTTTTTGTGCATTGACATGGAGGCCGATGCCTGCAGCGGCTCGTTCCGGACTATGTAGCAGGATTTGGGTTGGATGGGTGCATATGCCAGAAGCGCTATATCATCGGCGTAGTCGACGTAAAAAAAAAAAAAAAAACAAAGTAAACGTAAAATAGAATGCAAAGAGGCAAAAAGAAAACTCTAATAAAATTCAGAAAGTAGTCGTGGGCTTTAACTAATTTACAACTCAATCAAAAAGGAGGAACGAAATTAGTTTTTTTTTTTTTTTATCGAACGCCATGGGAAGCAGCTTGGTGAACTTAAAAGCAAGTAGATAAACCATCTGACAGCCTTACGCAATGTCTAATCTGGTCCTGGGCGTATGAATTTGACGGTTCAACAGCCAGGGTCGATTAGTTCGATCCGGGAACAACTGCCACTCATCTATAAATGTGGCTTCTGTGGATGAGAATAAAAACGGCCATCGAAAGATAACCAACAATAAATGGGTAAGTATTCCTGTATTATGACTCGCCTGCAGGCAGGATTGAACCAGCAACCTCTAGATGATTGTATCTTTTAGGAGTTTAGGTAGCCAACTCCTATAACCGTTACGCTACATGCACTGCAGGACAAATCAGAGTAAATCTTTGGAACTTATAAACTTAATGTTCTCACATCACTACGATTACAACTACTAGTGTTATAAAGCAGGGTTATCTTTGAATGAATCCATAATTTGTACTCCCATGTTTGAGGCCAAAAGGATAATCGCACTCACCATAAAAGATGGGTAAAACAACACGCAGGAAAACAAAGGAAATGTTTAACCTCAGTTCAACGACAAACCCAAACGTCGGCTTTTTTCTTGGACTAACAAGTAAAAAGACTTCGGACTCCAAAAGTGAGAAGACAGCAGAGGTGAGGCTAACATGACTTAACAATGATGGTAGAGATACTGATTAAACAGTAAGAGCAATTCGAAAAATCACTTCTTCATTTACTAAATTATGTTTCTCACGTTTTAATAGTCTGCATATTGTACCATCTGTTGGATGCTGCTGTTAACTTTGTCGCCTCTACTATTTCACAATTCACTAATGGACTTGGATCTGGTCAAACATTTGATACATGGCGCAAATGATGGAAGGACAATTTTCTCAATGAATTTGTTCGCAAAAGAGATACATGGAAAATAGAAAATCTTCATAAATTTCGTCGTTCCGAAACTACCAAAGGATCTATATTTATATAGTGGCTGCTAAGTACACTCGTAAATAAACTTTATTAATGGCATTTTGGACACGATTTTTCGTTGATTTTGTATAATCTATCAATGGCCAACACTATTTGATCTTAATTGACAGTCATAGTAATGACCGGGATTATTCACCATAAATGGCACCTCTTCCTGTGGAACTATAATACACCAAGAACATGGTCGAACTATAATACACCAAGAACATTTGGTCGAACCGATTTCTATGTTTGGATAATGGTAGCAAATATAACGTGTCAGAATTTTCGTCTCAATGCTAAAAACATGGCATTCAACTAATCCGGTGGACCCCTTTTTCATCCAAAATCGAATCTAAAAATACATCATTTTGTGGATACATAATAGCAAGCACTCTTAAAATTCATTGGGGAAGAGGAATGCATGGGTAATTATCCAGATATTGTTGAAAAACTACCCAGAAACTGCGAACCAGAATGTAATGAACACTATTTCATCTTCTGGAGCACTTATGAACCGAAGGATCCACGAACCCAATGACATAATTCACCCAGTTCCTCATCATTTTCTCCGAAGAAACACTGTTGTGGAAAACCAAGTGAACTACTAAGATGGCGCTGTATAGCATTTTTTTTACCAAGTCAATCAACGCTTAGTAAAGTTTTTTACGGTATTGCTGAAAAGTGGCCACAACTTTGATGTGGATACGCATTCTTCTATCTTAATCCAAAATCAAAACCAACACGACATTTATGTCATCAAGAGAAGCAATTACGTGATTGGATCCTTCCTCTCAATATTTTGCCTGACACATTTGAACTTACTCAGAATTTCCAATTTAAACCGAGAGTTGAAAAATGCCAAAAATTGGGTCACCCGGGCACAAGGCCAACCGGGCACATTCAAAGGCAGATACAACAATTGCAGATCAACTCACAGCAAAAACTGCACGCGTAGATATCTGAATGGGGAGTTAATAGATGGGAGTAACAAATAAAATAAATAATGACCTAAGTTCAACCTGAAAGAAAGAACGTATGTTTTAAAGAAAAATAATAAGAAAACGGATACTAAGCACAGACGTGTCTGGTATTTGATTATTTGAGCTAGTGGTAGGAGTATATAATTTAATAATGTTTTGATTTTAAAATATCTTGTCTTGTGGCAGTGATGTTCTTGTTTATCAATGAAATTATGAACACCGTCTGGTGTTGTGCATTGTTGAGTTATTTTATCGCTATATTTACTTAATTTGGTTTAATCTGTAAATATTCTAACCAGTCTTGTTGCTTCTCAATAAGATGGAACTTTTTTCATTTGAATTCAGAGGGAAGATTTAAGGAACAGTTTTCATGCACTGCTGGGTTTTGTACGTAGAGTTACTTGATTCTCTCTCTTTATATATATATATATATATATATATATATATATATATATATATGTATATATATAAATATATATATATATAATCAACAATTTCAATTTAAAATAACTTAATTATATATATATATATATATATATATATATATATATATATATATAATTAAGTTATTTTAAATTGAAATTGTTGATTCATAACAATTAACCTGAATATAGTGCAGGGTATCAATTTTTCAACCAAGATAGTTTTAAATGTTTACGAAAATTCCTATGGAAATGTTTGGCAATAAAGGAACTACAAAATTCATTTTGTAAGGATTATTTTCTCTTAAATTGAAGATGCTCAATGTTAAAATGCGAATTAAATTTATTATCATTATTATTATTATTATTATTATTATTATTATTATTATTATTATCTTGGTTTAGGTTAATATTTTAGTTAAACCTTTACAGTCCTCCTCACAAATATAGATATAAGCATGCACACACATGTGTATGTATTTAATACTAGGAAGAAAAGCAAAGATCTAAATAAATGCACAAAACCTTTATAAACACTGCTATATATGATATTTATGACATTTACAGAAATAATTACTTCTACTCGAGTTATATGAAGGTAAGCAACAGAATGAAAAAGGAGACGAATTTATTTTCTTGTTAAACTATATTCCTTTACAATTGAAAGGGATTTTTCGTCGCATGTTTTTAAATGGATGCAGACTATAGTTGACTATTCTGGAACTTCTTTAATTCCTTGAAATTATATTATGCATGATTTTTCCTCAAAAAAATATCAATTAAATATATTAAGTCTTACAATCAAAATTAATAAATATCTTAAATCAAAAAAGGATAACATAAAGTTACTCAACACATATGTAGAGAGGGTCACGCGTCAACTTCTAAATGGTGAGAATTTATTTAAATAAAACAAACGGGTTTCACAACGTACTATGACTACTTACGTTACATGACTATTTACGTTACATGACTACGTACGTTACATGACTACTTACGTTACGTAAATAACAGGCAAGTAGTGAAGCACAGTAAAATATTTAAACAAAAACATTTAAACTGGAAAATAAAAACTAATGTATTAATGTTTTTGTTAATTTAAAGATTGACCAACAAGAAAATTGAGTTGAAAGCAATTTTGTGTGTTTTACACACACACACACACACACACACAGACACGCATATACTTATATATATATATATATATATATATATATATACTAATCTACTATCTACCAGCATTCACGGTTACCAGAAAAAAGAAAAAGAACCGCCAGGAACAAGAGATAAAAATATCTCGAATCACCGCCCGGGGGAAAAAGAAAAAAAATATCATAGGAAAAAAAGAAAGAAAAGGCCAACCCCGTCACACCAGTTGGAAAAAATCAAGAGATATGCAGTCAGTTGGTCAAAAGAAAAATAAAACCCACCGTCAACGCTGCAATGCTACAATTACAAGAGTGCTCAACACGAGTGGAGCCAATTACAAAATTAACTTAAATAACGAGTCGGAATTCTCCTACTAAAGTTTCACCTTAACGGATCATCAAGGAGTCTCATACCGGTATGAGAATCCCTGATGATCTGTTAAGCTGAAACTTTAGTAGAAGAATTCTGACTTGCGATTTAAGTTAATTATATATATATAAATGTGTGTGTGTGTGTGTGTGTGTGTGTGTGTGTGTGTGAACATATGTACAAATTCAATACTTTAAAGATATTTATCTATAACGCTTTAGAAAAAGATTCGAAACACTACAAGAAAAGACGGAAAAAAGTACACCAAACGACGAATATGAAATTTTCGTCAATGCACACCTCGAGGCAGCAGCGAAATGCATTCCAACAAAACTCAAAACTAAATATAGAGTCCCTTGGGAAACTTTAGCGGTGAGAGAAAAACGTGCACTAGTGAAAACAGCCTCCAAAAACTATCGAAAAAACCAAACAAACACAAATGCCTTAAAACTAAAAACAGCACAATATCAATTAGCAGGCGTATATATAAAGGAACAGACAGATTACATTCAAAATCAGATAGATAAGATTAGAGACTCGGTGGAAGATAGACAATCTAGGATAGCCTGGCAAACAATAAACGAAGTGAGTAGAAGAAAGAACACAGCCAAAGCAAAACTGAAAGCAGCAAACCAACAAGAAAGAATAAAACTGTGGAAACAGCGCTTCGAAAACTTACTTGGAAACCCACCGAAAATAACACATGAACCAATCACCAGAATAATTAGAAAAGAATTAGACATTAAACTAGGACCGTTCACACAAGATGAACTCGACTCGGTTCTCAGAAAAATTAAAAATAGGAAAGCTGCAGGGCTGGACGAAATTCCCCCGGAATATGGAAGACCAGACAATTCGATGACATACTGCTCCGACACTGCAACGCAGTATACAATCAAAATCCGATAGATAGATGGATGAAAGGATGCATACTTCCCTTCCCTAAAAAGGAGGACCTTGGATTAGCCAAAAACTAAGAGGCATAACACTTACATCCATAGCAGCCAAAATCTACAATGTCCTACTACGAAACCGCATAGAACCCAAAATCGGCAACATACTTAGAAAAAAACAAAATGGCTTCCGAAGAAATAGATCCACGACCTCACAAATATTAACCATCCGTAGAATCCTTGAAGGTGTACGGGCAAAAAACCTACAAGCGACATTAATTTTTGTTGACTTTACCAAGGCTTTCGATTCCATTCACAGAGGAAAGATGGAACAAATCCTACTAGCGTACGGCATACCTAAAGAAACCGTAGCGGCAATAACGATTCTCTATTGAAACACTAAAGTAAAAGAACGATCACCAGATGGAGACACAGAATACTTCGACATTATGGCAGGAGTACTACAAGGGAACACGCTGGCTCCGTACCTCTTTATCATTTGTCTAGACTACGTACTTAGAACATCGATTGACAAAATCAAAGAGTATGGCTTCGAACTGACGAAGAAAAGAAGCAAAAGGTACCCCGCAGCAACAATTACCGGCACCGACTACGCCGATGACATAGCGATACTGGCAAATACACCTGACCAAGCCAAAACACTACTGCATAGTTTTGAACGAGCAGGGGCAAACATAGGACTCTATGTTAATGCACACCAAATGGGAATATTTGTGCTATAATCAAACAGGGGACATCTCCACTCTAGAAGGAACCCCTCTTAAACTAGTAGACCAATTCACTTACATAGGAAGCAGCGTCGAATCAACCCGAAAAGGACATCGAAACGAGGTTAGCGAAAGCATGGACAGCTAGCAATAGGTTATCGATTATTTGGAAATCAGACCTAACCGATTAAATGAAACGCAGTTTCTTCAGGCAGCGGTCACATCGATACTGCTATATGGCTGCACTACATGGGACGCTAACAAAACGGCTAGAAAAGAAGCTAGACGGCAATTACACAAGAATGCTACGTGCAATCTTAAGCAAGTCCTGGGGACAACACCTCACAAGACACCAACTGTACGGCCACCTGCCCCCTATCACGAAACGATTCAAGTTAGACGAGCCAGACATGCAGGACACTGCTGGAGAAGCAGGGACGAACTCATTAGAGATGTACTCTTATGGACCCACACACATGGCCGTGCAAAAGCAGGACGACCAGCACGAACATACATTCAGCAGCTATGTGAGGATACGGGATGTTGCTTGCTAAATCCAATGAAGAAAAATGTGATTTGATAAAACTTGATCTACGATTTTGTGTATTGTAAGGAGTGACCATTTTTTGACAATTGTATTAGACACTATGTGTTCATATTAAATATTTCTTTCTAGACTTTTACTACTGTTGCAAATTCAATACATACCAGATACCCAATGCTTATTCCATGCGAATATGATCCATAGCACATTTAATAAATCTTTTTAATCTATTCAATTTTCTTTATTAAACATGTTGTTGAGCACTGACTTCCATCAACCAAGAAATTGTGCAAAATGCAAATGTAGGTTCACTAACAACGAATCAAACAACCAATAAACTAAATATAATTCCTGATTCTGACAATTTTGAAATTTTTGCCAATAAAAATGTAAAATGTTACATTTTCTTTGGTTCACTCACAGCAGAAAGCTGGAGGGTAAAGCCCAAAGCAAAAGGCTGTAGGGTAAAGCAGCTGAAACGTTTGAAAACAATTATAAAGATCGTCAGACCTGTTATATCTACATACGGAACAGTGAAGTATACCGTTTTTAAAAGTTTTGTTCATCTTTTCGTATCTCCTGGAAAGTAACACAATATCGCCGATCATTTTGCAGTTGTAATTATAGCACCAAGTGCTAGTCCCATACGACCAATCATTTCTTTGTGTTGTTACAGTAAATAGTGAACAGAAAACAGCATTTATTCTTGTGACATACATATATAGAAAGATATATTGGATTGACAAACTACTAGAATCAATGCAAGAAAAAAAGCCCTTAATTACAAGTCGTCAAACACTGTTATAAACTTTCTTCATATAGATGAAATAGTTATATTTCAAGTAACAATATATACTATTTCATTGTAAATTGGTAGAACACTTTGTTACTTGAACGTCACTCAAAATTTACACTCAGCTCCAAGGGTGCAATTTTTTTTTTTATGAAATACACCATGTTATTAAGTCAGACCATGCGTGTAATTGTGTTTTACAAAGCAGATAAATATATCAATAGAATGAATATTTTTGCTCTATGTATTCCACGCAAATTAGTTTAATAGCCGATTAAAGACTGGAAAATACGAAATCAATTTCTAATTTTCCCATGTTTGATCAAAAATAGATTCATTTTAGCAGCGAAAATTACTTAACATCACTTGAGACACACACACACACACGTGTATATATATTTTTTCAAAAGGAATGGGTCCACTAACAGATTTATATATTTTAAGAATTAGTTATTTCTTTCTTACATAGGTGTATGTTTCTAGATTGTTGCTATCGTCTAAGTACATATGTAGTAGAGTTCCATATGAATGGGGCACCCAAGGAGATTCGAACTCACTTGAATATGTTTGTTTGTAAACTAACAAACCTACCAGAGGGAGTTCGAGTCTCTTATTTTCTCTGAGGAAAGCAAATAGCTGGAAACATACATATATGTAAGAACAAAAAAATAAATCTTTTAAGAATACAAACCATTTAGTGGACCTATTCTTTTCGAAATATTTACTTTTCTTCTCTATTTGGACCAACAAAAATAACACACACGCACATATATATATATATATATATATATAAATATATAATCTGTGCATATAGGTGAGTATGTGTGTGCCTGTGTGTATCTATATATCTAGCAGTATAAGCAAATGGTTGCGGGTTACCAAATAAAATCCAGTAGGTGAGAGAAAGAAATGTTGAAAGAGTTCAGCACTTTTTTTATGATACGCTTGAAGTAGTACTCCGGGAGAAAACCAATTGATGCTGGGAGCCGAAACACGCCATACACAAGAAGAGGAAGTCAGATAGCGTGTTTATTAATCCTATATATATATATATATATATATATATATATATATATATATATATATATATATATATATATATATATATCAATAGGCTATCGATTATATGGAAATCAGACCTAACCGATTAAATGAAACGCAGTTTCTTTCAGGCAGCGGTCACATCGATACTACTATATGGCTGCACTACATGGACGCTAACAAAACGGCTGGAGAAGAAGCTAGACGGCAATTACACAAGAATGCTGCGTGCAATCTTGAACAAATACTGGCGGCAACACCCCACAAGACACCAACTGTACGGCCACCTGCCTCCTATCACGAAAATGATTCAAGTTAGACGAACCTGACATGCAGGACACTGCTTGAGAAGCAGGGACGAACTCATAAGAGATGTACTCTTATGGACCCCCACACATGGCCGTGCAAAAGCAGGACGACCAGCACGAACATACATTCAGCAGCTATGTGAGGATACGGGGTGTTGTCCTGAAGACCTGCCTAGGGCGATGAACGATAGGGAGGAGTGGCGAGAGAGGGTCAGGGATATCCGTGCTACCAGCGCGACATGATGATATATATATATATATATATA